>CM029487.1:73418472-73982130 GCA_017140395.1 Eucalyptus lansdowneana | reverse complement strand
AAAACTGTTTTCGCCTTAGAATGGGAGAACCACAGGCCTAACTTGGAGGGGAAGGGGGCTGCACGCCTAACTTGAGGAAGATGCCAATCTAGAGCATTCTTGGCTTAAAGATAAAAATGTATTAAATGCTTTTGAAGGTAGTTCATTAATGAGCTTAATGAGTCACATGCTCATGTGGTTAACTTGGAAAACAAGTTGTCCAAAGTCCAAGTCCCCCATGACCAAATCTTAGGTAAATCTTAGGGTGTGATAGCCTTAAATTGTAGCCTTTGTGAAGAAGGTAAGGATCAAAAATTAGAAGAAAACATTAGGCATAAAAGGGGCTTATGTGTCCCTTAGGTACTATAGCAATAATGAGCCTAGATTGAGCATTGAGAGCAAGTAAATAGGTGAACCAATCACAAAGCCAACACCAAAGGACCTAGGCGCCAACTCGAGAAGATAGATAGGCCAACTTGTCATCTAGGTGTAATCATGAGTTTGCATAAAAATCTAAGAGAAAAGAGGACTATAAATAGGAGAAGGCATCCTCACATTTGGAGAATGAACCATTCTCTTCTATCCTCTCCCTTCCTCCCTTCTCTTCATGCCCTTCTCTTCAAGTTGCCCTAGATGCCGACCAACCAACGAAGAAGCATCTTGAAGTTAGGTCCAAAAAATAGTAAGTAAATTTTCCTAACTCTTCAATAAGGCGATGTGCTACACTTATCGATTTTAAGATCATGTCATTGGTTGTTTGTGTTAGCTTTGTATTATTATGCTTGTTGTGTTTCTATTGCTTGTTATCGCATTAAGTAAGTTCATAATCTCGCATGGGTATCGAGCACAACCAAATGTCAAGTGAGAGGTCTCTGACTATGGACAATACTAAAGCTTGGAGCGAATGGTTCAAAGTCAAGGTCATGAGCCCGAATCGTATCTGGTGAGTTTGATTTAATAAAACACAAGAGTCATTCATTAATTCACCTTGCATGGCACGCCTTCGAGCCTTTAATTTGGCTATGTAAACATAACATGAATCGGTTGATGCTTGAAATGCATGGACACATAATGGACTTATATGCCAACGCTAGGGATGCCAGTCATTGCTTGGGGTAAAGCCCCGAATGCCATCCGATATTGAGATTGTGGACGATGACGGCCCGGTGAGGCCAATGCCTAAGAGTCGCTTCAATGCCATCTTGATAATGAGATTGGGACGATGCGCTTGCCAAGGGGGGGAACCGATGCCCAATTATTACCGTAAGAGTCGATTACTTTTGACTAATATGATACTGAAAAAGGGAAAAAAAGTCCACATGTGGTCCATGATTGATACATGTGTGTGATGCTTGCAAAAGCTAGGCTTTGTTTTTATATGTATAGTTAAGTCCTTGCATCAATTTGAGCATATTTTTGAATTGGATCACTTAGTGCTTAAACGAGTTTCGTGATATGCTCGTATCCCTTTTTGTGACTGAAATGATGATAAGTCACGGATCTTTGGAAAGCTTGTTTATATGCACTAACTCATTGTCTTTGATTCTTAAAATCACATAAACGATTGAAAGCCTTTCATATGCATAAGGCGAGGCACCTAACGTTGCTATTGATTTGTCATCAAGAAGTGGGTGGTGACCTTGTATCCAATGATCGACGGCAAGATATCCTCCTATAGGAGAATTAGGGATTTCTACCGAATCAATCATTGACTTACTCATGTTGTTCTCACAATTTCAAGTGTGTAATGGGTGAACCCGGGGTCCAAGAAGGGAATAAATCTAGCATGGAGGCCACTTTGGGAGAAGCTCAGAGAGGAGTTAGACTACGCTAGCTTTTTGATTGACTATGTATGGAAATGAAAATGAGTAGCCCAGGACTAGGATGGGATATGTAATCAAAACAACTTTTGATATGTGAATATGTATATGAATATATGTAGTTTTTATTTGCTTGGCTTGCATATGTCTTACCCAGCTTCCATGTTTGTTTGTTACGGGGATTGTTTATGCTCACTTCCGCATGTGCTTAACTAAAGATAAAAAAGACTTTCGAACGCTCGATGTTGCCTGGGGCCGATAACCCGCTTAGGTCATGCTCTCGTACAGAGGTGGGGTGGGGTTGTGACAAAAGAGGTCTCGCAACCATGGATGATTAAGCTCAAGCTCGCAGCTATGACCACTAGATCCTAGATCCAAAGTATCGGATGCTAGAATTTAAAGTCTCATAGCTGGCGTGAACGCAAGGCTAGAGGCGGCAAGTGAGACCACTGTGAGCGGTATCGTTGTTGTCGGCAAGGCCAGGATTTTTTTTTTAAGTTCCATCTTTGAATTCACGATCATTGCCGTTTGAGGCGGCGAGTAGGTTGGAGGCGACCAGTGTCTTTGTGTCGAGGGGCTACAATTGTTTTTTTTTAATATTTTCCTATCATTTATGAATTTTTAATCTGTTTTGATTTTTTTTTTGACGAAAAGTCTACTCATATAGTCTACATAAAGCTTTTCCATTGCTAACTTATCTTTGACAGTGGGCAACTCAGCTTTCCGATGGTCCATGCTTGCAATAATCGGGCTGAAAATTTGATATTTACCGAATGTCACTTTTCATAAATTATACGAACGGTTTTGAAACCAAAAAAAAAAAAAAAGTAGAGGCATATAAAATATTGGGGCAAAAAGTAAAATGGATCACCGTTGATATTATCCCTTATTTGAAAAGATGTACCAGAGAATAGTGATTTCTTAATAGTGTTCAACTAGATAATAGGCTAACTTCTATTATGAAAATCAAATCAATCTAGGCAGTATGTGAGTCCTACGAAAGAACTAATATAATTAACCATTTAAATGAAAGAACTTCTCGCCTAAGCTCAATCTAGAAACAAAAATTGAAACCTTATCAGCTCAATGTTTCTCTTAGTTTCTATTTATTTATGACTCACAAGTCTGCATCAATGAAATATTGCCAACATGGCAGCAAATAAGGTCAAATACAAAATCGAAAGTAAACTGTAATCGTCCAGATGTAATATATTATGTATAATGTCAATAATTCAAACAGGGACAAATGAAAAGACAGGAGGCCAAGAACTCCGAAGCGAAATCTGAGAAGACTTTATTGCATCAAAAGAATACCGAAGTGGTGGTCGTTCGCTTCGAGGGGATTGGGGTGGGTGCATACCCATCTGTCGTAAAAACTTCACAATAGGACAAACATAACTGTCATGGAATAATAATATTTATTTTTTTATATTTCTCCAATATCCCTCAAGCTAAAATCTAAGATGACGAGAAGAGCTTGGATTTTTATTCGTTTAACTCATTAACTCTTCAAATTGGTTAACTTTAATACGAATTACCATTCTAATAGAGTGATTCTTCAACTTCTCAAATTGAATAATTGATCTAGTTTTAATAACCAGCTTTATTTTAAAATTGCTAACATTTTAATTGTCATTTTAATTCGCTAATTTTATGTTATTGAGTTACCAAATATTGTTTACATTGGTTAGCAATCCCACACATTTACTAACTCTCTCGCCAACCTAAATGAACTTGACTCGCCAACTTTTCTCTCATTACTGCTAACGCTAGTAGTGATTACTAATTCTCATTTGAGTTATTTAATGATATTTATTTGTTCTTTTTTATTTGTTGACTTCTCCTGTTTGCAGACTCTTATTTCATTTTTCTCAGCAACATATTAGATTTAAAATTTCTTTATAAATGTTATCAATTTTCATTTGAGTGACTTACCATTTTTTTTCGACAAGTTATCAACTAATTATGAGTTACAACCTTACTTGAGTTACTTTTGAAGTTTATTTTTCTTTAATTACCAACTTTTCTTAACTTTTTTACCACCTTTTTTAACTTCAAAGACTTACCAACTATTATATGATATTAATAATTTCAATTTAAGTGATTTATTAACTTTTCTAATTAATTTATTGATTAGTTTTGGGTTACCAACTCTCATTTGAGTTTAAAAAAATTAATAAATTTACCACTAGTGGGTTACTCACTTGGAAAAAAGGTTAGAAAATAAAGATTGGTAATTTCTGATAATAGCTAATGAGTTTAAAGCAAGAGTAAGAAAGGTAAATAGGTAATGGCAAAAGTTAAGAGAATTTTTGGTCAAAGATAAGATAAGTTGGTAAAAAAATAAATGTTGGCAATTAACTAGGAGTTAATAATGAAAAATTAATTGTAATTTAATCATAGAGAAAAGGGTTAGTACGCAAGACAAAAAAAAGTGGTAACTCAATAAATTAGTCGATAACTTATTAAAATAAAAGGTGGTGTCAAAGAAAAAATTTGTTACCACCTAATTAATTTGGTAATGTCTAAAAAAAAGTAGGTGAATTTAACAGGTTGGTAAATAAGGCAACTGAAAGTTACTAACTTGACAGAAAAGATTATAGACTTAAAAAAAAAAAAAACAGAAATACATGATGGTAAGCAACTCAAATGAGAGTTCGTAAAGCTGCTAACCTAATGGGATGATATTCAGTAGGTTACACAAACAAATATTTGTAGATTCCCATGAGAGTTTGATAAATTTATAGCATTTTGAAAAAGATAAATTAAATTATTAAAAAGTTGATAAATCGAAACAAAACCAAATAAACTTGTTAAATAACTCAATAAAAGCTAGCAAGCCATACTTCTGGTTGACAATGTAGTAAATGTCTTCTGTCATCCTTATGGTGAAACAGTCTATCTCTAATTGAATTCTCTAGTCATTCTGTTTTAATCCTTGTAAAGATCTCCAAGAGATTAGTTAACTCATAAATGATTAGTTTAAAGCAAATTCTATTAGCAGTGCATTGATGAAATAACCATTTTATATATCTCAAGAATTGTCAAATTTCATATCACAGTCACCTAGTTAGCCAAGAAATAGCGAGTCCGTCAATTATCAGGTTCAAGGTGCCATGAACGAGCTAGTGAGGCTGGTCCTCTCCCAGATCATGAACCTCCGACCGGATTCGCAGGATTCTTGAAGGGGTCCTATCCATCTTAGCCTCCTCTTATCTGTAGAATCTGTCCTCTAATATCTTTTCGTCTGCTTTACTACTCAGCATCGGATGGGAGAAATCATAATTTCTTCTGGAAAACATTAGTCTCATTCAGCATCGTCACCCATTTTTTTCTCTTGTCCTCTATAGTTTAATTAGTTTGAAGATGACCGGTAGGGGACTAGTTCTTGATGAATACATGGGGGAAGTAAATTGACACTCCATGTCATACACGACAGGCTACAATGGGAGGGCAATTAACTCAATTTTCTTGTAATCCTAGGCATTTATGTGTGTCGGATACTGACAAATTTGGACCATTTCATGCCGGTTTGCATGGTGGGACCAGCGATGTTTCCTTCTTGAAGTCCTTTTCGATTCTCGTTGGGTGGTCTCTGTGCCGTCGACTAATGAACTGGATTGCTCACTGAAAGCGGAGGATACAATCGCCAGATGAAGCCAAGCATTAAAAGGGCAGCGACCAAACATGGACGAAATGATCCCACCAAATTAGGGCAAACTTATGCTATCGAAATGTGATATTTTTCCTGGTCGAATAATTATATCAACAAGATAAATGCAAAGCATAAGACGATCATAGTATTTCATGCGTTCGGCGTTGGCCTTGTAAAATAAGGTACGCTGCTGGTGGCATTCGAGTAGCTTCTTAGATCAGAGCAGTCATGGTAGCAAGTAGTTCTATCATCCAAATCGAATGATAGGCCCTTGGAATTTCCCTCTTTTGGGCCCAATGGTATCAAATGGTTCGATTCGCCGGGATTTTCAAAGTTCCGACATATCTATCCATTCACATCTCATCCTCCCCGATCACTGGCAGCTTTGACCCTTTCAGCGATTAACTTTAGATCGGATAGGAATGGTCCAGTAAAACTCGCTCAGATATAACCCTCTTCATCTTCGCTAGGCGTGTTAATTAAGAGAACGAGAGTTGCGGCTCTCAGGTAATTGGCATGTTCGGCAGCTTTAACGAGGGGGGATAAAAGGAGCGAGCAAGAGGAAAGTTACAACCGATGCCCCCATAAAAACCCAAGCATGCCGCGTGCCATCGAGAAAAGATAATGTTATATTAAAAAGAATTGGAGAATTAATTAAACCAAACCCCCCAATGTATTAAAAGCCACTAAAAAACCAATACCACTGCCGAGGCCTTAGCGTCTAATGAAGTTCAGTCTGTGGTAGAAGTTTTTCTTTCTATTAGGGCCAACACATTCAAACAAGTGGCCACTGACTAGCCACGATGAATGAATAGTATTTACTTAAATTATGCCTCACCTGATTTCTATGACCAAGTTCACTGCTTTACCATGTGTGAGTCCTCTAACCCAAAACTCCATTTAATTCCAATAAAACGATTTTTAATCATCTAAAATATACTCACTCTGCGCATTCATCTCAGCTGTCACAGTATAAAAAGCAAATACAGGCGTGCAAACTCGCCCAGTTTTGGAGCATCTCCAAACCATTTGCTCATCAAGTTTGATATCCTCACATTGATAAAAACAGCTCCAGACTTTATTGCTATCGCCTTGGCAAGCATTGGTCTTTCCAATACCATGTGGTCCATGGAGCAAAACGCCTTTTTGAGATTAGTGCCGTCCTCCCGGTTGTAGTTCTCATTTTTTGCGCTAAGGTCCTCTCTGTATGATGATACCCTCCATTATCGTCTCATCTTTATAAAGTGTTGTCACTATTGATGGTCTTGCGACATCTTGGATGTGGAGACCTTGCTTGAATGCCTGAACTTGTTGTCGAAGCTATTGGAAGTGCCTTATAAAGTTGTTGAAGAGTGTTGAAGGAGGGGTTTTGAACATGTAATAAGATTATGTTGAATGCCGATCAGATTCCTATCAAAATTATTTAGATTGGTTTTGACTAGTTTGTTAAATGATAATATGTTATGTGTATAGAGTGGGCTGGGCGTGTTTTTGATTATCTTGTTGTTTGGTCAGTCATCATTCATCTCCCGGGTTACTTTGCAAGCTGCAGTCAATAGCTTGTTTTGAGTGTTCTTCTCATGACAATTCCAGACTTTCAAATGTTAATTTTGTATTTTTCATTTTCTATTTTTTCTCCTCTACAATTTCAGGATGTGATAGCATGTGACGTCATAAGTCCTGACCATATTGATGTGAAATTTGACTCTATTGGAGGATTGGCCATTAAACAAGCTCTTTTTGAACTGGTTATTCTTCGGCTTCGAAGACCTGATCTCTTCTCACATGGAAAACTTCTTGGTCCCCAAAAAGGTGTTTTGCTCCATGGACCACCTGGTATTGGAAAGACCAATGCTTGCTAAGGCTATAGCAATAGAGTTTGGAGCTGTTTTTATCAATGTGAGGATATCAAACTTGATGAGCAAATGGTTTGGAGATGCTCAAAAACTGGGTGAGTTTGCACGGTTGTATTTGCTTTTTGCAATGTGACAGTTGAGATGAATGCACAAGAGTGAGTATATTTTAGATGATTAAAATCGTTTTATTAGTGAGACCGTGATGATCCCTTCAATGTAAACCGCGTTTACTCAAGATAGCCATTCCTCTTACTCATGTGGCCCAACTACATATGCCACAATATTGATTTTTCTGAATCTAAAGATGATATATTTAAAGAACCCACAACGATACTTCCCCACAAAACGTAAATATTTTTATGTTACCTCTCATTACAATCAAGGAACCTTTTGAAATTTTCAAAATTCCACCTTCGCATGTGTACATGCATCCAATAGAATCTAAAACTACTCAATGAAATAAGGTTTTTCTTCAAATCTAGGATGTGCCTAACATTTGTCAAAGTTCTTACTAAATTATCATGACATTAATCTATACCATACCAATTCCTACAATCCTGCAAATTGTATTGTTACCCGCCAAAAATAAACCATAATTGATTTTCTCATATGTGTATAACCAATTTCTCTATAGACACATGTAGTATGAACATACTGAATCCAAAATCCATTTATCATTGACATGACAATCTGAAAATAAAATAATAACAGCATTGTCTATATTAACGGACTCGTTCTTTTTCATCAGACTAGTTGAATTGGAATTCTCCATCAACTTCTTACCTTTAGCTTTGAGCACTGGACACTTAACTTCGTAGTGTTCAAATTTATGACAATAGTAACACTCCACCTTACTCTTATCTCTATTTGATCTAATTTTGAAAGCCTTTTACTATTACTACGTCTATCGGGATGATTTGACCTTCCCTTGACAACTAAGCCATCAATTTTATCACCACTACTACTCGCATTCAATTTGGTATGCATCTATGCGAATGCAACAAGGCTTTCACATCCTCAAGAGTTATGGATTCCCTTCCATATGGCATAGAATTCACAAAATTCTCATACAAGCTCGGTAGTGATTATAACACGGGCTTGATCTTTATCATCTAACTTCAAATATTTATTTTTCATATCCATAACGATTTTATTAAATTCATCTAGATGTTTTCAGATAGGAGTACCTTCTTGCATCTTTAACATGTAAAGACACTACTTCAAAAATAATCTTGTCGTAAGAGATTTCTTCATGTAGAGGCTCTCAAGCTTATGCCACAATCCCAAAGCCGTTTTTTCCATTCGTTGCTTCATGGAGCACCTTATCGAATAACGACAATTGGATGGTGCTATGCGCCTTTTCTTTCATCTCCTTGATCTCAGTCGTGGTCATATCATCAAGATAATTTCTGTCCAAGGCTCTAACCGAACCTTCCCGACACAATAATGCCTTCATCTTGATCCTCCATAGCCCAAAATCGCTTTTGGCCATTGAAGAGTGCCACTTCAAAATTGATAGATGTCATCTCGAGCAAAAACACCAAAATTCCTTTGCTTTCATACCAATTTGTTGCGAAAAGCTCCAATCAAAGATGCACTAGTCTCGAGAACAAGTAAAAAAGGATGAAAAAAATCAAAATCACATGATATGCAAAATTTACATGGAAAATTCAAAACGGAAAAAACCAGGAGAGTACAATTCAAAAAGCTCTAAAACCACTTGGTGAGCCACAAGATCTAAATATCCAATTAGAACATAGGAAAAAACAAAGGGATATAAGTCTACGCAGGTCCTAAAATTTGTCACAAAAATACAATTGAGTCCTAAAACTTGCAAAAAGTGCAATTAAATCCTAAAACTTGTCAAATTGTTTCAATCGAGTCCTAAAGTTAATGTTGTCGACTTTTTTTAACGGAAAATGCTGACGTGGCATTTAAATTAATTTTTCAATTTTCACGTGGCTTTTTTAATTATTTTTTATTTAAATTTAAAAAAATTAGAAAATAAAATTCAAATTTTATTTAAAAAATAAAACGGTTCAAAAAAAAAAAAATTGGCAGCCACCCATCGCCAGCCCTAGGCAAGGGTGGTCGGCCCTTGCGGCCAGGGCGAGGCCTTAACCCTTGCCCGAGCTTAGGCGATGGTGCCTAAATTAAATACGCTGGCCCTCATGGGGGCGATGACCGTCGCCCGCCCCTAGGTGACGCCTCGTCGGCCCTCACTCGGGTCAACAACAATCCGCACCCCCCCTTCCGCGATGGGCGCGGCAAGGGAGGAGTCTGATTTTATTTTTTTTTATTTTAAATAATTTTTTAAAAATAAATTTTTACTTTTCTTTTTAGTTTTTAAATCTATTTTTTTAAAATGAATAAAAATAAAAAAATCCACATGGAAAATAAAAAATTATTTAAAATGCCACGTCAACATTTTTAACATAAAAGGCTATCGGCGTTAATTTTAGGACTTGATTGAAACAATTTGACAAGTTTTAGGACTTAATTGCACTTTTTGCAAGTTTTAGGACTCAATTACATTTTCGTGACAAGTTTTAGGACTTAAAAGACTTATCCCGAAAACAAAATAGGAAATAACATAGAGGTTAGGGTTGGAGATGTGTTATTAAACGCGTTCCTTTTATAGTCTCCCTTCAAAATTCCTAAAATAAAGATGCATGATCTAAAATACCATTATCTCTTAATTTGAAAGTCAAAACTCAACACGATTCGAAAAAGTGCATCAGGTAGCTAGAAAATTTATTCAATGGTTGTCTGGGAATTACATCATCACATGGAGATGGACAATACATTGCTGTCAAGAGGCTTCAAGGGTGTTCTAATCATAGTCAACAACAGTTCATGAATGAGGTCACTCTGATGGCCAAGCTTCAGCATAAAAATCTAATTAAGCTCCTTGGGTATTGCTTGGAAGAAGGGGAAAGACTTATACTCGAGTTCACATGCAATGCAAGCCTTGAAGGATTCATTTCTAGTACGAACTTGGACGATCAAATTTGTTGCTTCCAATTCACTGAATGTTTTTTGCTAGCAATCTATCAAATGGAGAGATTTGTGCCAGAAACCCGTTATACACAGAACGGTCAAGAGCCTAAATGATTGCTATTTTGCATATTCAACCAAATGTACATTGTTAAGTTGTGAGAGCGTTGAGAATAATAAGAGGAATCACTTGAGGACTTTTTATTTGGACGAGGAGTCACACCTTCGAATCATAATTTGTGATCTAAAGCCTAGCAATGTTATGCTCGATGAGTACATGCATCCTAAGATATCTGATTTTGGCACATCAAGGTTATTCATTTTGGACAAGAGTAGAGAAAATACTTCACAAATTGCAGAAACTTTGTGAGTTTAAAATAAACTTTTATAATCGTCCATTGTCTATTTCAACCTTTCTAAGAAAGTGCACAATGAAAACATACATTAGTTTCTATTTCCTGATTGATGATTCTTGGATCCATCTGTGTTATGCATTGCAGTGGCTAAATGGCTCTTGAATATGTAAAGCATAGAGTGATATCTAGGAAGACTAATGCATATAGTTTCAGGGTAGTGGTATTAGAGATCATGAGCGGCAAGAAGAATTCACACTTCAGCAATTCAGGGAATTCGGAACACCTACTGGGCTGCGTGAGTATAAAATTGCAGAGTTTGTCGAACAATTTAGTTAGTGAAAATATACATTTTTCCTTGTGCATTTGAAATTACAAAGCCCATTTACTTGCTTTCGCGACAGCCCACTGCAGGCATGGAAAATTTGGAAAAATGGAACACCTTTTTGCCTTATAGATCCAATGTTAAATGGCAGTTCGAAAAGCGAGATGTTAAGATGTATCCACATTGCATTGTTATGCATTCAACAAAACGTAAGGAGAAAGCCTACCATGGCTTTGGTGGTTTTAATGCTCGGGAGCCAGAGCACAACCCTCTCAATGCCAACACGTTCGGCATATTTGACAGATGCCAGTGGTAGAGAAATGTTGACTTCATTTGTTCATCCTTTATCATCACCGACATCAATAAATGAAGTTTCCATGACGGATCCACACCCTAGATGACATTAGTACCAAAGGATCGAAGCTGAAATCGGAAGTAAGATGATGTGAGCTGCTGTTTAGATAAGTTTATGCTTTTGAGAGGTCTAAACTCTTTGTAATTTCATTATAAATCTAATCGGGAATATGCAGTGAAATGTGGAAAAGAGAATAAAAACTCTTATCTCACACGAATTGGTTGAATTCAAGTATTTCATTTATGCAGGTTGCTTTGAAGAGTCAATTTTTTGAAAAATATAATTTAGGATTGCACATGCTGCTTCATCGTCTAACATGATGTACGAATCAAGCTAGTCAAATAATTTGTTAGTTTCTCTCTCCTCCGAGCTTGTAATTTAATCTTCCTGAAGACTTTTTTTTTTCTTGACGTTGCTTTACACTACGTAACCATTTGATTTGTCAGCGTCTTCTCCCTGCTAAGTGTAGGAAACAAACAAACTTGATTTTCGTACATCAGAGAGGTGGCGCCCACCGCCCGCCTTTGTCGGACCGCCCTTGCTAACGGCCAATGGAGGAGTTGTCCCCCCCTCTTCAGCCTTCACCATTGTCCTCTCTCTCTCTCTCTCTCTCTCTCTCTCTCGTTAATGCAATTAATTTCTTGATTATGAAACGCGCTTTTGACATGGACCATTCCCTGTGTTGGAAAAAATCTACCGACTAAAGTCGAAAATCTGGTAATGGTCTTCATCCTTCTCTCTCTCTCTCTCATTAATGCAATTAATATCTTGATCATGAAACGCGCTTTTGACATGGACCATTCCCTGTGTTGAAAAAAATCTACCGACTAAAGCCGAAAATCTTGTAATGGTCTTCATCCTTCATTGTCCCCATCTACTTAAATCTCGATCAACCACTTTTTTTTTTCTCCAGGCATTACCAAAATCCAACCATGACCTCCACAGAGGATGACTCATAAATCAACTTTAAGACTATTGATCCCTTTCCTTTATTGTCCTCATCTACTCCAATCTCTTTCAGCGGTCATAGGACGATATTGTATTATAGTGGACCGGCGTTAGGTAAAAAAAAAAGGGTCTTATCACTGAAGTCAAGATCAATGGTTAATGTACAAGACACCAGTCTTACGGACGTGGGCGTGATGATTAACGTAAACAAATCATTAACAATTTGAGAGGAATGGAGAAGTTGACATTCGGTACAATAGATCATGCACAAGGGAAAGAACACCATAAATATCGTAGCTTTTATACAACGTTCACCTAAGCATCGGTACTTTTCAATCAATAGGCTAACTACCGTAAATTGTAAGAATCGTGCACTACAAGTGTCGGAAATCTGACATGGCATGACACTTGTGATTAAAATTCTTTGAAAGTTATCGCACTCAAGTAATTGATTGAAAAGTTATGGTATTCAAATAAATAAATAAAATTAAAGCACATGCTAAACTGTAAATCTTTTTTAAATAATAATATATGCTGAAACTCGTTCTCACGTAGATTACTACACTTGCCCGTAAAACTCTATGGAAATTCAAAAATGATATTTAGGCTACCTTGATGGATCAAGTGTATAATGAACTTATTTTAACAGTGAATATTGTTAGTTGATGTTACTATTGAAAGTTGATCTTGACCAAAATCCATGCTTCACTTTTGGAACACCGCTTTGATTCGTTCAAGCACAAGTTTTTCAACATAAAGACGATTACCAAACGAGAAAGGAAAGGCTAATGATAACGCCAGTAAAACGTTTTCCAAATTGTTGACAGTTGATAAGTTGGAAGGTTCTCTAAACTCTAGTCAATCGTTAAGAAAGAATAATGCTAGATGTACTTAGCAATCCAATAAATATTAGTGCAACTATTTTTTGTACATTAAATACATTCACTGAACTGCCGTATAAAAAAATATTTAGAGAGAGATAATATAAAAAATGTAAGTCAACTATATGTATAATTTATCATAACTTCGACTCTTTAATGCACCATGTAGTCCAATCAAGTCAATTGCTTCATGAGGTCCAAATTAATAGATTTATGATTACATTAACATATATATATTAAGTTTATCAGTAACACGATTGCCTTTCATAGTAAACCATGTAAAGTATGGTTAACACCACTAGTCTTTATGTAATACTAGCACCATAGGTAATGCAAGGATGATGCACAAACTTATGATATATCATCGCGCGTTAGACTGCTAGCGAAAAATATTAAGTTTTAAATAATTGTTATGGATGTATGTAGGGGCTTGTCCTTTCTCATTTGATATTGGAAATATAAACTTTGAAATTATATAAATATTAAGTTTCTTGCATATTTGTTTGGCTGGCTTAAAGCTAATACTTATTCAATCAAACCAGTAACAAAACAAAACCGATGGCAAATTATGATTTTTCATCAAACATTGATATTGTTAGCGTTTGAGTTCAAAATAGGGGTATTATCATGAAAAAACCCTAGACTAATATATTTGTGACAAATTTACCAACTAAAAACCCTAAACTAGTACATTTGTGACAAATTTAACAACCAAAAAATTTAACAACCAAAAAAACTCTAAATTAGTACATTTATGACAATTTTACCTTTTGTTAGTTTCCGTTAATTTGAATTTATATCATGAAAAACCACAAATTGGTACACTCGTTGACTATCACGTTATTATCCTACTTAACAATTTAACGGTAAAATTCAACAGAAACTAACGGAAAGTAAATTTTTCATCAGTGTACCATTATGAGGTTTTTTGTGATAAAAAAAATAGTTTCGGGTTGATTTGTCACAGTTGTATTAATTTAGGATTTTTCGTGGTATTAACCTTTGAAAATATGACTTATATACTAGAATATGTTCTCCGTATTTACTTCTACCAAGATCACGTACCAAAGTCCACTTTCTACTTTTCGTTTAAATATTGCATTTTATTAAACAGGCGCAAATTCGAATCATATTCCAACCCCTCAATTGTTCATTGTAAATATAAATTGGAAATTAAATTTATTGCAGAGAATATTATTATGGGATTGTTTGAAATGGTTTTAAGACCAACATCATAGGCCCTAGTACTCAATTTTTATTTTTATATTTTAAATGGCAAGACAAGTACTCTACGTTACGGATCATGAGATAAAAAGAAATACAATCCTTTGTTTAGTCTTCCAATAAGTACGATCATTCCTCTCTTATAATCATTAAGGTTTGTTGGGAGAGATTAGGGAGGAAGATAAAGTATTTTAAAAAAGTATATATAATCTTATTTTAATGGACGGAAAGAGACACTGAAATTATTATAAGAGGTTAGAAGGGATTGAAAAGGCCAATTTTATGTACATTTTAAAATCCCTCAAATCTCTCCAAATACGAAAGAATTTGTATATTGTTAAACAAATTTATTTTTCTTTCTTACTTAAACCCTAGTTTTACATCTATTTCTAAAAAACATGACAAAGATATTTGTGTCATAATACATTATTTTCCTCTCGTTTCCCTCAATATCATCAAATACCATATTAACTCAATCCATGGACATGGTTTATGTTCTTTTCTCTCGTAATTATTTAGATCTCTTATTTCCTTTTGAATTAGTCCTAACAAAGCGAGATTATTCTTTCTCAGAAATACTCTTCCCTTTGTAGTTCAAGATGAAACAAGTGAATCGCATCAGGCGACATATAAATTTTAGGGTAAATGCCGTTGCTGGGAACATACACCACACAATGAAACCCTCGACGAGCAACTTCACTGCGGATGCAATTATCATACCAGTACGCCACCTGGAAGTAAAGTCAATGGGAAATGGAACTGTTGTTAGTCGAGTCAGCGAACAGAGATGAAGAAAAAGAAACAAAAGCAGAAGCGTTTTTCTTCCTAGTGCACTTAATTCGGAGACATGTCCCCCAGAAGACGACCAATGTGCCTCAGCTACTTTTAATAGCGTAGAAGAATCGTCAATTGGGACACGGAGGAAGCCTCCCCAGATGGCCAAGTCTTGCAGACTGCCGGTGTTTGGGTTTGGGGGAAAACAAAAAGAAGTTAAGAGGTAAGGAAATATGGAGTAAGGATAGACGTGCGGAATGAATATATCCCTGCTAATTCGTTGCAAGAGAGAAACAGAGAAAATGCAAAAGGATTAAGAATTAATTTGTCTGAAAAGAGGAATAAATTGAGAGGAAAGCAAATATTTGTATTTAAATGATATATTTGCCCTTGAGTAAGAGAACGTAATAGTGCAGTAAATGTTCTGGAAAAGTGCACCAAAATTTGTTAAACATGTCGCAGAAGTGTTACAGTGTCCTAAAACTTTCAGGTAATTCAATTGGCTCTTGTAACTTGTAAGACCGATACAATTAAGTTCCTCCCTTAGCTCCGTCCCATTTGATGGACAGACAAAAGATGACATGGCTTTATTTATTTATTTTTCTCTCCTACATGGCCGTTTATTTAACCATGTCATCTATGATAGATTAAAATGACTTCGTTTCTTACCCTTTAACATTTCAAAATGGGGCCGTGTTGTAATTACATCTCCGAATAGGATGCCCAGATCATCTTCTTTGTGCGAGCCTAATTAGAGAGAATCAACATTAAGAGCCAAAAAAAAAAAAAAAAATTGAGGGCATTAGAGGGAACGAAGTTTCTTTCACGTAATGCGCATCAAGCGTTCACTCCATTGGCAATGCTGCATTTAGCTTTGGAATCCAAAGGTACTGCATTTATGATTTTTTGAAAATGGACTGCACTTTTTCCACTCCTCTTTAACTTAAACACTCCCTTTCATATTATTTTGACAATATTAACCCTTTGAGGCCTACCGTTTAGCATTCTTCAATAGTCGAAGTGAAGTCCCTCCCTTTTTTTTTTTCTTTTTCTCGAGATCTTATCTTCTTCTCTCTTGCAGGAAATTCTTTTCTTTCCACACTTTTGTGTCTACCAGCAACAATGCTCTTGATGTCCAACTTACTAAATCAAGAATAACTTAAGGCAAATCATAACCTATTCTTCTATCAAAACCACATATTGATACTGATGGCTTTTCCTGCAGTGATTAGGGGGCTTTTTGATCCAGTGTAAATTATGGTGAGGCAACCACAACACTACAAATCAATAATAGCGGCGACTCAGATTTAAACAGCAAAATATGATAACTCAGTAGCTTATGGCTAACTAACCCATGAAACCAAAAAGGATAAAAGGATAACTCGAAAAATCCGAGCAAATGAATAACTCGAAAAATCAATAAGAATAGAAACGACCTAGTGGTGGCACGTCTGGATTGAAGTTGGTAATTGAAAAAAAAATCTGGGCGAGTGTTTTCTAGTCATGAGTGTCTCTTGTGTGTTTGCCCATAATTTCTTTTCTAACCGATAATATGTACTCATGGTGAACTCTCTCCGTCGTCCTCCTGTGTGGGTCCCCATTGATCAACCTCTAAGGATATTTTTTGTGGCTCGTCCTTTACTATAAACATCTGAATAATGGTTTCCTATATTGCGCTACAATTGCCTCGCATTCCTCACTCATGACACCACAGGCTCCGATAACTTGGTTAACTTCAGTGATGATAGTTGGGTACTCCCAGTTGGGGCAATGCTTAGTGAGGTCCTTGTATCTGCAATTGCTGAACAAACACTCGCACAATATCCACTTTCTTTTACCATCATGAGAACATTTCCCATATCGTACTTCCAATACCCTTTTCGGGTCAAAAAGATCAAACGTGGGTTCCTCTACATGGTGATTAGGTTCCACCCACTAAACATAATTTTATTTCCATCTTCTTCCTTAGCATCACAAACACACCAAAATGAGAAAACCTTTAATCATCCTTTGATTGACAATGCTATACCAAAAAGCATTGTTGTTAGTAGACATCAAAGGCATGAAAAGAAGAGGATCACTTGTGAGAAGAGAAGTGAGTAAGAATAAGGAAAGTGAGACTTGCAAATAAATTTTAAAAAAAAAAAGAAAGGGGAAACACTCTCTTTTCTTTGGTAGAGTTCAATTGAAACCTACTAAATGGTGGTCATAGAAGGGGTAATATTGTCAAAACACTTGTGAAAGGGAGTGTTTTAGCCAATTGAGAAGTAGAAAAAGCACAACTCTTCAAAAATTGGTGTCTTTGTACGGTTAGAACCTTCCATTTGTTTGGACCACTTGCTTTGCTTATTGCACATATTAAAAAAAAAGAAAATTGTCCAAAAGACCTAACCTACTATACTTTTCGCTAATTCAATCATAAACATTTCAATTTCGCTAATCAATTCTAAACATTTTCATATTTTACCAAATTAGTCCATCAAGTCAATTTTAAACAAAAATTGCTAATGTGAACGCCGGTCTTATGTGGCACGACGACACTAATTTGGACTTTTTTTTAATAATATTTTAATATATCTTATAACATTTTATAAAATTCTTTTTTTTTCTTTTTTTCATTTTTTTCTTCACTATTTTTTAAAGATAATTTTAGTAAATCGAACTCTCTAGTTTAAGGTATTGGCTTGTTGACATATATTACCTCTCTCTCTCTCTCTCCTCTCTCTCTCTCTCTCTCAAGTGAATTTTTCTACATAAACACAAACCATAACCTCTGCAATATTTAGCGAGATCCGACAGTGCATCGAGCAAAAACTATCCAAAGCACCAAAAACAGCAAACCCTAATATGCCTCACTCATCGTCCACTCTGTCTTTCCTCATTTCGCTGGCTGTTCTGATCCAAACCTACTCATCCCAAGCACAATTCTGCTTCAACACCAGCGGAAACTTCACGTCGAGCAGCACCTACGCAACGAACCGTGAGGCCGTTCTGAACTCTCTCTCCTCCAACGTGGTTGCACAAGATGGGTCCTATGCCACGAGCGAGGGCGAGGATCCAAACACTGTCTACGCCAGCACTTACTGCCGAGGCGATACGTCGGTAGATACCTGTTCAATCTGTGTCAGGTCCGCAGTCGCAGATTTGGTCGTGAAATGCCCTAACCAGAAGGCGGCTTTCTCCTGGGGAACCGCAGACCCGCCATGCTTTATCCGATACTCGGACACTACGATTCTCGGCGTACTGCAAACGCAACCTACCCTTCGGGTCAAAAACGACGCCAACATCACCATGAACCAAGACCAGTTCGATGCGATATGGAGGAACTTGACGCGAAGGCTAGCGAGTGAAGCCGGAGAGGGCTCTTCGAAGCTCAAATTCGCGAAGGGGCAGGTGAACTTGCCGGACAACAATACGATCTACTCATTGTTTCAGTGTAGTCCCGACTTGTCGCCGTCCAATTGCGGGCGTTGCTTGTTCCAAACCATCGATGATTTTGAAAAGTGTTGCCACGGAAGTAAAGGTGGCGTTGTTTATAAACCGAGCTGTATTTTCCGATGGGATTTATTCCAATTTTGGGAGTCAAGCCCCAGTCCGTCATCGTCTTCTCCGCCACCTTCAGCTGTCCTGCGGGCTCATGGTGGAAATATTGCCAAAGGTACGTTGCGTTTAAGCTCGTGAAAATGCAATATCATTTGGTAAATTGATTTTTTTGTAAAAATTCTAGAGTGCTAGCATTTTTAACTTAAATTCTTAAAATCGGAATACCTACGAACTTTGAGTTAGTTTCGCTAAAAAAACCTCTTAATTGTGAGCAGCTTTGAATTTTATTGGCACAAACTCCAAAAAAGTTATAAATTGTCAATTTGGTCTTAAACTTTTTTTTTTCATCAATTCAAAAATAAAACTTCTGCATATATCCCAATTCAGTTTGTCCACCCAATTTAGCTGGCTGAGCATTGACATGACATTGTTTGTCACCTTAGACATTTTAAAAAATATATTGAATTTTTTAAATTCTTTAGGTTTTTTCCTTCCATTTAGGGCCTGCAAGGTCACCAACTGACCCTCACCGATCATAAGCAAGGGCCTAGTCTAATTTGGGCAAGGTCTACCTCACCCAAGGCCCTAAGCGTATGGACATATGTAAATCATCATCAATTTATTCAAGTAGAGCAATAACTAATGGATTTTTTTTTTTTTTTTTGGTCTGGCTAATGGATATTGTTAGAAAATGCCTTCAAGGCTACCAAGCCATCTGAAGTAAGTCTGAAGTTTTCCATCACTATTTTATGTCTAATCAAAGTTTTGAAGATCGTAGCTTTCCTTATTAGGTATTATGGCGTTCACTCTTTCAGGATTGCAATTTATTTGATGGTTTTAGATATATGCTGAGAAAAGGAATCATCTGATCAGGTACCTTGGCTGCAATTATCGCTTCAGTCACCATTTTTGTAATGCTTCTCCTCATCGGTTGTTGTTACCTTTGGAGGGGGCGAGCAGAGAAGAAACATGAAGCCGTACAAGAAGAAAGGGGTACTGATAGTCAATTTACGAAAACAAAATAGCAAAAGATTGAAACTTTCAATGAGAAACAAAAAGATTTTGAAGCTATGACCGTAAGACATTAAAACAAGTATAATTCTGAACGACTTTGTTGTTCACTCATGCAGGTGTAAGCGAGATCACATCCTTCAAGTCCTTGCAATTCCATTGGGATAATTTGCGTGCAGCCACAAACGATTTTTCTCAAGAAAACAAGCTTGGGGAAGGTGGATTCGGGGAGGTTTACGAGGTATTTAAATGTGATTATAAATATTATAAATACTTACAGCTCACCTAAATTGAAATGGATGTTAAATGGGTGGGGAGAATTACCAAAAAAGTCATAAACCTATTGTAATTATGCCAATTCAGTCCTAAACTTTTTTTTCCAATTTAGTCCTAAATCTTTTATAATTATATCAATTCAGTCCATCTCGGCCAAAATTGGCCAGCCGGGCACGAGACGTGGACGCCGGCCGGCCGGCAAACGATTTTTTAATAATTTTTTTTTAATTTTTTTCGAATTTTTCTTCTTTTTTTTCCTTATCTTCTTCTTCCTCGGCGGTGCCGGCTAGCCAGCTAGAGGCGAGGGCCGGCAAGGCTTGCCCCCGCCGGCCACTGGCGAAGGCGAGCCTCGCCCAACGACAGTGAGGCCGCCATCACCTAGCCAAGGCGAGGCTCAGCCTCACCCAGCCATGGCAAGGTCGAGCCTCGCCAGATATAGCGATGGCGGCCTCGCTGGCCACTGGCGAGGCTCGACCTCGCCATGGCTGGGCGAGGCCAAGCCTGGCCTTGGCTGGGCGACGGCGGCCTAGCCATTGCTGGGCAAGGCTCGCCTTCGCTAGTGACCATCGACGCTGACCTCGCGCGGCCCTCGCCTCTCGCCAGCCAGAGGAAGAAGAAGATAGGAAGAAAACAAAACAAAAAAATTTTAAAAAATTTTAAAAAAATTTAAAAAAAATCGAAAAAAATAAAAAAATATATTAAAAAATCGTTTGCCGGCCGGCCGGCATCCACGTCAGCGCCAGCCAGCCAATTTTGGCCGGATGGACTGAATTGGCACAATTGTAAAAGGTTTAGGACTAAGTTAGCCAAAAAAAAAAAGTTTAGGACTAAATTGGCACAATTGCAATAGGTTTAGGACTTTTTTGGTAATTCTCCCTAAATGGGTGATATCCCAAAAGCTTAAATTATTAGGTGGAGAGAGTTCTTTGTCAAGTGAAGTAGGACAAAAGTTCAACACATTTCTTACGTGCAAGCCAAAAATTAAAAGCAATACGTGAAATTAGACTATTTTGTCTCTCTAGCTATAAGAATGACTTGTGATCAACATTAATAGAATAATTAAATATAAAAAAACCATACCTTCATCTAATAACTTAAGCTTTTAAAATTGTTTCTACGTAGTCCCGCCAAATCTCACATAGTATTAGAGCTAGAGGTCCTGAATTCAAATCTTTTTAGCTGCCATTTGCCTCCCTACTTAAATTTCGATGCTTAATACTAAGCAAAATGTGCGGACTAAGCGTGAGGGGTAATAGTATAATTAAATATCGAATCATACATTTATCTAATAGCTTAAGCTTTAAGAACAGTTGATAGTGGTCCCATTAAATCTCACAATCATCTATTTATTATCATAAAAGGTATCCACAGCACTAATGGTGTGGAGGTTATGATAGCATAACGACGTAGAAGAGCACCTAAATTTTTGGGGTCCTCGTTGATTCATAATATAGTTTAAGGATAAGAATGAAGAGTTCGTGAGGTCTTGTTAGCTTTCACATATTATTTCAGGGTAGGCTTCCCAATGGACAAGAGATAGCTGTGAAGAGGCTATCCCAAAGCTCAAGGCAAGGTGTCCAAGAGTTTATGAATGAGATTTTGTTGGTGGCAAAGCTTCAACACCGGAATCTAGTGAGATTGCTTGGATTTTGCTTGGAAGGAGAGGAAAAGCTACTCGTATACGAGTTTGTGCCCAACAAAAGTCTCAACTACTTCTTGTTTGGTTAGTTCCACTTCACTAGCTTTATATTCATCTTGTAGGTTAATGTACGATATTGATGAATGAGTAAATTATCAAAACTCGTTCACTAGATCAAATATAATCTTTTGAATCTAACTCCTAGGCTTCCTAGATAATATTAGCTCTCATTCAAATACTTAAATCACTATGTAGACTCCGAGGAAAGCAAACAATTGGACTGGCCAAGACGTTATAGGATAATATTAGGCATTGCTCGAGGGATGCTCTATCTTCATGAGGATTCTCGGCTTCGAGTCATTCACCGTGATTTAAAAGCTAGCAATGTCTTGTTGGACAATTATATGAACCCAAAGATTTCGGATTTTGGCATGGCGAGGATTTTCGAGTCGATCAAACTAAAGCAAGCACCGGAAGAATCGTAGGAACCTAGTAAGTTTCACGCTTTTCAAAATTTAATGTTAGACAGCTTCTGGTTAAGAATTGATAATGGGATTTGTATAGATGCAAAGCATTTTAACACATATGTTTCCGTTGGCTGTTTTCAGCGGTTACATGTCCCCCGAATATGCGATGCACGGGCGGTTCTCTCAAAAGTCCGATGTTTACAGCTTCGTGTTCTCCTACTTGAGATCATTTGTGGCAAGAGGAATAACTACTTCTACCAATCTGATGGAGGAGAAGATCTCGCAAGCTATGTAAGTTTTTTATATGATTCATTTGTTCTTTGTGGGTTTCAATCGACAATATTCTTTAACAGTTCACTTGTGTTCAATTGAGCTGCTCTAGGCTTGGAAACATTGGAGAGACAATATGCCTTTGGAAATATTGGACGCAGCATTGGGAGAATCTTATTCAACAAGCCAAGTTCTCAGATGCATACAGATCAGCTTACTATGTGTTCAGGAAGATCCGGTTAATAGACCGACCATGGCGAACATAGTTCTCGCACTGAGCAGCCAATCTCTTACTCTATCATTGCCACGAGAACCGGCCTTTTTCCTCCAAAGCCGGACAGGACCGCCGGACAAGGAACATGATCAATATACGAGCGGGCGCGAGCCTTTGTCAGTTAACGAAGTGTCGATTACTGAAGTCGATCCTCGATGAAGCACGTGAACTTGATTTCATTTGCTTCTCAAGGATATTATTTGTATGCTGCGTACGGAAGAACTATTTGGTTTTACATGTACTGTTTGATAAGTGCGCTTGGTGCGCTTATGCAATAATAAACAGGTAGAAATGTGGTGGTTTCCGTCTGGCTTTGTACTAAAGGAGCATGCAATTCCGAGTTGGGTTGACTCCTAATTTTAACTTTCAACTAATAGTCGTGAGATTTTGTGAGACCCGAGATATTGAGTATATGCTAATAGAAGAATACATGATTTAATATTCAAATTGGACTTTGGCTTAAGCCTAAGACGTGGAAATTGCAAATTGGAAAGGTAAATAAAAGCTTGGAAGATTTGAACTTAGGATCTCTAACACCATGTGAAATTTTTGTAGACTTTTGACAACTGCTCTAAATGCGTAAATTGATAGATAAATATTTTAACAATCTTATCTATTAATGACAATGTGGGAGGATGAAAAGAGCAAGGGGCATTTTGGAAATAAACATTATAGCCAAATTACTTCCTCTCACAATGTTTGCTTGTGAAACTAAACTTATAATGTAGATCCATGTTGTAATAGTCATCATCAAAACCAAATTTAATAGTTTCCACAACATGAGTACGTCTCATTTCTCATTTTGCAATCTTTAAGTTGACTTTAGGCCCCAATTTCGTAACATTCCGAAGGCAGCTTATGTTCCCAGCAGGTAGTACGTCGTAATCTGGATGCTCTCCATAGCAAGCCGCGTGGCCATTACAGTCATAATTATCCAGAATCTACCTTACCGATACTTCAAGCTGGGAGAAGTCTGCGTACATAGTAATAGCAATCATCAGCTTCACTTTGTTTTTAAGGCGTGGCTCTCCCAATATGGCATGTACAATATTAGCCCAACACCGGTAGCCACAATTCTCTCGAAAGCAGCCATGGTCTCTACCTTTGTTTCTCTCTACTAATACGTCTCCAAGTTCAATATTATTCAGATTAGTCAACAATTATAAGTTGTGGCAAAAGAACACCCCAAGTACCAAAACTTGACATAAAAGGATATTTAAGTACTAAAACTTACGAAAGTGACATTTTTTTATGAAAAATGGGACACTTGAATGCTACATCCGACGAACCCCACCGAAAATCTTACGTAGCAATTTTTTTATTAATTTTCTCGCTTACGTGGCTCGCCAAAATGCTGACTCAGCAAAACACACAAAAACGACGTCATTTTGATATAATTTGAATTCTAATACAAAAATTAATTAAATTAAATTTAAAACAATCTTTAAAAAAAAAAAAAAAAAAAAAGGAGAATGAGGAAGAGGAGGTAGCCAGTGGCTAAGGGCTCAGCCCTCACCGCCGTCACTTCCCCCGTCGCGAAAAGGTGGGGGAGGGTCGGCCAGGGCCACTAAGCCCTGGTTGGGGGCCGGCAACCCCAACCAATCGACAAAGCAAGGGCCTACATGCCCTCGCCCAGATCTAGGGTGAGGATCGCCGCCCTCCCCAAATCCAACGAGCCGTCGCCTGCCTCCCTCCTCCTTTTTTTATTTGTTTTAAATTTAATCTAATTAATTTTTATATTAATTATTTACTACATCAACACCAAAAACGAGCGTCGTTTTGGCATTGTTTAGCCACATCGCATGTAAAATGATATCATTTTGCACTAAACTTGCCGAAAAATTGCCACGTCAATTTTATTGCCGAATTTTCTCGCTTCTGACACTTAACTGATTCATTTTGCTCCAATTTTGACAATTAAGTGTCACTTTTGTAAGTTTTGGCACTCCTAGTATCCTTGTGTCTATAAGTTGTACAGAGATGTCCAAGTAATTCTAGAATACTAGGCTTGTATACAACATTAGTTCTATCCTCTAATTTATGTTTGTTTTTCTCACGTAATAATTACTGTTCATCCACTAAAAGAAGTCATAAAAACTATCTTCCGCTAAAATAAGTCATAAAAACTATCTCGTTGTACAACATTTTGTACTCATGATAAGACTAGAAAACCTTAAAATCACTCAAAGAATGCACAAATGGCATGAAGAAATCACATGGGACTTAGCATTGGATGCGACGGAAAGTTTGGATAATCAACTAATCCTAAGTCGGCATGCAAAATTTCATACAATTTAAATGATATGATGAGATGATCCATGATTCTCAACGATATGTTTGGGAATCCTAAGTGTGATAAACACTTTTTGTGAGACAAATTTAATGTACGAGATGAAACTTAAATGATATGACCTAAACATGTATGCAAATCTTGCAACATGTGGTTCAACCATCAAGAAGGCATGATCATAAGAAGCGATCCTTAGATGACTCAAATTAGTATGGAAATGTGCACATATGACAATGTTTTATTTCAGCATTAAGTTTACAGAACAAGCATGATTTCAGCCATTCTCAAGACATGCATAAATCCTACCAAAAATCTCACATACAGAGCATGCAATGATGATGATTTCTTGTTAAGAGATTGAAACTCAATTAAGATCACATGAGTCATGACAAAAATGGCAAAATAGACCAATCTATATGTCCAGCACATATTGCTGCAATACCTTTTACTCTAATGCATGCAATTGATTCACTTTACCAATGTAAAAACCTTACAAAGCATGCATCAATTGAACATATATATCATGTATTTTAACTCTCGTGAAATATTTGAGTCCAAATAGGTGCATTATGGACTCAATTTCACCAAAACAAATCTCTGATTAATGTAGGATAAACTGACCTATGTTCGGATCTAAGCAATTTTGACCTAACTACACATGTCTAAAAATTTTGAAAAAAAGAAATACAAGACATGAACAACACCTATACAAACAAATTTCATGAAGGAAAGTTGTTCCAGAAATCAAAAAAAAAAAAAAAATCAACACAAAAATAGTAAAATCAGAGCTTGATATGGAACAAATTGACCTAAGCCTAGATCTAAATAGATTTGACCTAGTTCAACAGATCCAAAAATCATTTAAAAAAAAATTACAGAAAATGTATGAGATTATTTGGAACAAAACTCATGAAGAAAATTTTATCAAAAGAAAAATCATGAAAGTTGGCACAAAAATAACAAAGCAGAAGACGGAATAGAATTAGAACCGAAAAAGACCAAAACTACTGCATAATTGTTAATCTTTGGAGTTGTTTTTCGAGGATCAAACGATGCTCAATTGGGGCGTGCGAACTGCCATTTTGAAGCTCATGAAGTAACATCAAACTTCTGGTTCATAACTTCGTAAGATAACAACATTTAAGAGCTCAAAACTGGCCTAACAGAAACATGTTCATCCAAATTCAAAAATCACATAACCAAAAGATCTAAATATAATCAACTCTAGATCATTCAAGCATTGATTCTAATCAGATTTGCAACATATCCCGGCCCCGAACCTTCGTTGTCGATCATGTATTTCGACTCGAGAAGCTCTCGCCACATCGGACACTATTAAAAGGAGTTTCATCACGCTTACCTTCATTGAACCAGCGAAGAATTGGCTTTCGAAGATGTCCATCTTTCAACGACAATGAAGCTGCTAGCTTCGATCTCACTTCAGGAATCGCTGTACGTGAAGAATATCGAGTTCAACTCCAGTACAAGAGCTATTCAATGCCGATCTTCAATCTTGCTGCTGTAATTTTTCTGGAAAACAGAACGCCAGCAACTTCTGATGGCTGAACAGCACGAGGAAAATCCTTCAAAACTTGGAAACGGAACTTCAGAAATCTCCACGCGGAATAAGCGAGACAGAAAAAACTACTGGAATGTTGAAGAACTTAGGGAAAATCAAGAAATCAAGCTCGATTTTGTCTGCCGAGCCGTCATTTGATCAAATTAGGGATATGGATGAGAGAAAATGGCCACCAGCTTCATCAATCTCCAATTGATATTCAACGTGTGAATCCATCAAGGAGAGAGAGTGAGTGGAGATATGAGGTGTTGGAGAGAGAATGAGTGGAATTCTCTCCTTCGTCCTCTGTTGATCCGATCAAAGATAAATCGAAGAGAAGAAGAAAATCTGTGGAGTTCTTGCGCCAGAGAGAGAATCAGTGGGTGGTGATGATTTTTTGCGGGAGAAAGAACAAGCGAAAATTTGCTTTCGAGAGAGAGTTCCTCCCCGCAATTTTGCTTCGCTTCCCCTTTTTCAACTGCGTTTTCAGAGATGGATTGCGAGAGAGATATAGAGAGAGACTTTTAGTAAGAGAAAGTAGATCTGAAAATGAGGCCCCCAAATAAAGTCGGTTATGTAGTCTTGGGCAAGATCAAATCTTAGCCTTTGGATTAATCCAAAGGCTAAGATTTGGTTTTCTTAGCTAATTGATTTGTTAAATTTGTTGAGAGCATCCTCATTGAGCACATGCCCATTTCAATGGCCAAGATGCATCCTTGATAAACAGTGATGATCAATTGTGAACTAATTGGGGTCTTTTTTGCAATTTTCATAACATGCGAGGTCGATTTGCGAATTTCATAAAATCCGTAACAAAATTGGAATTTTGAAAATAAAGGGCGTGGATGCATTGGCCATGAAGTAGGCCAGCAAATGGTGGTTTCCGGCCAAAAGACGGCCGGAAAAATTAGCCGGTCAAATCTGGTCAACATAGGTCAACGCTGGTCAATACCAGGTTGACCGGGTTGACTTTTTGTCCAAATTTTGTTCTATTTTTCCTGATTTTGCCCGATTTAAACAAAATCAAATATTTGTATATAAATCGGTTCAAATGAAATGC
This sequence comes from Eucalyptus lansdowneana, assembly GCA_017140395.1. NCBI lineage: Eukaryota > Viridiplantae > Streptophyta > Magnoliopsida > Myrtales > Myrtaceae > Eucalyptus > Eucalyptus lansdowneana. The sequence goes on along the minus strand of CM029487.1, from coordinate 73,954,575 downwards.
AATTAAGCTATCTCAGGTCGACTAATTGTGCACAAAATATTCAATTTCATTGAATTCCTATTAAAGTGAGGCTACAAGCTAAATTTATATTTTTAATTGAAGCTCAATTGACCAAATTGAGGTTCAATTACTTCAATTGCACTCTAGTCTAAAATGAGCCAAGTCGAATTACGTAAATTGAAACACCTTGGTTGGGCTTTCTAACTTTTTTATTTTTTATTTTTTTTTTTTGGTAAAAGAAACAGATGGTATTCATTAAAGCGTGATATTACAACCTCAAGATAAAGCATCGGTATAGACTATTATATTAAGCAAAATATACAGGGGAAATAGATTCCAATTTTGGGCCGAGGCATGGAGATGGGCCTTTGCGCCTAGTCAGCAGCTAAGGGGGTGCATGGAAACACTCCAAAAAAGTGTTTCCTTAAACACTTCGTACAAAAAGTGTTCCCGAACAAAAAAAAAAAAACGCGTTTGGTTACGTTTCTTTTTTTTGTTTTTTTGTTTCTAGAACGAAATAAAACAGAAAAAGAAACATAAAAAAGTTGTTTCTCCCGAAAAAAACACTTCTCGGAAGAAACAAAAGAACAAACCACTCTTCTCTCTTCTTCTTCTCTTCTTCTTTTCTTCTTTTTTTCTTCTTTTTCTTTGGCCGGTCGCCGGCCTCGGCCATGGCCGGCGATCGGCCGTCGAGGCTCGGCCTCACCCGATCCGGCGAGGCCGAGCGTCGCCGGCCCCCGCGAGGCTCGGCGTCGCCGCCGCGGGCGAGGCCGAGCCTCGCCTTGGCTGGGCGAGCTCGAGCTCGTGCGGCCATACGAGGCTCGGCCTCGCCGGATCCGGGCGAGCCCGAGCCGGCCCGCCTAAGGCGAGGCTCGGCCTCGCCCGCGCGGGCCGACGCGAGCCTCGCCTTTGGCTAGGCCCGCTCGGGCTCGCCCGATCCGGCGAGCCCGAGCTCACCCGGCCAAGGCGAGGCCGAGCCTCGCCCAACGACGGCCGGCTCGGCCTCGCGTGGCCGGGCGAGGCGCCCGACCTCGTCGGCCGTCGCCGAGGGCGATGACGGGCCGAAAAAAAGAAAAGATAAAAAGAAAGGAAAAATAAAAAATAAAAAAAATGTTTAAAAAATTAAAAGAAACAAAAAAATAATAAAATTTACCAAACGTGTTTCTATTCATTTTTTATTCTCGGACTAAGCGTTACCAAACGTGTTCTTTTGTTCAAAAACCGTTCCTTTAATGCGAACACTTTTTTTTGTTTTCGTTCCCGGAACAAAAAAAGAACAAAACAAATCCATGTGCACCCTAAGTTTGCTCCCCTTCTGCAGTGGAGCATCGTTAGGTTAGGAAACTGAGCAACCAAAAGGAACGCTTCATCGAGCACTGATCGCAGCTCCCACGGTGACGATCGAAGACCCTTCATGATTTCCACAAGATGAAGACAGTCAGATTCGACTTCCAGAGTGGCGTTGTGGAGGCCTTGGCTGAGGAGATGTCGAAGTGAAGAGATGAGGGCTTGACACTCCGTTTCAAAGGCTGAGTTTGCAAGGACGCATCTCGAATCCAGATCAGTAAGTATCCCTTTGTGATCTCTGTAAAGACAGGCGATGGATCCAGTGGTGCTACCCGGCTGAAAGCTTCCATCAATATTGCATTTCAGAGTACCCAAGTCAGGAGGTCGCCAGAGGTGTGTCGAATCAATCGGTTGAAGCGCAGATCGGACCTGAGATGCAGGGGAGGAGATCTGTTGTGATTTCAGTTGGGTAACAGCACTCTGTATGGCGAGTGTGGGAATCGGCTTCCGGTTGCAAAAGATATAATCATTTCGCATCCGCCAAATCTGCCAAAGGGTGTTCGCAACCAGCTCTAAACCAGGTAAGTGCCGAGGTAAGTCCAACCTTTCTGTGAGCCAAGAATCGAAGCTGTTGGTGGTAAGTGATGACAGCAAATCCGAGCGAATCTCTCAAAATTAACCCCAAATTTGGACTCGTCTCTTTTAGTGATGCTCAACTAAAAATCAAGTGTCAAGAATGTGCACTCAATTCCCAAATGGGTCATCCCAAAAGACGACCGACGTGCCGTGGCAACTACTTTAAATTTGCGTAGAAGACTCGTCGATTGGGACATGGGAGGAAGCCTCCCACATGAACAAAGTCTTGCAGTCAGTCGGTGTTTGGGGTCTGAAAAATAAAAATAAAAAAATTCAAGAGGTAAGGAAATATAGAGCAGCAATAGAAATGTTGAAGGAATGTATTTATGCTAATTGCTTGCAAGAGGGAAACAGAAATAGGAAGAAACACATGAGAAGTGCCTTAACTTGTTTACGCCACTCACTTTAGTATGATAACTTTTCATCGGCTCACTAAAGTGTCATTTTAAAAAAAATGATAGCTTAGGTGAAAACTCCGATCTGAATTGCTGGAAACCTGATGTTGTAAATTAATTTCTTAATATTACATAACTTACTAGCGTGCCCAGTTAGCATATAATCTCTAAACGATGTCATGTAATAAGTTAAAAAAGTATCACTTTAGTGCCAATCTTAATGAAAAAGTGATCACTTCCATGCCTAAAAACCCCTAAATGATGTCGTATAACAAGTTAAGAAGTGATTACTTCATGTCGGTCATTGTAAAAAAAATGATCACTCTAATGCCAATTGTTGTTAAAAAGTGATCAATTCAATGTTAATCTTAATAAAAAAACTAATCACTTCAAAGTGCCAAAAAATGCCACATTAGATAAAAATTTTAATTATAAAAGATATGTAATTTCTCTAGTTGAAATTTTTCACTGAAGGCATTTAAGTTTTTTATTTATTTATTTATCTGATTTTGGCCTTTAAGTGAGCCGCAAAATTTGTGGCACTAAACTGAGCGTCATAGACAAGTTAAGGAACTTCTAGTGTACTTTTCCTTAGAGAAATATGTGAAAGAATTAAGCATTACTTTGTTTGAAAGGAGGAGTAAATTGAGAGGAAATCAAATATTTGTACGTAAATGATATATGTGCCCTTGAGTAAGAGAATGTAATGGTGCAATAAATATCTCGGAAAAATGCACCAAAAGTCATAAAACTTATCGCAAAAGTGTAATTGTGTACTTGAATTTTTTAATAGTGTTATACAGTTCTAACACTTGTAATACCAGTGCAATTAAGTTCCTCCCTTAGTCCCATCCAAATCGATGGACAAAAAAGGAAGACATAACATGGCTTTATTTATTAATTTGTTCTCTTTTACGTGCTTTTTATTTAACCATGCCGTCCATGATAGATTAAAACGATGTGGTTTCATCCCCTATAACATTTCAAAATGGCATCGTCTTATAATTACATCTCTAAATAGGATGCCTGGGTCATCTTCTTCGCACGAGCCCTACTTGCAGAGAATCGACATTTAGAGTAAAAAAATCGAGGGCATAGGAGGGAACGAAGGTTCCTTCACATAATGCGCATCAAGCTTTCACTTCATTGTCAATGCTACATTCGGCTTTAGAATCCAAAGGCACTGCATTTGGGGTCTTTCGAAAATTCGTCTTTTTTGTTTGGCCAGAATCTTCAATTTGTTGGGACCACTTTCTTTCTTTATGCGAATTATAAAAATGTGCTAGTCACATAGTTTTGATCCCTTGCGGGTCCAATGGCCGACCAGTACTACAATGTCTCTATTATAGTTTTCTTTGGCGGTAGCTTTCGAGCGGGACCATCCTTCGAATGCGGAAGTGAAAGAAATGATGTTATCGAAATAGACCTAGATTAGGGTTCACTCTTTCATGTTACTGAACCTATTGTGACTGAGGTTTGGCGTAAAATAGACAAACTCTGTTAGAGGGTTTCTGGAAATAGTACTCTCAAAGATGGTCTTAGGTTGTTAAGAGATAATTTTGCAGTGATTGATCTCATATATCAATATCTACATTGTGAAATCATTGACCTAACCGACATTTATGGTGATGATGACAGACAAATGTTGAGATTTTTTTTTTTTTTTTTGGGGAGGGGGGGGAGGAAATGGAAGGTCTATATAATGTCAATGTGGAAAGGGTTGCGTATGTGGCTACTAATGTGGTTGTAAATGTGGCTGGGAATACGGATGATGATGGTAGTCGGATTGAGGTTGGTAATGAAGATTTGGATCATCTTGCAGCTAATTTAGTAATGTGGAATATGCAAGTAATAATGATGATCTTGAACTGATTGAAGCAAGGAGAATGATAAATGAATAATCAATGAAATACAGGCTCAACACTAGGCTAACACAAGATCAAGTGGAATCTCCCCATCAGAGGGTAGCTCCCAAAGAAAGTTAGAAATTGATCCTCAGCTTATGGATGCTTCTAAGTGCAAAACAGAGTATTATGATTGAAACGAGGAAAGAAAATTTTCATTCAGATTTAAATAATGAGAAATAAGAAGAGGAAGATATTGTTCTTTCAATAAGGAGAAATAGGTTACCAACTAATCCTCGGTCTGCCAAACAAAGCATCATGATTCAAATGAGGAAGAAAGTCGTTTTTTTTTTTTTTTTTTTGGTAAAGAAGAAGAAAGTCGTTGTTCAGGTTTAGATAATATGAAAAAATTTGTGGCCATTTGATTGGGCAAGATTACAAAGCTAGGGTGTAAATTAGTGGCACAGTTACCGAAAGTCCATAGAAAGTCTAGTTTGGACTAGAGTTGTCACCACATACCCTGCAAATTACTACATACTCAAAGTATGATTTGCTATTGCTTTCAGTAATAAATGACCTGAATGAATTCTTGCCCTACACTTCATAGTATGGATGTTAAATAAATCGGTGCTTGCACATACATAGGTAACTTAACCCTCATAAGCGAAATTCATGCCCATGAATTACACCAGTGTTCTAATTTACAACCGTGATCTACAAATTACAATGCTCTTAGAAAAAGGATCATGATTACTATGAATTGCTCTACAATGAAGTAATTATATGTTCCAGAGAGCGGTGTATTGAAACTTGCACAGGTGTATTTATTTATTCAATACTAGTTCTTGAGTAACCAATACAATAATAATTTAAATGCAAGTGTGAATTATCCTAAAAAGTTCCACATCCAAAAATTAGTGTGTTACATGTGTATTAATTCTACTACGCATTCACAGTATTAGCATTGTGTAGTAATTTCTCATTACATCTTTTTTGAGCCAAACAAATTTATTCACATCCTTAAACTCAATTGACCTTGCAAATATTTTCATTGGCATCTACAGGGGACTACCTGTATGAATCATCCGACAAATTTTCATATAAATTGCTTAAATACACGTAAACGCGTTACATAACGTCGAAGTGAAGTGCATGGGCGTGACATTGTCACCGTAGGCAACGGTAACATTAAAACTATTTCTGCACATTATTTTAGATGGTGGGAGATGCGATTTCATTATGTATTTCGGCCGAGACAAAAGAAAATATGGGCAACGCTTTTTCCAATAGTAAGTGAAGAAGGTACAAAAAGATGTGAATCATGGAAAGGGTTGGGGGCCCTACGGGAATTGACTGAAGTCGCCCACCAATTCTTTACCTTTTCCTAATTTTGGGGCTGAACGAAATCAGTGGGCTCGATCGATTTCTCTTCCACAGCCCAATTATTCCTTTAATTTTTTATTGACCCCTACAAAGAAGGTAATTGAGAACCGACAGTTCGCACTAGTCAAAATGGTAGATATACATCAATTTGTGGGACCCATTTTCACGAGTTTGACTATGATTGTGAACATACAATTATTTGAGTATGTGACATCACCTCGATTTTCCTTTGTGAAATCACTGTCACTTATGATTTGAGAAGAAATTCATATGTGCGGATATGTGCGGAATTTGATGTCAACATTTTTCTTTTGGCCATATTAGAAGAAACTCCCACCGACTTTCGACCCTATATCAAATTAATGAGTTTATAAGTGTGGTCATCACATAAATTAAATTTTGATTAAATATTTATGAGTAACTCTCATAATTTATAACCTACCAATTAGACATGTGGCTGAAGAAGTCTTACTAGGGTTAGAGGAAATTATTGTCTTTTTATTTTCATTTTACATAAAAGGACTTCATCCTTATTTACGCACACTATATAATGTGTAAGGTCAAAATTAGAATTTTGATGTTCATCTTCAAAAATTCAAAAACACTTTCACATCGATCTTTCCTCAGAGCAGCAACCGGCCATGAAAATACATTTTTGTCTAGATCATATTTAACTCAAAATCAACATTGTAAAGAAGAATTTATATAACGTACGGCATCATCTAAGTAAGTACGTGGGCGAGAAGGAAAGCTCTATGGCTCTGAGTTTATACTTGAGCTAGTAAGAGTTAGAGTTAATAAAATAAAATCTTTTAAAAATCCACCAATTACTTAGGACGATGGTTTCCTCTCTCTCTCTCTCTCTCTCTCTCTCTCTCTCTCTCTCTCTCTCTGTAAGAAACTGGCTCTAGCATGATCAAACCAAGAATTTTCGCACTCTATTTATTTTACAGAATTATTGAATCCGTGTCATGGGCCAGATTCACATATGTGCTTACTCCTTAATTATTAAACAAAAATATACCCAATCAATTAGAAAATTAACATTAATTGACATTTTTTCAACCGAAGATAATAAATGGAATTCCATCTTCTAATAATTGATTTGGCAAATAAGGTACCTGGTCCAACTCCACTACCTAGAAGTCTCCCCAAGATATTTTAGGACGATTTTTAAAGTTTATGTTACAAGAGCGCAATCACATCAACAGGACAGAATTGTCTTATCCCAACTCAACTCTGCGCCACTCCTTTTACATGACATGGAAAGTCCAATTTGTTCTACACGTCCAATTCCTCCGCACCAGTAAAATTCTACATCGCCAAGCCAACATCACGGGATTTTATTTTAGGAAAATATTATATTAATCATGACTAGCTTGTACAATAAATTTATTAAATAATCTATTGTTCTATTATTGATTTTTTAATATAAAAGATCACTCATAATAAAACAAACATCTTAATAAATCAGCCAATAGGGTTGAGCAACAAAGGCTACCCAGATCAAAGCGATGGCTGATTCTAGGCGATTCCATAAAAATGGAACCGATAATTTTTGATCTAATTTCCAAGCCAAGGATGGAATTGCCTGGACCGGACTGACTTTTTTTTTTTTTTTTAATTTATTTCTTAAAAATATTCAGAGAACAGCAGCCCCTCATGCTTGATCTTCCCCCTCGGCTCTAACGCCTCTTTCCCTCTCTCTATGGCGGACGGCAGCATCCTCCAAGGTCTGAAGGAGGAGGGCCTTCTCGACGAGCTCGGTGTGGTAGGAGTCGAGTCGAGGAGAGCGACGAGCTGTATAAAACAGACGATCGATTAATAAACCGAGCTTATTTGATCCCCATGGGTTAAACAAATCTCTTAATAGAATTCGATTCCCGGTTTCACTTTGAAATCGGATCGGATTAGGAATCCATCATTTCCACTAGTTGACAGTTTTGACTAGTCCACATATAAAACTTCTCTCTCGTTCACGTATTTTTCACTTCACTTTATCCGCTGCAAGTGAATTTCACTTCGTAAAGACGAACCACAACCTCTGCGATATATAGCCTAAAATTCTATGGCTCTACATCGAGCAAAGCCATTCGAAGCACCTACAACACCAACACCAACACCAACACCAAACCATAATATGTCTCATTCATTGTCCACTCTGTATTTCCTCATTTCGCTGGCTGTTCTGATCCAAACCTACTCATCCCGAGAACCATTCTGCTTCAACACCACCGGAAACTTCACGTCGAACAGCACCTACGCAAAGAACCGTGAGGCCGTTCTGAGCTCTCTCTCCTCCAACGTGGCTGCAAATGATGGGTTCTATCGCACGATAGAGGGCGAGGATCCAAACACTGTCTACGCCAGCACTTACTGCCGAGGCGATACGTCGGCAGATACCTGTTCAATCTGTGTGAGGTCCGCAGTCGCAGATTTGGTCGTGAAATGCCCTAACCAGAAGGCGGCTTTGTCCTGGGGAACCGGAGACCCACCATGCTTTATCCGATACTCGGACACTCCGATCTTCGGCGTACTGCAAACGCAACCTACCCTTCGGCTCCCCAACGGCGCCAACATCACCATGAACCAAGACCAGTTCCATGCGATATGGAGGAACTTCACGGGAAGGCTAGCGGGTAAAGCCGGAGAGGGCTCTACGACGCTCAAATTCGCGAAGGACCAGGTCAGCTTGCCGGACAACAATACGATCTACGCATTGTTTCAGTGTAGTCCCGACTTGTCGCCGTCCGATTGTGGGGGTTGCTTGTTCCAACTTATTGGAGATTATGAGAAGTGTTGCCACGGAAGTAAAGGCGGCGTTGTTTATAAACCGAGCTGTATTTTCCGATGGGATTTGTTCCAATTTTGGGAGTCAAGCCCCAGTCCGTCATCGTCTTCTCCGCTTGCCAAAGGTACGTTGCGTTTAAGCTCGTGAAAATGCAATATCATTTGGTTTATTGATTATTTTTTGTAAAAATTTCTAGAGTGCTAGCAGTTTTAACTTAAATTCTTTAAAATCGGAATACCTACTAACTCTGAGTTAGTTTTGCTAAAAAAACCCTGAATTGTGAGCAGCTTTGAATTTTATTGGCACAATTACCAAATAGCTCTAAATTGCCAATTTGGTCTTAAATTTTTGTTTTTCGCCAATTTAGAAATAAAAATTTACATTTATACCAATTTAGTTTGTCCACCCAATTTAGCCGGCTGACCGCTAACGTGACATTATTTGTCACCTTGGACTTTTTAAATAATATTTTGAATTTTTTTATAATTTTTCTTTAGGTTTTTTCCTCCACTTAGGGCCTACAAGGGTAACAAGCGACCCTCGGATCACAAGCTAGGTCTAATTTTTGGGCAAGGTTTGCCTCACCCAAGGCCCTAAGCGTGTGGACAATTTTTATAATTTTTTTTTTAAAATTAACATTGTAATTTTTTTTTATTTTTTTCATTTTGGCCTATGAGGGCCAGCAAAGCCCTCGCCAGTAGGTTTATGAAGGGCTATGAAGACCTTCCTGATTGTCGGCAAGGCCGCCACCTTCGCCAGTGCCCAATGAGGGCTTTGCTAGTCCTTGCCGATCAAAAAGAAAGAAATAATAAAAAGAAAAGAAAAATAAATATAAAAATATAAATATATTATTAAATCGTCTAATTTAGCATTAATCGTATCACATAGAATGATTGTCGTTCACATGATTGATGTCCGGTTAAAGTTGACTGATTGACTCGATTGAAAAAATGAAAATATTTGAGACTAAATTGATATAATTGAAAGGAAGTATTGAATGTACACAATTATAATAGATTTAGAACCGTTTGAATACTTTTTCCATCAATTTCTCAACACTGGATGTACATGTAAAAAGGACAGTTTTAGTAAAAGATCATAACAAATTCACCATAAAACAAATTGACTTGTAATAATGAAAGAAGGAAAAAGAAAATGTAAAAAGTGAATTGGGTGAGGGCGGAAAAGAGAGAGAAGGGCACAAGCGATGATGGTTTGTCGCCTCTTGACCCAGGGGAAGACGACGGCATATCCCTTGGATTACATACTGGCAAAAATTTAATTTGTCGTTTGGCTTTTGATGTCAATCACCATACCGGTGAAAAACCACAAACTAAAACAATGGTTTGGAAATAAAGCAAAAGGATCGACTACCTGAAAGATACGAAATATTCTACAATTTCCGTAATCTAGTAAGTTCTTGGATAAAGCATATGCTCCAAACATAGAATAATTTGCAGTGGCTCCTCTGGCAGTGGATCTTGGGCTCAAGCACATCCCAAGCAGCCATGGCTGCCTGACCCAGAACTTGCAGCCATGGCTGCCATATCTCGAGCTTGCATCCAGGGCAGAAAGAGGTCTCACAACCATGGATGATTAAGCTCAAGCTCGCAGCTATCGCCACTAGATCCAAAGTATCGGATGCTCGATCCAAAGTCTCATAGCTGGTGTGAACGCCAGGCTAGAGGTGGCAAGTGAGACCACTGTGAGCGGTGTCGTTGTTGTCTGCAAGGCCAGGAAATTTTTTTTTTCCATCTTTGAATTCACGACCATGGCCGCTTGAGGCGGCGAGTGGGTTGGAGGCGACCAGTGTTTTTTTGTCGTCGGGGCCACAATTTTTTTTTTTCCTATCATTTATGAATTTTTAATTTGTTTTGATTTTGTGACGAAAATTCTACTCATATAGTCTACATGAAGCTTTTCCATTGCTAACTCATCTTTTCAAGTGGGCAACTCAGCTTTCCGATGGTCCATGCCTGCAATATTCAGGCCAAAAAATTTGAGATTTACCCAATGTCACTTTTCATAAAGTATACGAATGGTTTTGAAACCAAAAAAAGAGAGTAGAGGGATAGTTATAAATATTGAGGCAAAAAGTAAATGGATCACCGTTGATATTATCCTTATTTAAAAGATGTACTAGAGATTAGTGATTTCTTTATAGTGTTTAACCGGATAACAGGCTAAGTTCTGTTATCAAAGTCAAATCAATCTAGGCAGTCTGCGAGTCCTACGAAAGAACTAATATAATTAACAATTCAAATGAAAGCACTTCCCGCCTAAGCTCACCCTAGAAACAAAAATTCAAACCTTATCAGCTCAATGTTTCTCGTAGTTTCTATTTATTTATGACTCACAAGCTCTGCTCTATTTATTTATGACTCAAGAGCTCTGCATCAATGGAATATGGCAGCAAATAAGGTCAAATGCAAATAAAAATAAACTGTAATTGTCCAGATGTAATATATTATGTACAATGTCAATAATTCAAACAGGGACAAATGAAAAGACAGGAGGCCAAGAATACCGAAGCGAAATCTGAGAAGATGTTATTGCATCAAAGGAATATCGAAGTGATTGTGACTGTTCGCTTCGAGGGGATTGCCGTGGGTGCATACCCATCTCTCATAAAAATTTCACAATGGGATAAACATATCTGTCATGGAATAATAATATTCATTTTTTATATTTCACCAATATCCCTCAAGAAAAATCTGAGATGACGAGAAGAGCTTGAATTTTTATTTGTTTAACTCATTAACGCTTCAAATTTGTTAACTTTAATACGAATTACCATTCTAATTGAGCAATTCATCAACTTCTCAAATTGAATAATTGATCTAGTTTTGAATTACCTACTCTATTTCAAATTGCTAACATTTACTTGTCATTTTAACTCGCTAATTTTATGTTATTGAGTTACCAAATATTGTTTACACTGGTTAGCAATCCCACACATTTATTAACTCTATTGCCAACCTAAATTAACTTGAATTGCCAACTTTTCTCTCATTAAGTTACTGTTAGTAGTTGATTACTAATTCTCATTTGAGTTATTTATTGATATTCATTTGTTCTTTTTATTTGTCGACTTTTCTTCTTTGCAGACTTTTGTTTTATTTTCTCGGCAACATCTTGAATTTAAAAATTCTTTGTAAATGTTATCAACTTTCATTTGAGTGACTTACCAATTATTTATTTATTTATTAAGTTATCAACTAATTTTGAGTTACAAACTCTTACTTGAGTTACTTATGAAGTTTATTTTTCTTTTAATTACCAACTTTTCTTAAATTTTACCACCTTTTCTTAACTTCAAAGACTTGCCAACTATTATATGATATCAATAAGTTCAATATAAGTGATTTATTAACTTTTTTCTAGTTAATTTATCAATTAGTTTTGGGTTACCAACTCTCATTTTAGTTAGAAGTTTAAAAAAAAAAAAAAAAAATTGCCACTAGTGGGTTACTCAATTGGAAACAAATTTAGAAAGTCATTGAAATAAAGATTGGTAATTTCGCATAATAGCTTATGAGTTTAAAGCAAGTGTAAGAAAGGTAAATATGTAATGGCAAAAGTTAAGAGAATTTTTTTGTCAGAGATAAGATAAGTTGGTCGAAAAATAAATGTTGGTAACTAACTTGGAGTTAGTAATGCAAAATTTATTGTAATTTAATCATAGAGAAAAGGTTTAGTATGCAAGACAAAAAAAAAAAAAAAAAAGAAAGTGGTAACTCAATAAATTAGTCGATAACTAATTCAAATAAAAGCTGGTATCAAAGAAAAATTTGTAAGCACGCTAATTAATTTGGTAATGTCTTAAAAAAAGTAGGTAAATTGAACTGGTTGGAAAATAAGGCAACTAAAAGTCATTAACTTGATAGAAAAGATTATAGATTAAAAAAAAAAAAAAAAAGAGAGAGCAGAAATACACGATCGTAAGCAATTCAAATGGGAATTCGTAAATCAAAGCTAACTACTAACCTAATGGGATGATATTCGGTAGGTCACACAAATAAAGATTCGTAGATTCCTATGAGAGTTTGATAAATTTAAAGCATTTAAAAAAGATAAATTAAATTATTAAAAAGTTGATAAATCGAAACCAAACCAAATAATGTGGTTAAATAACGCAATAAAAGCTAGTAAGCCATACTTGGTTGGCAAATTAATTAGAAAAAAGTCAGTCACTCATATAAGAAGTGGTGTTTGAGGCATTTGTAATAAAGGAAAATAACAGTTGATTAAATATTAAAACGGTTGGTAATTTGCACATTGAAAAAAAAAAATTGTTAATTTCATAAAGTGTTAATGAGTTATCAACAAGTCAGCAGAAGGTTAGGTACCTTGTAATTTTTTTTAGTACCAACAGTTTCTTATATTGCACAAACGAAAAATCTTGTTTTATCCATATTAGTAGTATCGTCCTATGTTTATGTGCTAATAATGGCAATATGTGCATTGCAATAGCAGATGTATGAGAGCCTAAATTTAATTTTAAGAACGAGGGTCAAAAGCATATGTAAATCTTCATCAATTTATTCGAGTAGAGTAATAACTAATGGATTTTTTATTTTTATTTTTGGTCTGGCTAATGGATATTGTTAGAAAATATCTTCAAGGCACTTGTTACCAAGCCATCTGAAGTAAGTCTGAAGTTTTCCATACACTATTTTATGTCTAATCAAAGTTTTGAAGATCGTAGCTTTCCTTATTAGGTAATATGGCATTCACTCTTTCAGGACTGAAATTTAATTGATGGTTTTAGATACATGCTGAGAAAAAGAATCATCTGATCAGGTACCTTGGCTGCAATTATCGCTTCAATCACCATTTTTGTAATGCTTCTCTTCATCGGTTGTTGTTACCTTTGGAGGAGGCGAGCAGAGAAGAAACATGACGCGGTACAAGAAGAAAGGGGTACTGATAGTCAATTTACGAAAACAAAATAGCAAAAGACTGAAACTTTCAATGAGAAACAAAAAGATTTTTGAAGCTATGACCGTAAGACATTAAAACAAGTATAAGTCTGAATGACTTTGTTGTTCACTCATGCAGGTGTAAGCGAGATCACATCCTTACAGTCCTTGCAATTCGATTGGGATAATTTGCGTGCAGCCACAAACGATTTTTCTCAAGAAAATAAGCTTGGTGAAGGTGGATTCGGGGAGGTTTACAAGGTACTTAAGTGATTATAAATGTTATAAATACTTACACCTCACCTAAATTGAAATGGATGTTAAGTGGGTGATATCCCAAAAGCTTAAATTATTAGGTGGAGGGAATTCATTTTTCAAGTGAAGTGGGACAAAATTTAAACACATTTCTTACGTGCAAGCCGAATAAAAAGCAATAAGTGAAATTAGACTATTTTGTCTCTCTAGCTATAAGAATGACTTGTGATCAACATTAATAGAATAATTAAATATTAAACCATGCCTTCATCTAATAGTTTAAGCTTTTAAAATAATTTACAATAGTCCCGCCAATATTCACATAGTATTAGAGTTAGAGGTTCTAAATTCAAATATTTTTAGCTCCCATTTGCCTCTCTACTTAAATTTGGATGCTTAATACTAGGAAAAATGACTAGACTAAGCGTGAGGGGTAATAGAATAATTAAATATCAAATCATACATTTATCTAATAGCTTAAGCTTTAAGAATAGTTAATAGTGGTCTCACTAAATCTCACAATCATCTATTTATTATCATAAAAGGTATCTACAACACTAATGGTGTGGAGATTATGATAGCATAATGTCGCGACCTCTTTTTTTCGGCGCCCGCAATCGGGTACGAGCGCCTAAGGAGGCTAATGGCTCGGCTGAAATTAATTATGCCCGGACTCTCCCAAGTCCACCAATTCACGACTTAATGGTCTAAATTTTTAACCTGCAAGTTAATTTTTAAAATGGAGTCGCCACTAATCGATTTGGGGTGGGTTGATTAGAAACCCAAGTGAAGTATCGGGAGAAATACTCACTCTCGCAACCGAGAAATTAGGATCGGGGACTTGATTACACTAGTTAATCACTAATGCCCTTTCGGTACCTAATCTTGTTTAAACCCCGAGGTTTTTTGGATGTTCGAGGGATTTTCCATGCATTTTTGGGAGGAAAAACATTTTCTAGGTCTTTTTCTAATTTTTTGGACACAAAAGGGATTTTTGGTTTTTTTCCTTTTTTTTTGGGAAAAATACAAGTCTTTTTGGCTTTTTCTGAATTTTTTGACTTTTTCATGAATTTTTGGCTTTTTTTGGATTTTTGACATTTTTTGGAAAATATGAAATATTTTTGATATTTTTGATTTTTCGGAAAATAAAATATTTTTATCATTTTTTATTATTTTTTCGATTTTTTGGAAATTAAAACATTTTTTAATATTTTTTTTTTGGAAAATAAAATATTTATTATTTATTTATTTATATTAAAATAATATAAAAAACCGACCGGCCGGATCCTCGGGTTGGGTCCGACCCGGCCGGCGACCGGCCTGTGACGGGCCCGCAACGCGGGCCCGACTCGGATTTTTTGTCTTCTTTTTTGGCGAAGGGGCCCAAGCCTACAACAAAATTGGGCCCTTCTGCGAAGAAGAAGCCTGCGCACAAACGGGCCCAGTTGACCCGGGCCCACGAAAAGAAACCCGCCCGGTTTGCAGACCAGGCCAGTCCTGACCCGAGCAACTGAAACCCTAGGGGAACCGGGTCATCCGCCCGACCCGATTCCACCCAGCTTCGCGACTCTCTTTCCCTCTCTTCTCAATTCGCGGCGCTGATGGAGGGGCTAGGGCGACGGCTCGGGCTGCCGACGACAGCGACGCAGAGGACGGCGGTGGCCGGTCGTTCGTCGGACTAGAGAGCCGCCGCAACAACAGCAACCGAGATCTACTTGGGAGATCTTCTTGGCCGGTCGGGACAGGAGATCAGGGCTCCACGGATGGGGGGTGACAGCAACAACACCGTAGACAGAGACGGCGGGGGGGTGACGACGGCTGAACGGGGCTGATACCTGTGTATGGAGAGGGTCCGGCACGGCGGCGTGGAGAATGGTGACGGCAGGGAGCGGCGGTTGGGACGGTGCGCGACAATGGGCCCTCAACCTTCGCAGATCCGGAGCGGCGTTGGTGGGTCGGGCACGGCACGGCGTCGGGCGCGTCTCTACGGCAGCTCCTTTCTCCCCGAATCCGACCTTCCCTCCTCCGATTCCTCTCACTCGTGCCGATCCGAGCCTCCACCGGCCGGATCGACCCTCTCGGTTGTTCGCCGCCGGCCTTCCCCGAAGTCTCTCGGTGGAGGGTGGGCTGAGCTCACAACTCGAGCTCTCTCTCACTCGCTCGTCGATTCCTCCCCCGAAGTCTCTCAGTGGGAAGATCTCCAAGCTTGCGATATCGTTCGTCGACGGAGGTGCTCCTCTATTTATAGGCGAGGAGGTCCGGTCGACGGAGCTTCGACCGGCGGTCCCCTTCGCGCGCCGAGCGATTCTCCTTGGCTGGACCGGCGTCCCATCCGAGCTTATCCAGCGAAGCGTGCTCGGCATTGATGGCACCCGAGATCTTATCATCTCCGGCCGACGTCGGCCTACTCCCCTCGGCCGTAGGCCGTCCTTTGCGCGTCGTCATCTTCTGCGCGTGAACTACGAGGCAAAGAAAGAAGGAACGAGGAAGAAGAAGAGGGAAGAAGAAGAAAGAAGAAGAAGGGGAAAAGAGGGGTGGGGCCAAGTCGTGCAAAAGGAAGAAAGAAAAGGGGGCTGACTGCTTTTCTTGCTTTTATTATTATTTTTTTGTTTTTGTTTTTGTTATTTATTTTGTTTATTATCCGAAAAGGAAAAGCAAAGATTAAAAGAAATTAAAGCCTAACTAACCAAAATTTTAGGTGTCAACACATAATGACATAGAAGAGCACCTAAATTTTTGGGGTCCTCGATTATTCATAATATAGTTTAAGGATAAGAATGAAGAGTTCGTGAGGTCTTGTTAGCTTTCACATATTATTTCAGGGTAGGCTTCCCAATGGACAAGAAATAGCTGTGAAGAGGCTATCCCAAAGCTCAAGGCAAGGTATGCAAGAGTTTATGAATGAGATTTTGTTGGTGGCAAAGCTTCAACACCGGAATCTTGTGAGATTGCTCGGATTTTGCTTGGAAGGAGAGGAAAAGCTACTTGCGTACGAGTTTGTGCCCAACAAAAGTCTCGACTACTTCTTGTTCGGTTAGTTCCACTTCACTGGCTTTATATTCATCTTGTAGGTTGATGTACAATTTAGACAAATGAGCAAATTATCATATCTCGTTCACTAGATCAAATATAACATTTTGTATCTAACTCCTAGGCTTCGTAGATAATATTAGCTCTCATTCAAATACTTAAATCACTATGTAGACTTTGAGAAAAGCAAACAATTGGACTGGCCAAGACGTTATAGGATAATATTAGGCATTGGTCGAGGGATGCTCTATCTTCATGAGGATTCTCGGCTTCGAGTCATTCACCGTGATTTAAAAGCTAGCAATGTCTTGTTGGACCATGATATGAACCCAAAGATTTCGGATTTTGGCATGGCGAGGATTTTCGGAGTCGATCAAACTAAAGCAAGCACCAAAAGAATCGTAGGAACCTAGTAAGTTTCGCATTTTTCAAAATTTAATGTTAGACAGCTTCTGGTTAAGAATTGACAAGGGGATTTGTATAGATGTGAAGCATCCCAACACGTATGTTTCTGGTGGCTGTTTTCAGTGGTTACATGTCCCCCGAATATGCGATGCATGGGCGGTTCTCTCAAAAGTCCGATGTTTACAGCTTCGGCGTTCTTCTCCTTGAGATCATTTGCGGCAAGAGAGGAATGACTACTTCTGCCAATCTGATGGAGGAGAAGATCTCGCAAGCTATGTAAGTTTTTTATATGATTTATTTGTTCTTTGTGGGTTTCAATCGACAATATTGTTCCACGGTTCACTTGTGTTCAATTGAGCTGCTCTAGGCTTGGAAACATTGGAGAGACGATATGCCTTTGGAAATATTGGACGCAGCATTGGGAGAATCTTATTCAAGAAGCCAAGTTCTCAGATGCATACAGATCAGCTTACTATGTGTTCAGGAAGATCCGGTTAATAGACCGACCATGGCGAACATAGTTCTCGCACTGAGCAGCCAAACTCTTACTCTGCCATTGCCACGAGAACCGGCCTTTTTCCCTCGAAGCCGGACAGGACTGCCGAATACCATCATAGAGAATGACAAGGAACACGATCAATATACGAGCGGGTGCGAGCCTTCGTCAGTCAACGAAGTGTCAATTACTGAAGTCGACCCTCGATGAAGCACATGAACCTGATTTTATTTGTTTCTCAAGGATATTATGCGTATGTTGTGTACGGAAGAACTATTTGGTTTTACATGTACTGTTTGATAAGTGCGCTTGGTGCGCTTGTGCAATAATAAACAGGCTGAAATGTGGTGGTCTCCGTTTGGCTTTGTACTAAAGGAGCAAGCAATTCCGAGCTGGGTTGAACCCTAATTTTAACTTTCAATTAATAGTCGTGAGATTTTGTGAGACCTGAGATATTGAGTGTATGCTAATAGAGGAATACGTGATTTAATATTTAAGTTGGACTTTGGCTTAAGCCTAAGACGTGGAAATTGCAAATTGGAAAGGCAACTAAGAGCTTGAAAGGTTTGAACTCAAGATCTCCAACACCATGTGAAATTTTTGTGGACTTTTGACAACTGCTCTAAATGCGTAAATTGATAGATAAATACGTGATTTAACATTAAAATATTTTAACAATCTTATCTAAGAATGACTGTGGGAGGATGAAAAGAGCAAGGGGCATTTTGGAAATAAACATTATAGCCAAACTACTTCCTCTCACAATGTTTGCTTGTGAAAGGAAATAAACTTATAATATGGATCCATGTTGTAATAGCCATCATCAAAACAAAACTTAATAATTTCCACGACATGAGTACGTCTCATTTCTCATTTTGCAATCTTTAAGTTGACTTTAGGCCCCAATTTCGGGGCATTCCGGAGGCAGCTTATGTTCCAAGCGGGTAGTACGTCGTAATCTGGATGCTCTCCATAGCAAGCCGCGTGGCCATAACAGTCATAATTATCCAGAATCTACCTTACCGATACGTCAAGCTGGGAGAAGCTGCGTTACATAGTAATAGCAATCATCAGCTTCACTTTGCTTTTAAGGCGTGGCTCTCCCAATATGGCATGTACAACATTAGCCCAACACCGGTAGCCACAATTCTCTCGAAAGCAGCCATGGTCTCTAACTTTGTTTCTCTCTACTAATACGTCTCCAAGTTCAATGTTATTCAAATTAGTCAACAATTATAAGTTGTACAGAGATGTCCAAGTACTTCTAGAATACTAGGCTTGTATACGACATTAGTTCTATCCTCTAATTTATGTTTGTTTTTCTCACCTAATAATTACTGTTCATCTGCTAAAAGAAGTCATAAAAACTGTCTCGTTGCACAACATTTTGTACTCATGATAAGACATTTGTCCGCTCTTTCTCCAACTCTTTTGCCCATTGGTGTATACTCCACGATGATGCTTAAGTTTATTTCAAATTGACCATTAAAATAATAAACTTGGAAAAAAGCCATCATAACTATTATAATTTTCGTACGGTGCTCACTTCGGTCCATAATTTTTTTAGACCACTTAAGTATCATAACTTCTAAAAATATTTACTTGAGTGCCATAACTTTCAATTGATCACTTAAGTGCAAAAAAATTTAACGTTCACTCAAATGACGAAAATCCAATGTGGCATAAAAATTGTGGTGAATTTTTTAGAAGATATGGCACTTAAATAATCGATTGAATTGAGTGGTAAAAAAAATAAAATCATAATACTCAAGTAAGCATTATACAAAAGTTATAACACTTAAGTAAGTATCGTATAAAAATTGTGCCACTTATATTATCATTTTGTCCAAGAAAATCAAATGGACGCTAAGTAAACCTTTGACGCCCTTGAAGATGCTTTTGGTCGAGGTGAAAAGTAGTTTTGTAATTTAAAGTAGCATAAGGTTCTTTCTTGTTGTTCCTTTTTTTCATTTTCAGGAGACACGAATACGAAGACTTGATTATTCGGGGGCTCATGAAATACTTAGCAAGGCCCGGGAACCAATTGAGTTTGGAGGTGAGCATGGTACGATTTGTTGCAATTTTCAACGTCAAATCAAACCACGTCGCATAAATATGGTTTGAAGAAAAATAATATCAAATTGAACTGTACTATAGTTAAGAGCCAAACCAAACGATTTTTCCATTTTAGTTCAGTTTGAAATCCAACCAAATTCTGACCAGAAAAAAAAAAAAAAAATCCCACCAAACTGGTTTTTCTTCTTTCATTTTTTTCTTTTCATCTTTTTGGTAATTTCATGAGATTAAACTCACTAAACTAGCCTTTTAAGGAGCATTAATTTCACGGGAGAACCCAAATTCTACCCTCACAACATTCAGAACTTCAAACAAAATTAGAATGACACCTATTTCAAATTTAGAAAGAGTAGGCGATTTAATGCATAACCTGTAAAGATCTAAACGCTATAAAAAAAAAAAAAAAAGATGGGAAGCTCAAGAGGCGCTACAAGAAAATAATTTAAGGCGACAAAATCTTTTTTGTGACAAAAAAATGACTTTTGGCATCTTAGATTACCCGAAAACAATAAAGAAAGATTTTGTCACCTTATGATGAAAGAAATGCGACAGATCGTTTATTTGGTCGCCTTAGGGTGAACCAGTCATACCCTAAGCAACAAAAACAAAGTTTGGTCGCCTTAAGTATTACTTAAGCAACAAAATTAGGACTTTATAGCCATTAATTCAATCAAAGATGGGACTTTTTTAACCGAAGGTGACAAAAAAGAATTTTCTCACTTTGGTTAGGACTAAGGCAACAAAAGTTTAGTCATAAGCAATGGCTTAAGGTGAGAAAGATCGGCTTTTGTTGCCTTTGATTAGTCATAAGAATTTTCCTCACTTTTGGTATACTCTAAGACAAAGCAATGATTTTTTCACCTAAGGAATACTACTAATTCTACCGCCTCTGGTTGGATTGGTGGTGAAGTTTTTCTTTGAACATGGCAAGAGTTGTTACGTACAAGAACTGCCAAGTTATATATGAAAGTTGCCACTCTTGATGTCTAAGATTAAATTTATTACATATATAACAAGTGAGTTATTGTTTAAAGCATTTAATTCCACAAATGCATAGTATTTAGGGGTATTATAGTCTTATAATTAATATCCTAAAAGAGCCCTTGCTTCTAGATTAATGTTGATGCCTGAATTTTCACATGTTAACATCTAAATTTTGGTGATCATTCATTTATTGCATAGAAAATTAGGGATTAAATTTTAACCCTTAAACAAAAAAAAGAATTAAATTACATAGCATATAATTTTAAGAGTATTTATTATTCAAGTTATATTTTTCAAATAATTGCATTAGCATTTATAAATTGAGCTTAAAATTTGATAAATTGAGCCAACGAACGGAGGGAAAATTCAGCTAAGTCTAGGGGAGTTAGTGGTCAAAATTCATAGGCTTGAAGGGCTTTAATTGGCCTAATATGAACTTAATTCAGCCCTTTGAGAGTTTAATTAGGAACGAGCCTTAGGTTATTAGAGCTCGTCACATTAGAGAAGGCTTAAGTTAAGCTCATGATATTGAAGTTAACCTAGGTTTGCATTATATATAGAACGTTATGGCTCACAAAATAGAGGTCAGCAATTCATAGTTGTTGACACTTAAATTTTTCCATTTTTAGTTAAGACTTAATCACATAGAAAATTAAGGATTAGTTTCTAAAAAAAAATAAAGTAAAATGTAAAGTAAATAATTTTCATTAAAATGCCTCGCATTTTCATTAAATTGCATTGGATATAGACATTAGGAACATTTGCATTACTAGTATTAACAATTTTAAAATTAATTAAAAATAATTAAAAACGGAGCCAGGCTGGGCTAGTAGGGGTGATCGGGTCCAAGGTGGGTAGGATCCGCACTGACCCACTGTTTTTCGACCCTATTATAATCGGTTATCTTTTTTTGGACCTTGTTCCCTACCCTGTTTGCATTGGACCCTGTTCTCGACCCACCCTGTTTTTCCAGTCCAAGAACAGGGTTACCCTTGTTTATATTAGAACCTATTTTGCAAAAATTTTCTGGCATAGATAGTATATATAATTATCAGTTGCTAACTAAACGTGCACATTTCACATTTTGCTAGTAAATTGCAGTAAGCAAACTTCGCTAGCTGTATCAAGTTTAACAGATGGCTCAAGAAAGGATTTTAGTTCACTCATAACTAGTAAAGATCGAGAAAGACTTCAAAGACCTACGATTTGATTTTTTCCTTTCCGTTTTGCTCCGCATACAATCTAACTTTCCTTGAAGAAGTAAATGACGAAATACACAAAGGAAAACTCCAAAATTTTACTCAACCTAATGCTATACAAGGAACTCTATTCTTCACTTCTCGGTCATCTAAACTGATCCCATCTTCAATCTCAGTGCTCAACATCATCACTTCATGAGCTTGGAGTCTATGCTGAAGCCATTTACATGCAGGCATGTACTTAGTAGCTATTACTGACGTATCAATTGAGCTAACTCCATTATAAACCATGAATCTCTATCTTAACATCTCATCCTGCAGCCAAACCGTGACAAGATTTCAAAGGTATAAATTTTGCATGGCCAGAAAAATAATGGTTAAAAATTCATCCAACATACTTTCTATGCCAACCACAGAGGGTGACATCATTGAATATTGTAGAGTAATATAAGCGGCTGTAGATGATTCCTAGGCCTTTTAAGTCATCTCTGAGAACTGAATGAGCCGTTCTGAGAGACTAACTAACTCCATCGAATTGATGTGAGCATTCTTGAGATCCTCTCAATCATAGTCATGAAGGATGAGAGGACTTTGAATTAAGAATGCTAAAGAACTAGATTTCTCAGAAATACACCATTTCAAATCCTACCAAAAGAAGAAACCATGATGTTAAAGAAAGCAAGATCAAGACACGGCTAAACGAAAACAAGATCCCGGCATATTGTGCGAATTCGACTTGCTAAAAGTTCATCTTCCACGTGGAAACTATTAAAAAAAAAAAACACACACACACACACACACACACACACATCCCTTATTCATCAATCAAATCATTTCTTTTCTTCATTAGGATCTCAGTCCAATCCGTCTTTAAACAAGAGTTATGTCTTTTCTAGTTGCAGGAAGCAGAATACCCACCTAGAGATCATCGATATGTTCTTACTTTCTTGGTTCCTAGTTCCTGGTTCTACTGAATTTCCCATCAGTCACACGTAGAAGTAGAAAAAACAGAATGCAACAGCTTGAGGCATTCGATTTCTCACAAGAAAGATGTGCAACAACTTACCATTGGTGGTGGCAAAACATAAGCCTCAACAACAGCAAGTTCCTTTCTCACCGACATTCCAAAAAGAAATCAAACACAAATAAAGTCTATTTACTTACCACAAAATCGGAGTTTCCACAAAATGGAGTTTATTTCCAATGATAATGTCCT
This sequence comes from Eucalyptus lansdowneana, assembly GCA_017140395.1. Lineage (NCBI taxonomy): Eukaryota > Viridiplantae > Streptophyta > Magnoliopsida > Myrtales > Myrtaceae > Eucalyptus > Eucalyptus lansdowneana. Next base: position 73,931,656 of record CM029487.1, on the reverse strand, counting down.
TGGTAAGACAATCCAAATCTTAAGAGAGAGAGAGAGAGAGAGAGAGAGATTAAATAAGGCATTCACTTAATAGATAGTTATGTGAATGAATTACAAGATAGAAAGAAATATATATAACTTACCCGCCTAAAAATTTTCCGCATTCTCGATGCACTCTTCAACATTAATTGGCACACAAACAGCTCTCAACCAATCTTGAGTACAAATTAAACCTTCCACCATTCTAGGAGTCAAAGAACTTCAAAAGCCATCAAGTACATGTCCCGATGTACTAAAAGCTGACTCTAAAGCAATGGTAGTCACGAGAATAGATAAAACATCTCGAGCCATCAAAGATAAAATTTTATACTTTGACCCAACACTCTTCCACCACATTAAAAGATCAATATTAAAGATATCTTCACTTTCAGCTTCAAGATACTGATCAAGCTCATATTTGTTTTCATCCAACACTCTTTTCTTTGCATGGAGAAAGCTTTTGTGCCAAGCATCGATTTCACAATCATTGTCATCAATATCAACATTGGAAGCACTACTACTGTTACTCACACTTGAATCACCAAAATTCTCTTTACTAGAAGAGCCAACAAAAGATCGCTAATAAGATTTATACAAATTCTCCAAGGCGACCTTCACTTTATCATGCATCTCATCAATTTTTGCTTGATCATCATAGATTTGTTCAAAGCAGAACTTTACATAACTCAACCTCTTTGTAGGTTCCAATGCAACCGCAATCAATGCCATCATATTAACTTTATCAAAACTCTCATAATACTTGTCAAACTTCTTTTTCATTTTTAAACCCATAGCTTGAAGCGTTGGGTCTAAAGAATTCGCCATATTATTCAAATACTTGTACAATTTAGCTATCTTCTCAAAATAACAATTTGAAGTAACATATGAACTACTTGACATCCTTTTGGTTGTATCATAAAACCATCTCAGAAATTTAGAAAGAATGATGGCATTTTCCCGATCTTCATCTTCAGAAGGATCATTGTCAATTTCCTTAAGAAAAATAAATCTTCATTTTCCATTCTTTTAAAAGCTTTCTTGAACTTTATGGCGGTGTCTAACATCATGTAAATGGAGTTCTATCTAGTGGCAACATCAAGATAGACCGAACCATTGTATGCAATCCTATCACTCTCAATGCAAGCTTTGAATGTCTTAGCTCTCGCCTGAGAACTCCTCACATACCTAACTATGTTTTGGATGTGTGCAATAGAATCACGCACCCCATTCAATCCGTCTCTTACTATCAAGTTAAGTATATGAGCAGTGCATCTCATATGTAAAGCATCACCATTCAAAATCAAAAATCCTTCTTTTGAAAATTTTTCTTTCAAATAACTAATGGCCACATCATTTGAACTTGCATTATCCACTGTTATTGTGGACACCTTCCTTTCTATTCCCCAATCATAAATGCATTTTCCCACAATTTTACCAATCTCCTTACCCTTGTGATTATGCATCATCACAAAATTGATTATTCTTTTTTGCCACTACCAATTTTCATCAATATAATGTGTAGTAAGACACAAATAGTTCAAGTTTTGAATGGAACTCCACATATCCGTTGTGAGTGCAATCCTAGATTTAAGCTTACCAAGTAAGCTTTTAAACAAGTCCTTTTACTAAGATATAACTTTATACAATCTCTTACCATTGTAAATCGTGAAAGATGATGGAAAAGAGGTTGCAATTCAGTAACAAAATTATGAAAACCAACACGCTCAACCATGGAAAATGGCTGCTCATCAATAATAATCATTCGAGCAAGCATATGCCTATAACATTCTTGATCAAACTTTTATGTCGTTAAGACACTATCAGTAGTAGTATTTTGCCCAACCTCACCAGCCACATTTTTGTCACGTGATGCAAACAACATTTGTTTTTTATCTATACGAGGATACTTTTTGCACTTTCTCAAGTGCTTCCACATAGTAGAGGTTCCATGATCAACATTATACACATAATCCATCCCGCAATGAATGCACTTCACCTTAACCGTTTTCTATGTTTTTTCATCTATAATTCTTGAAAAATGATCCCAATAATCTGATTGATTAGCTCACTTTTTACTTGAAGCAGTATGAGAGTTAGGTACCCTCACCTTATTTATCGCGCCTATGGTTGTAGATTCCACTTCATCAGCTCCATGGAATGACAATTTCATGAGTGGACTCATTTCATTATGTCCCTCTACTTCCATTGATATGTCTCTGTCTTGATCCATTGACTGAAAACTGAAAAAAAAAAATTATATAACATTAGGATTCTACAAAAATAGATAAGTTTTCATAGTAAATCAAATCTCTCAACATAACTTTGGAGACAGAAAGTAATTTATGGTCTAACATAGTAAATCAAATCTCTCATTAGGTGTGCATTGGAAATGTAGAATGCTGATCTTTTAGCACTATGTAATTCATGGTCTAGTAAATCCAATCTCTCATTAGGTGTGCATTGGAAATGTAGAATGTTGATCTTTTAGCACTATGTAATTCATGGTCTAACATAAGAAATCAATCCATTTTTACTCAACTTCAGTGTTGTGGAAATACAAGTTTCCTATTATCTCTGTCACGAACAAGAATTACAAGCTTAACATAATACTCCTTGTGGAAAAACATAAAGCTTGCCTTTCGTTGATAACTCATTTCGATCAAGGAGTTTGTACACGAATATGAATCGGCGATTCACTTTTAGATCATCACAACAACATTAGAGCAAGCTTAAATCCTTAATAGAACCTCAATCGTGGCCGATTTTCACACAAACAGTAACAATTTTACCTTGATGATGTGCGATTGCAGCCACGATCAGCTGTTGAACTTATAAAAAGGAGTCTCGGGCGTGTCGCCGATGATGATTGGACCTAACAAAGGAGGATTAAGCGAGTGCAAGGCACTTCGCGATCTCCGAACAACAAACAGAGCATAACAGGGAGATGTGATCAATGAAGCTCGGGAGTAGTGGCTTCGATGGGCCGCGACTTTGGCATCTTTCTGTCAATACTTCGTTTCATCTCTCCAACCTAGCTGAGCTCAAAGCGACCAGGGGTGGAGGCGCCTTGGTCAACGGAGATTCAAATGTTTGCGGCGACCGAAGATTGGACTGGAGTCGACGTCGTAGGTTCAATCAAGAGTATGCAGAAGAGTATTCTCGTTCTTGGAGTCTTGATGCTTCAGTGAAGAAAGGTCCGAGAGGGAGTAGAAATCTCTATTTCGCTCCACTTCCTCTCCGGCGAATAACATTGGTAGTGGTGATGATAGACCTAGAGCACGGGGGGTCTAGCTTCCACTGGATTTCGAGAGCGATGGGTTGCTGGAATAGAAGAGCCAAGAAAGATGAGCTGAACAAGAATAACATGTGTTCATGTGATAAAGATTGAAGAACAAGAATCCATCTCGTACTAGGGCGGATGCAAACAACATTGTTCAAGAAAGCAAGTCATCGTACGTGGTACCGGTAGACATAGTCCAATATCATTAGACATACGTTGGCTTCCTAAAGTAGAAAAGAGATTAACAAAGCAGGACGCAGGAAAAAAAAATTAACTTCAAGAAAGCAAGTCACCCTCTTCCTTGCTTGCACGCAGGTTGCTCTCTCTGGTTCAAGTTGTTGGAGAAATCTTTCCAGAATATTTTGAAGCTGACAAAACGTTTCTATCAGTCTAAGTCTGGATGTTCGGAGACCGACAATTTAAAGTCTGAAGACTTTGTATTCTCAAGACTCAAGACTCAAGACTCAAGACTCAAGACTCAAGACTTAAGAATCAAGACTCAAGACTTAAGTCTATTCTCACCGACGTCTTTCTAATCCAAAGGGCGAAGCAAATCCAAAGCCGAAGTATATGGTTGAGGATTCGATCCTATCCTCTCGGAAAAGATTCTTTGGTTGGATAAATATTTCGGATTCTTTGATTTTTATCTAAAATCGATTGAAGATCCGATGGTCGACGAAATATTCTTGGAATGTTCTATTCTTGGAAACCAAGATCCCGATTGTATGGGCGAACAGATTGATGGGCTATCATCGGATTCCTTAAATAGCTCGGATGATATTCTTGATTGATTCTGTCCAACGGGTAGATTGGAGGAATTCCTTTGGTAAGTGCCAACGGCTATGATGGCATAAAGGAGTATAAAAGGAAGACGTTCTAGTTGTTTTAAGAGTGTGATTGATAGAAAAATTCCGTAGTCGAAGAACTTTGATTGTTAGTCGATACAGTTCGAGCGAAATTGTATACACAGAGAGTGTTTATACTTGGTGACACCTTGAGCGAGTGTGGTAGATCATCTACACCTAGAAATCAAGGAAGATCAACACTGTAACATCTCTTTGATCATAGTGGAATCTAGCCAATTGGCTGTCAGTGCAGAAGAGTGGACGTAGGCTTAAATCAAGCCGAACCACTATAAACCGCGTATTCAATTCTCTCTTTCCCTTACTCAGTCTTGCGATTGAATTTTTAACTGTTGCAAATCCTCTAACTGTTTAAATATTGTGCAATCTTCAAGAAAATTTTTTATATACCTATTCACCCCCTCTAGGTTCTCGTACTAGCTATATCAATTGGTATCGAGCTCGTGTTCTTACTTTATTTGAAGTGTTTTACTTCGAGTAAAAGATCCATGGCTAGTATGCTAGCACCGGGCTGGTGGAAGGGCAAAGCAATACCGCACCACCCTACTTTGATGGAAAAAATTACAACATCTGGAAAACAAGATGTTAGCTTTTCTACGGTCAAAGGATCCTCGGAATGGGATGTGGTGGAAAAAGGAATCACTCCTACTTTGCTGCATCGCATCTCGAAAGAGGGAAAGAAACCGTCGAAGCTAGCGGAATGTCTCAAGAAGAGATAAACAAGAGACAAGCACTCGATGCTAAAGCAATTTATTCTTTATATTGTGCTTTGTCACCAACTGAATATAACAGAATATCTTCTTGTGTTACAGCAAAAGAAGTCTGGGACAGATTACATATCACTTATGAAGGGACAAACCGAGTGAAGGAGACCAGAATTAACATTCTCCTTGGTCAATATGAAGCCTTCAAAATGAAACCAGGAGAATCTATAACTGACATGTTTAGTCGTTTTACGATATTGTCAATGGTCTTGAGAACCAAGGACAAAAAATTTCTGATCCCATGAAAGTGAACAAGCTTCGCGTGGACTCTCCAAGGATTGGAATCATATAAAGACTTCAATAAGAGAGACGCAAAGAATTATGCCTCTATCTCGTCGACGAGCTAATTGGAACTCTTCGGTCTTATGAAGTGGAACGAATTAATGAGGACGAAGATCCAAGAGGTAAGAAATCTATTGCACTAAAATCAAATGATGACTCGATGATGCAGATTCTCGAAGATGATATGGATGATAAGGAGCTCGCCCTCATGATAAGAAGATTCAGAAAACTGAATAGAAAAGCGAAGGTTCAACTCAAAGAAACAAAGTTTTCGAGAGACAGCAGACCAAGTCTCGTTGATGATGAAGAACCAAACAAAGATGTAGTTTGCTTCGAATGTAAGAAGAAGGGACACATCGTACCCAACTGTCCTCTTCAAGAAGAAAAGAGGAAAAGCTGAGAAGTTTCGAAAGGCTCTCAAAGCCGAAACACGGAGTGATACGAATGTGAAGAGAGTGATAATGAATATGCCAACATATGCTTGATGGCACATTCGACTCGATTCAGATTCGGATCGACTCGATGCTGAATTTGAGGTAAGTAATTTTAAAATCCCCGTCAAAGTCTCTAAATATATTGATGAACTCGTGTTTCGGTCTCAAGACTTCTCTCAAAACGATTTCCGAACTTAAAAAGGAAAACTCAGCTCTAAAACAAAAGGAAGTCATTTTAGAAGAAAGAGTTAAAAGTCTAGACCTAAATGTTACTACTCTTAAAGAAAAAGAAGATGATCTTTTGAAAGAAAATGTTTTCTTAAAAACAGACTTATCAAATATTTCAAAAAAGTTTTCGATAGGATCCGAAAAGCTTGAAAAAGTTCTTTCAGTTCAAAGACCTTACTTCAATAAGTCTGGTTTGGGCATGACAAATGGAAACAATTCCCTTGATTGATTTTCCTAAAGTTAAAGAAAGAATTAAGAAAAGACCGTCGAGAGAGGCTTACAAAAATCATTTCAAGAAAGTCTTTGTAAAGTCTATAGGTCGAAATGCTCTAAGATGTTCAAAATGTAACAGTCAAGATCATTTTGAAAAAGAGTGTCCTATGGTTTGGAAGCCTGTTAAGAAAGTATGGCCTAATAATACTTATCCTACTAACACCAAAGGACCCAAGAAAATTTGGGTACCAAAGAAAGCTTGAGACTCTCTTTTGAATGCGGGTTTCGTCAAAAAGAAGGTAAAGTGGTATCTTGACAGCGGATGCTCAAGACACATGACAGAGACTCAAATTGCTTCATAAAGCTTATTCAAGTAAATGGTGGAAAAGTTTCATTTGGAAGAAATAGCAAAGGAAGCATTGTGGGATTCGAACTGTGAAAATTGGAAATCTCACAATAAGCAATGTCTCTCTAGTGGAAGGACTCAATTACAATCTTCTCAAAGATTAGCCAATTGTGTGATACCGGTTTCAAGATCTCCTTTCAAGAAGGCATATGTTCTGAATTAGTAAAGATTCGACTCGCCTTTCATGGGTCGAAGGCATGGAAACATCTACCTCCTTGATGTAAAACCAAATGAAGCACAATGCCTAATCTCAATTCAAGATGAAGCAGTCTTATGGCACAAAAAGCTTGGCCATATCAACATGAAGCAATTAGCCAAAATCTCATCAAAAAAGCTTGTTCGAGGACTACCTAAATTGCCATACCAAAAGTCCGATTCATGCACTCCATGTATTCGGGAAAGCGGTAAGAAATTCATTTAAGTCAATAAATCATGTCTCTACTAATCATGTACTACAGTTGCTTCATATGGATCTCTTCGGACCAACAAGAACCCAGAGCATTGGAGGTAAGAAGTATTGTCTAGTAATTGTAGACGATTACTCTCGCTTTACCTGGGTGTATTTTCTTGCAAGTAAGTCGAGACCTTTTCGTACTTTGAGAAGTTTGCTAAAAAGGTTCAAAATGAAAAAGGATGTGTAATCTCAAGTATAAGAACAGATCATGGAAGTGAATTTGAAAATCAAGATTTTACGAAATTCTGTGATAAATCTGGTTTTAATCACATGTTTTCTTCACGATTTTGGGCTGAAGCTGTTTCAACAGCATGCTATATTATAAATAGAGTCTTTCTAAGACCTATTCTAGAGAAAACCCCTATGAATTGTTCAAAGGTAAGAAGCCTATTGTTTCATACTTTCATGTGCTTGGTTGCAAATGCTTTATTTTGAAAAATGCAAATGATCGAGTTGGTAAGTTTGAAGAAAGATCAGATGAAGGCATCTTCCTTGGATATTCTACATCAAGCAAAGCCTACAGAGTCTATAACAAGAAAAGCCAGTCTGTGGAGGAATCAATGAATGTCAAATTCCAAGACTCAACGCAAGATGAATCCAGCGAGACTCAATATGAAGAGTCTGAACCCGCTCTAGACCTTCCAATGTCTATAACTCAAGAAGCATCTCGACTGAAGTCCAACATCAAGATACTCATGAAGATTCAAATAAAGAAAGAGATCATCAACCAGCAAATCAACTAGTAACCGGAAGCACAAATCCGGTCATCCCAAAGATCTCATTATTGGCGAAATCAATGAAGGAATCCGCACCAGATCAAAAAGGCGTAAAGAATCTAGTGCTGTGGCTCTCATTTCTGAAATTGAACCAAAAAGCATAGAAGAAGCTTTATCTGATGAAAGTTGGATCGAAGCTATGCAAGAAGAACTTAGACAGTTCAACATTAATGATGTCTGGGAATTGACATCTAAACCAAAAGGTAAAACTGTTATTGGAACCAAATGGGTATTCAGGAATAAGATGAATGAAGAAGGAAAAGTCGTACGAAACAAAGCAAGACTCGTGGCCAAAGGATACACGCAAGAAGAAGGAATAGACTATGACGAGACTTACGCACCGGTAGCAAGGTTAGAAGCTATTCGTCTATTACTTGCGTTTGCTTGTTATAAAAATTTCAGGTTATTCCAAATGGACGTCAAAAGTGCATTCCTAAATGGATTTATCCATGAGGAAGTTTATGTGGAACAACCACCTGGGTTTGAAAACCCAAAGAAGCCGCACTCGCCTTCGACCGAAAAAGGCCCCGTATGGTTTAAAGCAAGCACCTCGAGCTTGGTACGACGACTAAGTAAGTTTTTATTACGTAATGGTTTTGTCAAAGGTAAAGTAGATACTACTTTGTTTATCAAAAAGGAAAACAAAAGCTTTTTACTTGTTCAAATATATGTAGACGATATTATTTTTGGATCATCTAATGAAAGTCTATGCAAGAAATTTTCTAAGTCTATGCAGGATGAGTTTGAAATGAGTATGATGGGAGAGTTAACATTCTTTCTTGGACTCCAAGTGAAACAAATGAAGGAATGAACTTTTATTCATCAAGAAAAATATGCGAATGATCTTGTCAAAAGGTTTGGATTGGAGAAGTGCAAAAAGACCGACATACCAATGTCATGTTCTCAGAAGATAGACAAGGATGAAGAAGGGAAGAAAGTAGATCAAAAGCTGTACAGAGCATGATCGGTTCACTTCTTTATCTTACCGCTTCTAGACCTAATATTTTGTTGAGTGTTTGCATCTCGTGCTAGGTTTCAATCGATCCTAGAGAATCACATCTCATTGCCGTGAAACGTATTATCAAATACGTTGCTTCATCTTCAAGCATCGGTCTTTGGTATCCAAAGAGGGGAGACTTTAATCTTCTAGGATACTCAGATGCAGATCTGGCCGGTTGCAGAGTCGATAGGAAGAGCACTTCCGGAACTTGTCAATCGCTTGGAAACAGACGTTGTCTTGGTTTTCAAGGAAGCAAAGCACCGTAGCTCTCTCAATGACAAGCGAGTATGTAGCTCTTGGAAGCCGCTGTTCGCAAATACTATGGATAAAACAACAACTACAAGACTTTGGCATTGAAGACTCATGCACGAAATCGATGTGACAACACCAAATACAAGCGATCAATCTCACCAAAAATCCAATCCTTCATTCAAGAGCAAAGCATATTGAGATTCGACATCACTTCATTAGAGATCATATTCAAAATGGAGAAATCTCGATTCAATTTGTTGATTCAAAGAGTCAACTAGCGGATATATTCACAAAGCCTTTGGAGAAAAATCAATTCGACTTTATCCGTTCAAGACTCAACATTTTGAAGCTTGAAGAAGTTAAAGTCTAGAGACTCACCAACTCTAAGACTTCGATCTCTCGACTTTAAATCATGAGACTCAAACATTCATGGCTAAAGACTCGTAAGTTGCTATTTTATCTAAAAGGTACGAATTCTCATTTAGTTATTTTATCTAAATTTGAAAAGGTACGATCTTTCGTTCGGTTATAATCCGTGTGAAATTCGAAAACTTGTCTTTTTAAAAGGGATTAATTTTGGCAGTTATTGATTTTTGAAAAGAAGTGTTCGTACACTTTTCTTGTACCGATTGAACTTCCCTTTTCAAAAACTGAATTATATATATACAGTTTCTCTTCGCCCAATCTTCAAAACCCTAAGAGGCACTCTCCTCCCGATATCGTTTCTACTTCTTGTTCGTCGTCGAGAAAGTGGTCATTTTTCTTGGGAAAAGCAAGTGAAGGAATCTTCCAATAGACAAAGAAAGATGTCGTCTTCGAGGAAATCATCAAGAATCGCAAAGCGGGGACCACAAAGAATGGAGAAGGGACCGACTCACTTCGATCTTACCGAGGAAGAAGACTTATCAAGTCGGCGACAAAGTCCGATTCGCTCTCCTCCACGTCATTCAACATCTCCCCGCCCCACAAGGTGCAAGTCAACATCCGGAAGAAGAGATAATCGAGGAAGCCGACCCGAAGAGTCCAAAGACCCTCCTTTATCTATAAGCTTTATCGTGCGTTGAAAAGCACCGGTTCTTCATTAAAATATATAGATGACTTCCTTAAGGACAAAAATTATGGGAATGAGTATCTTTTTCTGCGGAAAATGGAGGAATTGGGAGTTGCTCCTAAAGGAAGAGCAGAGGAGGCACTTGCGAACATTCCCAGTGACCCTCGTTTGCCAGGACAAAATCTGATTGAAGGGAACGATGATGACATAATGTTCCTTGAATTTCAACCTAGAATGGGTGTGGCAGCAAAGGTGAAAGGAAATCGGATGGATTTGTTTAAATCCAAGGATCAGGAAAAAGTGTATTTCAGGCTGTTGAAAAGAGGGGTGATAAACCCTAGAAGTGTTGATTTTGACTTCCTGGACGCCATCAACATGAACTTAAGAGAGAAGTTGAATTTGCTTCAACTTGAGACTTTTTGCTCTGACTCTATGGACGGGTATGCTCAACTCGACCGCTTATTTCTATTCAAATCTTAGCTTTTTGGATGCGAATAGAATTTCATTCGTGTACGAGACCAAGTCTACGTGGTAGATGTGAATATGTTGGCGGACATAGTTGGAGTTGAACGAGGACGTTATCTTCCAATCAAAGTCTCACCGCTCGTACTACTCGGAACTTGTCAAAGATAGGGACGTAGAGAAGAAAATTACCTATTCCAGATGAAAGCCATCAACATTGTGCTTCATAAGATTGTGATCAACTGTCTCGCACCAAAGTCTACGTCAAAGACTTCGTGTCTCTTTCAAGCAAAGTTGATGTACGCGATCAACTCAGACGGAAGTTTTCTCCCGCACACTATTCTCTTCCATATGTACAGAAAGCAATGTCAAAAGACAAAGGACAATTGCCTTATCCTGGTCCGGTGACCAAGATCTTCGACACATGAATATTGAACCGCCACAAACATTTTGTGTTCGACCGTGTGATAAGATGGTGGTAGGTTTGAAGATGTTAACGAAGATGCGTCTGCAAGAACTTTCCAAGGCAATGGAGAAATTCAGAGTGAAATCTCCAGTTCAGTCTGTCTCAAAGAGAAAAGGAAAAGAAGCCATTGGTGCTCCATCGAAAAAGAAGAAAAGAACTCTCATCCTGGAGGATGAAGATGAAGATGAAGAGGATGAAGATCCCACTATCCAAGCACTGACAAGAACAAGACGTTCTGTGATTCAACCGACAGAACTTCAGCAAAACAGAGAAGAAGAAGAGCAGAGAGAGAAGGAGAAAGAAGCTGAAGAAGAAGGAGAAGGAGAGAAAGAAAAGTCTGCCGATAAATCTGGAGAGAAGGAAATCAAGAGCATGATCATCACTCTTCCCCTTTCGATGTCCTAGAGACAAAGGGGGAGTTGGCGAGCAAGAGAGGTCTACACCTCATGCCGCCGACAAGTGAAGATCTAAGACAATCTCCGAAGACCCGGAAGAAGTTCAGTCTCTCAATTGCTCGAAGAAGGTCACGATACGTCGAACCAAATCTGCAAGACTTAACAGAGCGCCATCGTCTCGCATACACACCATCTCGAGAAAGCCAATGCTAGTACACGACGGACGATTCCGCAGATTTTCGTCGTATCATGGATATTCTTCGGAAATGCGTAGCCGTATATATGCTCGATCGTGAAATCCAAGCCATGAAGAATGCTAGACAAGCATCTTCACTCTCTCTGGAGGATAAATTCAAAGACCTCGCTTTGCAACTTCAAGCCAATGCTAAGGGAGAAGAGGTAGCTCAACTGAGGGAAGACATGAAGAAGCTCGAAGGAGTAGTCCAGTCCATTGGGGATTTCCAGATCGTGCGCATTCCCAAGCAGACATGACTCCTTTCTCACCCTTTTTAATGATGACAAAAAGGGGGAGAATCAATTTGAACCAACATCACATCTTTCAACATTTTAAAACTTTTGTGGTTATGTTTATTTTCGAGTATGACTTGAGAACTTGAACTTGGGTGTGAATTTAAACTGAATTGGCTGTGGATTTTGATGCTTGACTGGTTGCATTTATATCAAGTGTTGTTATATGGTATTACTCATGAAAGACTAACCAATTTTCGTGGATGCAGAGTCCGGTTGTTTTATTAATCTTTATGAGTTAGCCATATTGCTTGAGAAATGTTTTTGCAGTCAAAGTTGTTCAAATCTACAAGAAAGTTTTGTCACCATCAAAAAGGGGGAGATTGTTGGAGAAATCTTTCCGAATATTTTGAAGCTGACAAAACGTTTCTATCAGTCTAAGTCTGGATGTTCGGAGACCGACAGTTTAAAGTCTGAAGACTTTGTATTCTCAAGACTCAAGACTCAAGACTTAAGAATTAAGACTCAAGACTTAAGTCTATTCTCACCGACGCTCTTTCTAATCCAAATGACGAAGGAAATCCAAAGCCGAAGTATATGGTTGAGGATTCGATCCTATCCTCTCGGAAAAGATTCTTTGGTTGGATAAATATTTCGGATTCTTTGATTTTTATCTAAGATCGATTGAAGATCCGATGGTCGACGAAATATTCTTGGAATGTTCTATTCTTGGAAACCAAGATCCCGATTGTATGGGCGAACAGATTGATGGGCTATCATCGATTCCTTAAATAGCTCGGATGATCTTCTTGATTGATTCTCGTCCAACGGGTAGATTGGAGGAATTCCTTTGGTAAGTGCCAACGGCTATGATGGCATAAAGGAGTATAAAAGGAAGACGTTCTAGTTGTTTTAAGAGTGTGATTGATAGAAAAATTCCGTAGTCCGAAGAACTTTGATTGTTAGTCGATACGGTTCGAGTGAAATTGTATACACGTAGAGAGTGTTTATACTTGGTGACACCTTGAGCGAGTGTGGTAGATCATCTACACCTAGAAATCAAGGAAGATCAACACCGTAACATCTCTTTGATCATAGTGGAATCCAGCCAATTGGCTGTCGGTGCGTAAGAGTGGACGTAGGCTTAAATCAAGCCGAACCACTATAAACCGCGTGTTCAATTCTCTTTTCCCTTACTCGCCTTGCGATTGAATTTTTAACTGTTGCAAATCCTCTAACTGTTTAAATATTGTGCAATCTTCAAGAAAATTTTTTATATACCTATTCACCCCCTCTCTAGGTTCTTGTACTAGCTATATCACAAGTCTCACAACCCTTAGTCGCTCCTAACTTGACTGATTTTGTTCATCTTTTATTTTAAGTCGTTTTATTGCTTATAATATTTCACTAGAAAAAATGAAAGAAACAACAGAAAAACAGGTTCTCAGTAGACATCGGAAGCAGAGAAGGAAAAAATGGTAGGTTCCAAAGTTGGTTCGAAGGCAAATAAGTAGATTTAAGTTTCAAAAATCAGGGACCGATCACTCCTAATTCATATGATCATTTCTAAAAAATAATCATTGGTGGCAGATTGCAGATTGGTAAATTGGGCACCATCATAAGGGCAATTGCAGAAGCCGCCCCTCAATTTTCCCTAAAACTTATTCCCAACCAATAGAAAAACGAAAAAATGAAGTCACATATCGCCAATCAGTCTTCAACCTCAAATGTTCGTTTGCTCATTCGCTCAACTCCTAACCAATTCTCAAGATTCGTCCCATCGAGAAAAAAAACACCAGACTCGCAATACAATAACGGCATGACGGATCAATATCTTCTTAAAATACCAGAATGAATCAAAAGAGCAAACATCGACGGCGCTGACATGGGGGTAAGTAGAACTAATTAGCCGACAAATCACGACAAAGAGTAAAAATCGTGCTTACCAACGACGGGGCCGGTGCGGGGGACGAGGACTTGCCGAACAGCTTGGCGGGGAGGAGGATGATGTCGACAGTGAAGATCGCGACAGGGGTGGACTTGAGCACCGTGCTGGCCACTCGTGAGGAGTCAACCTTGGTGTCGAGACGAGGAGGCTCGTGAACGTCTTGCACCCAGCCTTCTCGAGCAGCAAGGCCGATGGTGCCGAGGTGGTGAGGATGGCCGGGACCAAGATGGGGGCGCTAATTTGGAGGAAAGCGATGCTGCTTCCACTCGAATGGATTGGCGGAGGTGAGACTATGAGAGGCTAAGAGCGATGAGCGTGCTTCATGAGAGTAAAGATAGAAAGTTAGAAATGACTAGGGTTTTATTTTGGGGCCCAAAAACCGATTCTCAAATCGGTTCCCAAACCGGTCCGGTCGATCCGTTTCCTAGGTAGATATTCCCTCGGAATCGGTTTCCGGACCGGTTCAAACAGGGTCTAAACTTTGGAAACCGGTTCCCAGACCGGTTTCAACTGGAACCGATTCCCAACCCTGTTTTCCGGGTGGGCCGAACCGGGAACGGGGTTGACCCGGTCCGGTTGCACACCCCTATGGGCTAGGGCATACCTTAGCCCGGCCCCTCCTTCTTTTCTTTTTTCTTTTTCCCCGCCCAGCCCAGCCCAACCCACTTCTTTTCCTTCCCCAGCACAGTCCTCTCCTCTTCTCCTCTCCTTCTCTCCACTTTGTTTGTCGCCTCGATGACAAATATGGAAGCAAGGACAAGGGACATGCTACCAAAAAATGGTAGAGGAAACAGGGCGAGCATTGAACCGGAGTTGGTAGTCAAGGCAGACCAGTAGCACAAGTTGGCATCGCATGCATGTCGAACAGCTTAAAAGGTGAGGGGAGGGCTCGCTTGGAGAGGGGAGGAGAGATGCAGAGGGAGGCTTGGGCTTTATAGAGTAAAATTTGGGAGAGAGAGCTCGAGAGAAAGCTAGCTGGAGAAAGCGAGCCAGAGAGAGAGAGTAAGCTGGAGAGAGAAGGTTCCAAAGGAAGTGAGCAAGCTTGAGGGTGAGGGTGAGCTCGGAAAAAAGTGACTAGTCTTCTTCTTCATTGGGTTGGACAAAACAAGGCGGAGAGACCAAGAGGGCCGAAAACTAAGCGAAAGAGTCTAGGCAAGGGGGAGAGCTTCAGCTAACGCTTCAGTCATACTCGAGCCTCGTTGACGACCTCTTCTGGTTGACGCCATCACGCCAAACTAGGTAAGTCTCTTTGTGCTTGCTTTGCTTCGGGTAGGCCGAGCTGGAGTTTGTGGTTGTGCGGTTCACGCAACTCGGCCCCACTAGGTGCCCGTTAACATTGCCATGCGTTATAGTATGCTTGTTGTGTGTTCTAGTATGCCTATAAGGAGTCTCAGCCTAGGCTTGAGTCATGGATGAGTTGGAAGTCCCTTATTTGTCTAGTGTACGCCAACTGTTTGTTAAATTGCTCCATTGGTGAACTAAACTCAAGTCTCCAAACCAAAACCTTGATCTTCGATATTTGTGTGACCTTTTGCCCCAACACTACCATTGGTGTTTTTTCTTGATTTTTTGTGGCATATCTCATGTCGCTTGAGTTGGTTGTTGCAGGCTTGCTCCTCACTAGAGTAAATTCCGACGACACTAGTGCCGACAGTCGAGAAGCCGCTCATCCCCAACCACACCCGATCGATTAAAATCCAACTAGTAGCCGGCGGTGACTAGCATCAGTCATACCGAACAACCAGCGCCGAATGTGGCTTGGTGGCCCCCCAAGGCCAGTGAGGGCTCATCGTGGTGTTGGCTTTGGTTTTATGAAGATGGTGCATAATGAGGAAGAAGTTTCAGGCAAGGAGGAGGCGTAGAGAAGAAGAAGACCAAAAGAGAAAAAGGGTAAAGAAAAAAAGGAAAAGAAAGAAAAATAAAAATTATTACTAATTTTTTTTTTAAAATGACAAGACAATATTCAAAAAACCAGCTTTTAATCGATCGGGTGTGGTTGGGGATGAGCGGCTTCACGACTGTTCATCTATGTTCATCCCCATGCGGTCATCTGTGAGTAAGGCCTGTTTGTTTAAAATTGTTTATGTTCCCTAAAACACAAATTTTTGTTCTTTTGTTCCTTGGAACAAAAAAAGAACAAAAATGCATTTGTTTATACTTTTATTCCCGAGAACAGATTTGGAACAAAAATAAGTAGAAAAAACTTATTTCTTGTTCTCGGGAACACTTCCGAGAAACATTTTTTTTCTTCTCATTTTTCTTCTTCTTCTTTTTCTTTCTTTTCTTCTTCTTCTTTTCTTCCTTTAGCCGATCACTAGCCTTGGCCATGGCCGATGCCGGTGACTAGCCAGACGAGGGCCGGTGACCTCGCCAAAGCGTCATCGGCCCCCAGAGAGGCCGAGCCACGGTGAGGCTCATCAGCTCGAGCCTTGTTGTGGATCGCCATGGCTGCGCGAGGCTCGGCCTCCCCAACTAGCGCAAGGCTAGGGTGAGGCCAACCTCACACTGCCTAGGCGAGGCCGAGCCTCACCAGTGGCCTAGCAAGGCTTGCCAGGGCCAAGCTGGCCTTCGGCGAGCTGTGGCCGGCAACCGGCCAATGAGAAAAAGAAAAAATGAAAAATAAAATAAAAATATTAAAAATTTAAAAGAAACAAAAAAATTATACAAGTTTACCAAATGTGTTTTTCTTTTTTTCTTTTTCTATTCCAAGAACATAAATTATGTGTAGTTACAAAACACGTTCTTCTGTTCAAAAATTGTTCATTGGAATAGAAATAGTTTTTTCTATTTTTGCTCTTGGGAACAACTTTTTAACAGAAATGTTACCAAACGCGCCCTAAGAGACCCAGATAAGGAGTTGGGGCCCAATTAGGTTTGATCATTTTAGGGCTGTTTGTTATATACTTGGGCTTGAAAGGTTATTTTGGGGAGGTTTGGGCTTCACTTAGTTTAGGATGGGCTAGCCAAAATAGAAAATGGAGTGGGCTTCTTTAATAAAAACTATCATGGGTCTTTTCGGTTAATTCCGAGTGGGCCTTAGATGTAGCTCGTTTTTAGCCCAACCCGGACCGATAGGGTCCAGTTCGGTTTGGTCAAACCCGGTCAAGAGACCCTGTCCGAGTTCTATTTTATAATATTAAATTTAATTAAGAAAATTATTAATTAAGCCTCCGTTCGTTTCGCGAAAAATGTAGCGTTTTTAAAAATATTTTCCGTAGAAAGTCATTTTCCAAGAAAAATGTAATTATTTTCAGGTATTCGGATAAAACTTGAAAATGAAATGGAAAATATTTTTCATTTTTTAGTAAGGAAAATCTTTTCCTCCATATACTTTTTTTTTCATTTATTTTATTTTTTAAATGGATTTTTCATATTTTTTAAAAATTGATTTTTAATTTTTAAAATCTATTATTAATTTTTTTTTATTTTTTTTTAATTTTTTTCTTTGTTTTCCATCTCCTTCTTTCTTGGCCGATCACCGACCATAATGACAACCCACGATCGACCACCGGCGAGCCTTGAGCTCACTGACGAGCACGAGGCTCACCACTCCCCAGTTGGCAAGTGTGAGCTTCAAGCTTGAGGCTCACTAGATCAACAAGCTCGAGGTTCGCCTGGCAACGGCCGGCGACTAGCCAAAAAAGAAGAAAATGGGAAACAAAAAAGTTGAAAAAATGAAAAAATGAAAAGAAATAGAAAAGAAAAACGAAATTAAAAATAATTTGATTTAAAAAATTTAAAAATAAATTAAAAAATAATTCAAATAAAAAAAGAAAAGAATAAGAAGAAAGAAGAGGAAGAAGTGATGAATTGTAGAAGTGTGAGATAAAAGAGATCAAGTGAGAAAATTGTTTTTCACTTTTCAAAAGTGGAAAACATTTTCTGATAATTTAAAAGACTTTTTTCCTTTTATGGAAAACTTTTTCCTCAAGAAATTCATTTTCCGTTAAACGAACGTCATAAAATGCAAAAAACGTTTTCTCGAAAATTATTTTCCCCAAAACAAACGGAGCTTAAGAACAAAAAATTCATAAAATTTTAAAAAGAGATTAAAATTACTTAAAAATTGAAAGTTAAAAAAAATAAAAAATTTAAATTTTTTTATAAAAATAGTAAAAAAATCAGAAATTAAAAGTATTTTTTTTAGAAATTTCAGAAAATTCTTTCTGGAAATCATACTCAAAATTAAACAAGTCTCTAGGGCTCTACCATAGGGTTCTTATTATCTTTAACAATGAATGTCATTGATTGTGCATTTTTATTATGTTTATTGTGGCCTTCCTTTAGCTTAGTTAGAGATGTCATGCTCCTTATTTGATAATGTTAAATATTTACTCTCCCATGCAATATATTTAACGCTTCCTTTGGCGACGCCCCCGCATGGTTATCTCACGTGTTAGTGGATAGATCTAAAATCAATCCAAATTGTCTGATAGAAAACTTTTTTTTCCAAATGAACAAAATTAGATATCGAAATGGCATTAGTTGTTTAATTGGTGTAATCAAGTCTCGACCTAGATTCTCTATTTGTGTAGAAAATGAGGTATACTCATATATCTCACTTGGTTTCTAACTGAACCTAATGTGCTAGTGGCGAGTCCTTTTTAGGAAATTTTCATACCATCAATTTAAACACTCGATGTAGCACGAGGTTTCTAACTGAACCCACGTCTAAATCATGGGCTGTAGGTCCATCTTTTAGGCAATATCCCTAAATCTATACTTTCCACCTTACCAAGGTGTTGGTCATGACAATAGTTCAGAGCGTATGTAGAAAAACACATCAAAAGAAGAGAGAGGAACAGCTAAGCCCCCTCCTTTCGAGTCTTCACCCAAGCTGCTGCTGCTATTAACCACGACTGTTGCTGCACTTGACATCTCCGACATCGATCTAGTTGCTGCATTTTCATCGCCATAGTTGTCCAAACAAGTTCGTTACTTCTTGGCTGAGACATGCTGGTCGCAACTTGTAGCCCAGGCCAGCCATATCGCCACAACCAACAAAGAGCTTGCACTTGCCGATCGGATTCTCTTCAATGAAGTTGCTGTTGCACTGTGATCATCTAGCCTCCAACCTCGCTGAGATCCTGAATTCGAGTCCCTAGCATTCCATTCTTTCCTTCTCGGCTTAATCTCAGAGGAGATATTCACACAAGCACCCAAAATCCCGAAAAAAGCGAAACATTGCAGCATTGCTCTGTTCTCGATTGCTCTGCCGCAGTATTCTTCGACTTGAGTGATTTAGCAGAGTTCCTTGGCAATCATCAAGGAGTCCAGGTGATCATTAATTGCACTAGTAGATCTACGTGGTCTTCTGCTCAACGTTTTACAGTTAAGCATTCCAGATCCCCATACCAATAGACCTAGCAAATTTTCTGCAGCCCCAATGTCCTGTCCGAAGTTGCTGCTATCCATATCTATTGCCCAACATGTGCTCAATATCCTTAACGTCCTTAAGATCCGGTAGCTTCCGGTCGCAACTTCCAGTGAGTAGCTCCAGGTGGTTCTCACCGTTTCAAGCCCTCTCGACGATTATAATTTTCCCAGTTCTCTTCGCAAGTTTCCTGGTGCTTGGGAAAATCCGACGTTGCTACTGATCCCGAATCATGGCCAGTACTGCTCTCAAACCGAGCCATCCCTTGAAGTTTCTATTTTGTAGGTTCATTGGCCATGCTGCTGCCCCCCACCGCCGCACATCTCCGCTCACAGTTCACCGTCATGGAGTTAGCTGCGATCCCAATCCGATTGCGTTCGATTCAAATTTGGAAAGTACTTTCCAAATTAGGTAAGATCGTTATCTTCATTTGATTTGAAATATTTACTTTCCTGTTTTGTTTGCTTGATTGATATATTTTGTTAAATATTTCGTCAGATAAGGTATATACACAAAATCCTAAGAAATCACTCCAAATTTCCTAACTTAGCAACGTGCTCGGACATCTGTTCAATCTCTAACTATGATATATGATATCCGTTGGTGCGGAAAATCTTCCATCCTATCAATAACCATTTGAATACGAATTTTAATTTCTTATTTCAAATTTGACAAATAAACTTCCATCAATATTCATAACTACTTGGATATGATTATTGGTTTATTTATTTACCAAATTTAAAGATAGATAATACAGGTTTGTGGATTGCATTATCTAACTAAATATTTATCCATTGTTTGATTATTTTCCTTAAAAAGAAAACCCAAAAAATATTCGAATTGGATTTGATGGTCCATGATATAGGTTGGTCGTGAGTCTTGGTCTTCATACAATAGGAGAAGTCAACATTTGAATCATCAATGCTCCTAAGGACGAGTTGAGCATATGGCGAAGTAGACTCAATCCGACTAGCCATGTTTTTATGAAGTCCAAGATAGGGCAGCTACTCCTTCTACTAGTAGTGAAAGTCCATTCTAGAAGTCCAAGTGAAAGTTTCTAAGTGTCGAACAAGATAAGGTCAGGAAAAACTTGAAAAGCAATTGTGGGACTTGCCCATTCTCATTGTTGAGCAAAAGTTCTGAAAATGTCTCCCCGATTCAAAGGAGTAGGGTATCCTTGCTAGCTTTTTTTGGTTTTGTAGTTTTTCCTCACTATAGGAATTCTTGTAATCCAACAATTGCATGGCTAGTTCAACAAGTTTGCATGAAAAAGGACTTTGTCAACACCATTTTAGATGAAACTTTTATTTCTCTTACTAAATATGAGCAAAATGGTGACAAAACACTCCATGTCTCTAGAAATTTTACAAATTTGGTTTCTTTCTCACGTATAATGGTGTGGCAATCTTTTGATAATACTTGAGGTTAATGACTCCAATCAACCCATTTTGACGTATAAAGATAACCAAATGAATGCACCTGATTATCACTGTTGGGAATTACCGATCCCCGAAAACCGGATTCGACACTAAATCGAACCCCTAAATCAATGCGAAAGGCGAAGCCCGGGAAAACACGCATCACCGATCGTAAAGCACACCACGGATTCGAGCGTACCTTGTTAGCCACAGATTAAACACCAACGCTGAAGAAGAGGAAGAAATTCTGGCCCGATGATGTCAATTCGCCTTGAAAGGGAAACGGCGTCGCCTTTAGCGTTTGGGAGAAAAAAGAGAGAAGGAACGTACGTTATGCCAAGAGGTGTCTTCTCTCTCTCCTTCCTTTTATACCTTCCCCCTCCACGGGCCCTATTCCCGTGGGCCGGGCCTTTTGGGCCCAACTTGAGCGGATGGGCCTTAAGCCCATCTCATAAATCCATCATTTCCCACTCGCACATGGTGGTGCAAAACCAACATGGGCGGACAAGCCCTACTCAGTCCTATCAGAGAAAAATCCATCATAGACTCTCACTTAACATGGTGGGCCAAACAGAATTCTCTTTTCCTCTCTTCAACATTCATACCGGTGAATAATCCGTGCGACCAGCATACTTTGAGAGCTCGTTGCCATACATCTGTTAGGAATATATAGCAGCTTATAATGGGCATCACACTCCGAGTAGATTTAGTATGCAATACCCTAGATCGATCGATCACATTTATATCTCTCTTGATCTCTTTCAAATAATGATATATATATAGTATTCACAATTATGATTATCACAAAGACAGTCATAATTGGTTAACCGGTGAATACAAAACTACAATGTGATTCTCCAAAATTGATCTTCCTCTTTTCTTCAAACTCTCAATTTCAGTCCAGCTTGCTTTTCTAGAAATGCCCCATTAGATCGAATCAAACTCATGACCATTGGCAACATCCTAAGATAGCAAACACTAAATAGAAATCTAGAGAATAAGTAAGAGTCATGAGGGGACTAAGAAATTGAGGAACTCTCTTTCTCAAGAATCTCACACGACATAAAAGTTGAGATCAAACTTTTGCCACTCTTATTGGTCGTCTCATGCATACGTAGTATGAAATACGTATTACGGTATTAACTCCTTTCCCATGGAGCGTATGTCTACACCTTTCAATACCGTACATATGATAGTTTAGACATACCCAATGTCTAACTTGAGTTCACGTATCTACTCATTTACAAAATTCATTAGAACTCACATCTGGCATCTTAGACAGATAAAGTAAAACATGTGGGGTATTTTTACTTTTGGACATAGTAAGTGTTATGTCCTCATCTTAACACTCAGTTAAGGCGACATACGTGTTTTAAGCTTGAGCTCTCGATTATCACCTAAATAATAAGCTTATAAACAGTCTCATCTCTATTTATCACACAGTAAACAGAGGCGATTACCCGTGTGAGTGGGCCAATCTTATATCTGTCCGACATACTTCTCAACTTAAAGTAATGCACTAAGCATTAAGATGCATAAAGATCAAACAAAGATTCATAGGCATTAATGATGAAAACACAAATTCATCAAATTGTGAACACTTAGGGAAAATACAATATTCAGTACATCAGTCTCTACGCAATCCTAGAGATTTCATATGACCACAAAACACATCTCTAGGTATTGACTTTATCATAGGATCTGCTACCATTCTATGCGTAGTATGTACTCTAAGTTAACATCTTTTCGTGCAATCATATCCTTGACAAGATTCTACTTGGTATCTATATGTTCGGTCTTGCCATGATATTTTGGATCTTTGGTGTACACTTTTGCTGCTTGGCTACCACAGTTAACCAACAATAAATCTGCAGCACTTCTAATAACACCTAAATGATCCAAAAAATCTCTTAAGCCAAACACTCTCTTATACTGCTGCTGATAACGCCACGAACTCAACTTACATCGTGGACAAGGCTATACACTTCTGTTTCTTACTGCTCCAACATATGGTGCTATTATTCGGTAAGAAAACAAACCCAGAGGTAGATTTCCTTTCATTTAAATCTCCTCTCCAATCAGTATTAGAATAGCCTTTGAGTTGCAGATCCTTTCATTAATAACTCAACGTATGATCAGCAGTCCCATTTAGATACCTCAGTATTCTCTTAACGGCTTTCCAATGTGCTTGACCTGGATCGGATTGGTAACTACTCACCATTCCAACTGCAAAACATATGTCAGGTCGTGTACACATCATAGCGTACATAAAGCTTCTAACAGCACTAACATAAGGAACATGTTTCATTTGTTCCTTCTCTTGTGGAGTCCCTGGACACAGACTATGGCTCAATCCTTCACCTTTTTGCAATATGAGTGTTTATGGGTTTACAGTCTTGCATACTAAATCGTTCAAGAACCTTATTTATATAGGTTTCTTGTGAAAGAGACAACGATCTCTTCAAAACGATCTCTTGAAGTCTTAACTCCAAGAATGTATGCAGCCTCACCCATATCCTTCATCTCAAAGTTAGAAGACAACTATCTCTTGATAGTATTAACCAACTCCATATTGCTTCCGGCAATTAGTATATCATCAACATATAATGATATGATCACAAATTGATCATTGGATCTATTGATATATACACAATGATCCTCGTCAATCATTGTAAAATCATATGCCACTATGGCATTATGAAAATGTATATACCTTTGTCTCGATGACTGCTTAAGGCCATATATCGACCCCCAAAGTCAACATACCTTTTCTTCTTGGCCTTTCACTATGAAACTAGCAGGTAGTTCCATATATGTTCCTTCCTCTAATTCTCCATTGAGGAAAGCAGTCTTTACATCCATTTGATGTAACTCAAGATCCATACTAGTTACTATTGCCAGAATAACGCGAATCAAGGTAAATCTCACTACAGGAGAAAATGTATTTTCATAATCAATTTCTTCCTGTTGATTATACCCCTTCACCACAAGGCGAGCCTTATGCCTTTCTATTGAGCCATCAGCCTTTCGCTTTATTTAGAGAACCTACTTGTTCCTATAGCTCGCGTCCTTTTGGAAGATCAACCGGTTCCCGATTTGGTTTGATTTCATTGACTCAATTTCCTCTTTCATTGCATGAATCCATTTTTCCTTATTAGGGCAATTCAGAGCCTCATTAATATTTCTTGGCTCATCCTCATCTTGTGGAGCAACCATAAAAGTTTCCCTTTCAATGTCAAAACATCGACGGGGAATACTTTGGCAACTTGTTCACCATATGAGAGATTGTACACTTAGCACATCATTCCCCATCATGCTCCCACTTGGATTAGGTAATGATGATGTCGTCACATCAGGTGGTTGCAATTGAGAATGAGTTGAATTCAATTCATTACATCTCATATTACTCCCACTTGGACGAACTCCACTAACATCATTATCTTGATCCAAGGTTTCAAATAGGGAGTTATTTTCCCTTATTTCGCCCCTCTTAGAAAATTCGTCCACTAAGGATGTGACATCTCGTGATTCAAATTCAGTTATACTCCCACTTTCCTGCTCACCTATGAACACATACCTTTTTGAGTGTTCGCAGATCTCATGAAAATACTCTTATTTTCTTTGGGACCCAATTTCCCAAAACTTGTGAGAGGACTCATGAGCATAGTCAGCACAACCCCATGGCTTAAGAAAAACTTAAGTCCGGTGTTCTAACTGTCCATAACTCATATGAAGTGGAAATAACCGATTTTGAAGGCACCCGGTTAAGTATATAGGCAAAAAGCGGTTAACAACACATCACTCCAAAAAGTGATGGGTAAGTTAGCATGCGCCTTCATGGACCTAACCATTCCAAAGAAGGTTCTGTTTCTTCTCTCGTAACACCATTTTGTTGAGGAGTATATGGAATAGACAACTATCTTTCTATTCCTTTTTCATCACATAATTTTCTGAACTTCTCGTATAAATATTCTCAACCTCGATCGGATCTAAATACATTTATTTTCTTGTCTAATTGATTTTCTGTCAGTTCATAAACCTTCTCCGAAACAACTTATGCTTCAGATTAATGAGAAATCAAATAGACATATCCGACTTTCGAGTATAATCATCTATAAAAAAGTGATGAAATAAACAGCCCCTTGCCTTCCTCTCACATTCATTGAACCACAGACATCCAAATGGATTAAATGCCGAGGAAATTCAGCTCTTTTACCTTTTCCAAATGGTCTCATTGTTATTTTCCCTACTAGGCAATGCTCACATATGGACAAATCAACTTTTTCAATATTGCCCAACAAGCCCTTTTTGGCTAGTCTTTTCATATGTTGTTGGCCCATATGACCAAGTCTAGCATGCCATCATATTCACATCATTATCATATAAGATAGAAGACGTGAAACAAGGGGATAACATATTGACATCATCACAGTCAACATTTAGTACAATAAAACCATTTAGAAAGTGACCACAACCATAGTAGTTTGTATCTAAACACAAATCTACACATTTATTATGGAAGTTCATACCCAAACCAAGCTTAACCAACACTAAGACAGACACTTAAATTTCGACGAATCTTTGGAGCATATAGAACATCAAGGTGCGTCAACCACTCATGTTCTATTGGTTGGTGCCAATTCCTTTACATCAGCTCTAGAGTTGTTTCCGATATGGATCCACTCAGTTCCAGTTGGTACTCGTCGGAATTCCACAAAGGATCCTCTATCCTTTGCTATATGGTCTGTCGCTCATGAATCTACATTCCACAAAGGATTGGATTCAGCCTATAATGCAGAACTTGACACATAAGCAAAGTTCTCAAATGTACAAGAGGTGTATAGCTTATTTGGCTCACGACAGTCGCAAGCATAGTGACCTCTCTTGTCACAATTGTAACATCACACCCTTGACATTTTCTTCACTTGAGGACGCTTTCCTCTCTCTTGTTGGTTAATTCTTGATTTCTTACAATAAGGACTTGATCCTTTGCATTCCCACATATTGAACGAATCAATACGTTTGCGCTTAGAGCACAAAGCCCTTTCTGAGCTAGAACCAGCATAGCAAATGTCTATTTTCGGCTCAAATATCGTTAGGCGGTCTTCTACTAGCTCAAGGTGGTGCACGACACCCTCAATATCTTCCATAATGTGGTCAAGAGCTTCTAGTGCTTCTTGCTTTTCCAGCACATATTGAATCTTCATATTCAATATTTCACAATTATTGCCGTTCATATCAGCAATTACATTCTTAGTTGCCGAAACCATCGATCTGAACACATCAGACATATATGCACGACTAATTAATGCCTATCATTTATGCATCCCTATTTGCATAGACCCATCATATTAATAAATAGTTTCAAATAAGGCTTCAGAATCAAAAGGTCACTATGTTTCCAATCATCCTCCAAAAATCCTAACTTAAAATTATTATTAATATAATTATCTTATGCAAATAAATTCTATGAAGTTACAAAAACTTCTATTACTACTCACAGCTAATTACCTACAGTAACCGGTAATAACAGAAAGCAACAGATAATTGACATACAATTAAAAACAATAATGCTTTCAATTAACACAATTAGGTAGTAATCATTACATAATTAATCAAAGAAATAAATAGGGAATGTCCCTTGTAATCTATCAGTCAAAACATGTAAGAAAACTGAAGGCACATTTGCTAACCATGGAAAAACTTTTAGAGAGCTTTCATGTCACCTCCAAGGCGCATTCACTCGGCGCCATGTGGCGCTCAATCTAAGGGTTGAAGTTTTGGCCAACTCAATCCTATAGTGCTCTCTTACAAAAGTTTCCACCAGCCTCCTATAACCCGGGATCACGTTGGCCTCCCATAGCCGATCCAACACTGCTTGCCATTCAGGTGGAAGAGTGTTCATCAAAGCCGACACCTTCTCAAAATCCGGCATAAGATAACCATTCCAGATGATTTCCTGTATCATCTGATTGACCCTGACCACATGTGATACTAAATCACCGTCATGCCACCGATAATCAGCTAACTCTGTCATCAGCCTCTTAAGTCTTGCATTTCCCTCGTCCGTTCTCGAGATTGCAGGTATCCTTGCATAACGCATCATAGTTCCTGCAACAAATGCGGACTTAAAAATGGATCACTTATAATCCATAATTAATATAAGAGAAAATACATAAATTTTCAAAATTCATGCAACAAATGCAGAATTAAAAATGGATTACTTATAACCCACATAGGCATGATTGAAAAAGAAAAAAAAGTCCTTTTTTTTTTTTCTGGTCAACGGTCAACGGTCGTCGGTCAACGGTCAACGGTCGCGGTCACTTTATCAACGGTCGGTCAACGGTCGGGTCAACGGCGAGCCGGTCGGACCGGTCGGACCGGTCGCGACGGCCGAACCGGGTCGGACCGGATGGGCCGGCCGGACGGGCCATGCGGACCGACCGCACGTGCCTCGCGCGTGCGGGGGATGACATCATGCAGACGTCATCCAGCACGTGCGGGGCGCGTGCCTCGTCCGCGAGTCGGGTCGGGTCGCCGGTCAGGTCGGGTCGCCGGCCGGTGACCGTCCGGCGAAACGTCGTCGGCGATGACGTCATCGGTGACGTCATCCAAACGGTTACCGACCGTGGATGACGTCAGCACGCGTCGGTTCGCCGGCTGCCGGCGTGCACGTGCCGGTTCGCCGCCGGTGCGTGTGGCGCACGCGCTGGCGAAGCCAGCACTTCCAGGCGCGTCGCGCCCACGCGCAGCGGCTTCTGGCCGCGCGTGTGGGTGTGTGCGGCATCGTACGGCGACGTGCGACCAGTCGCCGGACTCGTCTCGACATCGCCTTTCTCCTAGTGCCTTCAGAATTTGATTTTGACTTACGAAGACTCAGAAAAAAGGCCGAAAAGCGCTCGGGTGTCGGGATTTTCGCCCGGTTCCGTACGAATTCCGAATAGTTAGCTTTTATGGAAAATCTGAGTCTTATGACATGCTACTTGGTTCCAAGTCCCAAAGGCGTGATTCACTCGCAATGGTTTCATGCCGGTTCCTCTGTTAGACTTCATTAGTGCTACTGAGTACTATCCCCTCTGAGTGGCCTGTCATTATCAAGTTTTGCGAGAGCTCCCTTCACGTCTCCGATTGGAATTGATCCAAGTTAATTTCACTAATGAAAATGGCGACCATGAGTAATCATTTGGCCTAATCAAGGCAAAGCGGGGTATGTGCCAACCACCAAAGGTAGTTTCACCCAAGAAGGAGTTGAAGTGTAAGCAAAAGATTTACCATGCATCAAAGGAGTACGTCCAATCGCATAAGATCCCAAAGAAGTTGCTCCCGAAGATTCCGAAGTGTCTGTCTAGTCCACAAGTCATCGCCTCAAGAGGAAGGCCGAAGAAGCAGAATGGCATGCCACCAAGTTAGCTCGAGCTTATGAGCAGTTACAAAAGAGTGTCGCTCTCGTTTGTACATAGATCAAGCCAAATAAAAGGCTTGAATCTATCTTTTACCTTCATTTCTAGATTTATTTGTTTAGAAGTTGAGTCATTTATTTTCCAACATACTTGTGTAGGGGTTTGCAAGAGTTTGCTTTCATAGTTATTATCCAAGGGTTCAATTTGAAAAGGTCATTTTTTGTTCATGAATAAATTGAAGCGGTTAGACCTTTGTCATGGATTGGCATTGTCTTATATCTTATCCTTATGTGCACTCATTTCTTTCAAATTAGGTGATAATGGATCGATCTCATTCAACCATCCGTACAAGGGTGAGAACAAGAATGACCGATCAAACCGAGTTACATGAGTGTATTGTTAAAATAGAGGACCAAATGAAACAATTCCTTACTTCAATGCAAGAGATGATAGTTGAATTTAAGGCATCTTGAGCAAGCCCTACTCAAGTGCTTACACCTACTATCATGGCGTCTAAGCAAAAAGATGATGAGGACCTTGCCATGGAATCAGGAAAATTCTAAATAAGGATCCGAAGTGAATCTATTTTCTCAAATAAGGACCCAAAGTGAATTTTGTGTCATATAAGGACCCGAAGTGGACCCATTGTTTTAAATAAGGACTTGAAGTGAATTTTGTGTCAAATAAAGACCAGAAATGATCAAGTTAATCTCTATTGAGGACCTTAGTTCACCGGCAGACATTTTTCAGCGATCAAAATAGGGCCAATTTTGTTAGAAATTTGTGATTGGAAAAAAAAAAGAAAATTCTAAATTAATTAAGTTTAGGTTATTCATATAGAAGTTTACGTTTTCTTCTTTCTTCTCCCTCGCTGCTCCTCAACCAAATTGCTGCTCAGTCATCATCGCAACTCGATTCTCATCGCTCCTTGCCTTGCTCAACTGATGAAGAATTTGGGTCTTTGCAAACAAAGAAAGAAGCATCTAGTTTTCTTCTTGTTTTTGAATTCGTGCCTCAACTAGCGGAGAATTTGGTTTTTCGACTTTACGGAGGATGGGTACAAGGAATGGGAGAACTTCGATCTTTGACTTTGCAGAGGATGGATACAACGAACAGGGAGATCGTAGAAAATCTAGGGTTTTTTTTTATTTATTTCTTTTTTAGGATTTGTTAATTTTCCTTATATTTTTTTTTGGACAAAATTGGCCAAACTCTGGTCATTGAAAATGTCACATGCTTGATAGCCGACGAATATTTGGCTGACCAACAAGCTCAGATTCTTACTTGGAATTGATTCAACCACTTCGAGTCCTTATTTGAGACAATGGGTCCACTTTAGGTCTTTATCTGACACAAAGTTCATTTCGAGTCCTTATTTGAAAATTTTGGTCAACTTCGAGTCCTTATTTGGAATTTTCCCCCATTGAATCTAATGATGACATGCCTGCATTAGAAGATGACCCTGTCATTCTTGTGGAAGGAATGGCCAAATATGATAATGTGCCCAAAACTGAGCATGACAAATGCCTCAAGAAGCTTGAGGAGTGGTTGAAACAATTGCAAGGTCTTCAAGATTCTATTCCAGCATATCTTTCCATCTATTCCAAGATCAAAGTGCCAAAGAAATTCAAAATGCCTGTGTTGAGAAGTACAATGGCACAACTTACCCGAAGGCTCACTTGCAAATGTATTTATTGCAAATGGCTCAATATGTACAAAATGCACCCTTGATGATCCAACCATTCCAGGCTAGTCTTGCCAACCCTACCTTGAGATAGTACATTATGAAGAGCATAAACCTCCTTGAGACTTGGGATGTGGTGAGTGAGGCATTCCTCAAGCAATATAAGTACATCATGGGCATCACTCCTTCCCTTGAGGATCTTGAACGTATCGAGAAGAAAATGTCTGAGTCATTCAAGAAATATGCCATCTAATGGAGGAATCTAGCCACTCAAATCAATCCTGAGCCAATCAATTTCAAGCTGAGAAAGATGTTCGTTAAAACTCTCCCCTTTGAGTATCATGATCAAATGGTAATTGCTAAGTTGTTTAACCAACTCATTCTTGTGGGGGAGCAAATCAAGATAGGCTTGATAGACAAATGGTTTAATGAGCCATCTCCTTCAAACAAAAGGTTCTCCACAAAGAAGGAGAAGGAAGCCGCTGCGGATACGGGTGTAGCTTATAGCTAGGACAATACTAATCGCACATTGACTATTCAACCAAATGGGGAGCTAGAACAAACCACTGGTCGTCGATCATTTGCGCAATCAAACAATAAAAGGTAGTTCTCTCCTCTTCCTAGGTTTCCATCCCAAGTATTAGCCATTCTCTAGGAGAAGGGTTTGCTTACTGGCAAGCTAAAGTGTCCTAATCATGAGCATCCTCCTAGCTATGGCCTAAGTAGCACCGACACTGACATGCGACATGCGACACAATACGACACGACATCTTGACACGTCGTTTCTCAAAAAAAAAGAATTCGACACGTTAGAACGCGTTGTATATTAATTATATATTTATATATACATAATAAATTATCGTTTTTATAATTATTTCAATCAAATTAATTTGAATCAAATTCATAAATAAATAAATAAATAATTAAAAAGCCTAGAATGAATATACACTAAAAACATTAATCCATCATTTATTAATATCATTCATTGTTTCAATTTGACAAATTCAACTCTATTTTAATAATTCATAAAAATTGGAGAAAAAACAAACAATTCATATTCTGGACTCGTATGTTAGATATGTTGGAAGAGGAGAAAAATAACTTAATGAGTAAATTGTGTATCACGGGAACTAGGAGTCGAGAAAAATAGTTTTTTATTTTATTTCTCTATTTATTATTTTTATTATTGTTTTATTTTTTTACATATATATTTTGACATCTCATTTATTAAATTTTTAAAATTGACCTTGGAATCACATGTCGGAAACTCGTATGTCAAAATTTCAACTCGAGTGTCGGAGAGTGTCGAGAAAGTTGACTAGGTATCAGATTTTCCAACACGTGTTGACCGAGTATCGAAGAGTGTCTGAGAATGTTGGAGAGTATCGAACACGTGTTGAAGTGTCCAACACGACACAAAGGCTCTTGGAAAGTGTTAATGCTTCATAGGCTATGACTTGTCTGAGAAGTGTTATTATCACATGGGTGAACTACGACACTCAACTAATGAATGTTTGCTTTACTCTCAAGCATCAAATCCAAAACTTGCTCGATACAAAGGCCATTTCATTTGAACCTATTTGGTCTAATATCCAAAACAATCCTTTGCGTGAACATTAAGACAAGGTGAATCCCATATTTGGGTTTGACGTTGTTTGAATCAGGAACCTAGGGGTGCATACTGTAGATGTCTATGACGGACTGGTAAGAGCTGGATACTTCACAAAGTGATTCCCATCCTTGATGAAAGAAACAGTTGTTAGTATGGTGAAGGCCAGAATGATCGTATATGTTGACCACACTGGCATAGTCTCCACTATATCCCAAGTCGTCATCAATTGGGAAAAGAAATGGGCTGCACTAAATGCTGGTAGCAATGAGATTGATCTATTACTTGTGAATATGCCTCCACTAGAAGATGCAAAACTATCTATTGATGTCCCTGCATCCAATGAGGAAATAGTGATCGAGATATCCCAACCCTATGAATATGTTGATAATAAGGTGATTCCATGGTTATATGATCTAGACGTTGACCTAGTTACAAAATCTGGTCAAATTTATGCCCAAGTTAATGCTCAATCAACAAAGCCTATCACTGATGAAGAGGCTAAGGAGTTTTTAGCTATGATCAAAGTAAGTGAATATAATGTGGTCAATCAATTGTGGAAGATGCCCGCTCAAATCTCTTTGCTCGAACTCTTGCAAACGTCCCCTACACATCAAAAGTCTTTCATGAAGGTTTTGAGCAAACTTCATGTACTAGAGACGTTGAGGTGAACAAGTTGGAGGAGTTTGTGGGATCAATTCTTTCAAGGACTCAATCACCTTTTCTAATGAAGAATTCTCTCTTGAGGGGATGGGACACACAAAGGCATTATACATATCTGTCAAATGCAAGGCTTCCCATGTGTCTCGTGTGCTTATCGATAATTGGTCCACTTTGACTATCTATTTGTTGGCGACTCTTCACCACCTAAAGATAGGCTTATCTAAGAAACATGCCACAAAGACTTCCGTGAGAGTTTTTTACGGAACAAAAGAAAGAGGTGATGGGCGAAATCCACCTTGATGTGCAAAAGGGGCTAGTAATGTTTAATGTCCTTTTTTGAGTGATGGACAACCCAGATGATATTTACCAAAGGATCAAAGCTGAATTGAGAAGTAAGACGATGTGAGCTGCCGTTTAGATGAGTTTATTCTTTTGAGAGGTCAAAACTCTTGCTAAGTTCATTAGAAATCTAACCGGGGAATAGATGATGGAAAAGTGAAAACAAGAATAAAAATTCTTATCTCACACAAATTGGTTAGATTCAAGCATTTCATCTAGGTAGTTGATTTGAAGAGTCAATTTTTCGTAAAATCTAAGTTAGGATCGCACTTGTTACTTCATCGTCTAGTATGATGTATGAATCAAGCTAGTCAAGTAATAAATTAGCTTCTCTCTTATGAGCTTGTAATTTAATCTTCCCAAAGACGTTTGTTTATGTTGCTTTACACTACGTGACCATTTGATTTCTTACATCTGAGGGGTGGCACCCAGTGCCCGCCACTAGCCTTTGCCGGACCGCCCTTGCTAATGACCAATGGAGAGATGGCCGCGCTCTTCAGTAATCACCATTGTCCCTCTATCTCTCCCTCTCTCTCCCCCTTGCTAACACAATTAATTTCTTGATTATGAAAGGCGCTTTTGACATGGACCATGCCCTGTGTTGGAAAAAATCTACCAACGAAAGTCGAAGACTCATAAATACTACTTCAATCCGTGTTGGAAAAAATCAACTTCGAAGACTATTGTTCTCTTTTCGATATCATCCTCAACTACTCCAATCTTTATCAGCAGTCATAACACAATATTATATTGTATGCTCTGAATCCTTCGCACCAATTTTTCGAAGGGCATATGAAATCATAGTGGACCGAGGTTAGGCATGATAGGGCTAGTAAGAGCACCTATAGTGGGGTGAATAGGTGATCAAATAAGTTTTTGCAAAACTTAACAAATTAATTCGTATTCTAAGGATAATAGACCGAAGATGTAAAAGGCTATAAATAGTTATATAAAGCTACGAATTAAAGTAAGGAGATTAGGGAAAGAGAATTGAAACATGAGGTTTATAGTGGTTTGGCTTAGACCAAGCCTATGTCCACTCTCCCGCACTGACAGCCCATTGGCTGGATTTCAATAAGAACCAAAAGAGATTTTATAGCCTCACGTCCTTGATTCCTTAGTGTAGAAACTCTACTACACTTCCTCAAAGTCTCACAAGTTTTTAATCTATCTTTTGAGTACAATTTAAGCTCGACAAATGAAACAGCAAAGAACTAGGAGCTTCAAATTTTGAAATTTTTCCTTCACGCACACTCTCGAATAACTTGAGCGTCCTCCTTATATACTCCTCTATACCTTCATAACTGATGGCACCTTCCAAAGGAGTTCTTCCAATTTACTCGTTGGACAAAATCAATCAGGAAGATCTCGAGTTATTTAAGGAATGTGATGATAGCCCACCAATTATGCTCATCCATACAATCAGGATCTAGGTTTCCATAAGTAAAACCTTCCAAGTATACTTCGCTAATCAACATATCTAATTATTCGAATTGATATCAATAAGAATAACTAATTATGAAATGCTATTTCCAGCCGTGAGATCTTCTTCAACCGTACGAACCAAATCCTTAAAGATATACTTGCATTTGGATAAGTCTTCTTCATCGGATAAATCTTTTCTTCGTCAGTCTAGAAACTATCAATGAGGGCAGACTTTAAATCTTGAGTCTGGAGGTCGTCAGACTTTGACGATAGAGTCTGCAAGTCTTTAGACTAGACTAAATGAAACGTTTTGTTAAATTCAAAACGGATAAGGAAGTTTTCTCCAACAATCTCCCCATTTTTTATGGTGACAAAACTTTCCTGCAGATTTGGACACTTTGACCTGCAAAACAACACTTATGCAAACCAAGATTTCTTACACAAGATAAGTAGAGATTATGATAACGATAGTAGTGATTCTGCAACCACAGAAAACGTGTTAGTCCTGTAAAAACAACTATATTTACCATAATCAATAGCATAGCTTAAGTTACTTGCAAGCCTCATCAGTCCAAACCAGTCCAAGCCACAACCAAACAAAAGATAAGTCCAACAATCCAAAACAAATCTGCATCAACTTCTCCCTCTTTTTGTCAATAGCAAACAGTGGAGAACAAATAAAAGAGTTGGTTGAAAATAGAGTCTGAATCATGGCTATTTTGGAAGGCAAACAAGCTTAAACTCTCCCATAGAATTGACTGTTTTCTTAAGCCTTGCAAAACTTTGCTTCAGTGACAAAATCTTCACCTTGCACAGATGACTGCACTTGATTCTTCAAGGCGTTTAGCTTATCATGCAAAGACACTAAAGTGGCCATGAAAGCATTCTTGAAATCCTGCATCTCATACACCATAGCATATTGCTGCTTCCTTACATTCAATAAAATCTCTAGCAGTCTCGAAAAGTCTGTTGTATGATCAGTTGCAGCACTAGGACCAGTTGAGTTGATTCCAGGGATTTTGAGAATGGATGGAACTTCAGCATATTGTCCACCATGACTATGAGTGGAAGCTTCTGGATAATGAGAGGCATACACATCCTCTAAATCTGCTGCAGAACGACTTACATCACTAGTAAAGATAAGTGAAGAAATACCTTTCGGTTCAACAGCTCCCCCTACTTGGTTGCCTCAAGGTGGAGTAGGTAAGATTTGATAGGGTTAGTACGAGCATCTAGAGGGGGTGAATAAGTGATCAAATAATTTTTTGTGAATCTTAACAAAATTAATTTTTAAGCGTAATAAACTAAAGGTGTAAAGAACTATAAACAGATGTATGAAGTTGCAATTTTAAAGTAAAGAGATAAGGGAAAGAGAATTAAGACACAAAGTTTATAGTGATTCGGCTTAGACCAAGCCTACATCCACTCTCCCGCACTGATAGCCCACCTGCTGGATTCCACTATAGACAAAAAGAGATTTTATAGTCTCACGTCCTCGATTCCACAGTATACAGACTCTGCTACACTTCCTTAAGGTATCACAAGTATCTAATCTCTCTTTTGAGTATAAGAAAAGCTCAACAGTCAAAATAGTGAAGAACTAGGAGCTTCAGACTTTGAAATTCTTCTTTCACGCACACACTCGAATAACCTGAGCATCTTTCTTATATACTCCTTCATGCCTTCATAACTGTTGGCACCTTCCAAATGAGTTCTTCCAATCAATCCGTTGGATGGAATCAATTAGAAAGATCTCGAGTTATTTAAGGAATGTGATGATAGCCCACCAATCCTACTTGCCTATACAATCAAGATCTAGGTTTCCATAAGTAAAACCTTCCAAGTATATTGCACTAATCAACGGATCTAATTATCTAAATTGATATCAATAAGAATAACTGATTATGAAATGCTATCTCTAGCCGTGAGATCTCCTTCAACCGTATGAACCAAATCTTTAAAGATATATTTGTATCTGGATAAGTCCTCTTCATTGGATAAATCTTTTTTTCAACGGTTTGGAAATTATCAATGAGAGTAGACTTTAAATCTTGAGTCTAGAGGTCTTTAGACTTTGACAATAGAGTCCGCAAGTCTTCAAACTAGACTAATGGAAACGTTTTGTCAACTTCAAAATATATAAGGAAGTTTTCTCCAACAATCTCCCTATTTTTTATGGTGACAAAACTTTCCCGCAGACTTGGACATTTTGCCCTACAAAACAACACTTAAGCAAACCAAGATTTCTTATAAAAGATAATTAGGATAAGGCTAGTAGCGATTCTGAAACATGTTAGTCCTGAAAAAGCAACTATCGTTATCATAATCAATAACATAGCTTAAGTTACTTACAAGCATCGTCGGTCCAAACCAATCCAAGTCATAACCACACCAAACATAAGATAAAGTCCAAAATAGTCCAAAACAAAAAATTCATAAAATATGCATAAAACCTCTCCCTCTTTTTGTCAATAGCACAAAGTGGAGAACAAATGAAAAAGAGTTGGTTGAAAATGGAGTCAAAATCATGGCGTTTTGGGAAGGCGAACAAACTCGAATTCTCCCATAGAATGCACTGTCTTTTCAAGCCTTTCAAAATTCTGCTTCAGTGACTGAAAGGCTTCACCCTACACAATAAACTAAACTTGAGTCTTCAGGGCTTGTAACTGATCGTGCAGAGACACTGAAGTGGCCTTAAAAGCATTCATGAGATCTTGCATCTCATATCCCATAGCATATTGCTGCTTCCTCACATCCAATAAGATCTCGAGCAGCCTTGAAAAGTCTGCTGGTTGTTTTGTTGCAACAATAGGACCAGCCGAGTCAAATCAAGGGGTTTTAAGAATGGATGGAGTTTTAGCAGATTGTCCACCATGATTATGAGTAGAGGCTTCTGGATAGTGAGAAGCATACACATCATCTGGATCAGCTGAAAAACAACTCACATCACTAGTAAAATAGGTGAAGAAATACTTTTATGTCCAACAGCTTCCCCTGTTTGGTTGCCTTCTGGTGGACTAGGTAAGATTTCTTCTTGATCGACTTCAGTTTCAGAGAGATGTGCGTCACCAGTTCCAGTTCCAACTATTTTAGATGCACTGGACAATAAAACAACCAAGGTTGGTTCAAAAGAGTTTTCTTGACCTTGGTCTTTTTCTTCTTCTTGTCCTCTTTCTGCTTCTTCTTCATCTTCTCTTATGTCCTCTTCTTCATGTTCTCTTCCTTCTTCTTCTTCCTCTGTCCTCCTCTGTTCATCCTCTTCCTTCTCTATCTCTTCTCTCTCTTTTTCTCCTTCTTCTGGCTCTGCTTGAGTCTCTTCAAAACTGACAAAACTCTTCAAATTGCATAAAGCTGAAATAATCATTTCATCATCATCCTCTTCATCCTGCAAGATGAGAATTCTTTTTCTCTTCACTGGAGCAGCCATGGGCTCCTTGCCTTTCCTCTTTGTTGCAGTAGAGTCTTGTTTTGCTTTTACAGAAGACTTCTCTTCCATGTGTTCCAATACCTTACTGAGCTCTTACAAGCGCATCTTTTTGACCATTTTGAATCCAATCACCATTGGAGAAATTGTTGACAAACTTGATGGAGCAGGGATGTGAATTTTAAACTGTCTAAAAAGACACATGATAAGAGCAGAATAAGGGAGTTGTCCCTTATCATTCACAATTATTATGTACATGTGGAACATAATAGTGTGAGGTAGAGAAAATTTGTACCCAAAATTGATGGCATGCATCAGTTTTGCTTCAAATCGAGACACATCGGTCTTGGATGTCGACTTTGGCCTAATGCAATTAATCACAATTTTGTGTAACAAGATATTGGTGGCATTCATCCTAAAATAGGATATCTTGTCTTCAGCATCCTTGTCTTTCACCAATGACTGAGTAGCATGAGCAAAAGGTACACCAAATGGTGGGAAACATCCTCTTTCCACTCCAATTAGATCAACCAAAGTATCCATATCCACCAAAAATGCCTTGTCTCTCACAGTAAAAGAAAAGCTATTTGCATCAACAAAATATAAGTTCGAATAAAAGTATGCAGTGAGTTCAATATAAGCAGTGGTGGATTCAGAACAAAAGTGCTCCAACTGTAGAGCAGCAAACTTCTTTCGCAGATTTACTTTCATTGAATCAAGAAAATCAAAATCGACATTCCTTGGGTGCATAACCCCTCTCCTCAACATATTCGAATAAACCCTTTTGTGGTTCTTTGATCTGAACAGATTAGAACCATTAGTAATATTTGTAGCCATTCCCATTCTAGGCTGAAAATGGGAAAACATTCTTTCATCATCATCCAGTCCTTGAGGTTAATTAACAGTCCCAATGCGTGGGTCACTAGGAAAATTAGTAAATGCTTTTTCAGCCAAACCCTTTTCGGCAATACCCATATTTTCCATGTCGCGCAAAAATAGAGTCTCGTTCTTATACCCCCTCTCTTTCAAGTATTCATCAATCAATGACATGGCAGTTCCTCCTCTTTTCAAATTAAAATAAAGCTTGAAAGCAACTTTAGGAGTTAATGTTCTTACATGTTCCACTTCTTCCAAAACTTCTTCTTCTTGATGAGTCGATGGAGGAGTTTGATGCTGCTGAGAAGGTTGTTGTTGATTTTGTTGCTGTTGAGGAGTAGAAACTTCTTTTTCGGCCAAGTCGAAGTGGGTAGGACCATCGGGCATATGTCATGGTCCCCTGCTTGCAATCCTTGAAAACTTTCTTGAAGACATTGTCTCTTTCAAGGGAGGAATTCACCAACTTGCTCGAAAAATGTGAAAACTTTTGGATAGATTGAGAGTGAAAGTGAAAGCAAAAGGATTTTGTATTTTAAGGTTTTAGTATAAAAGCGAAGAAGATGAGTCTTGGCAGTATATAAAGCAAGTGAAGCGAGTTAAACCAAACGTCATAAAAGGAAAAATAAAATACCTTTCGAAAACGAATAACTTCCTCCTTTTTAAAAAAAACAAAAAAACTGTGTTTTCAAAATCGATAACTACCTTTTTGAAAAAGAAAAACTTGGAAAGATAATTTCAATCAATTAGCAATTAATAAGTAACCGTACCTTTTCAAGTTTAAAATAAAGAAACAACTTACAATTGCAACTCTTGGTCTTCTGAGTCTGAATACCTTCAGACTTTACCTTTGAGTCTTGAGCACGTCCAAACTTTACTGGATAAGAGATGTGATATTCAGTCTTGTGTGAATGACTCAAATAGGCTTTTCTCCAGAGGCTTTGTAAATATGTCCGCCAGTTGATTCTTCGAATCAATGAATTGGATCATAACTTCTCCATTTTGAACATGATCTCTAATGAAGTGGTGTCAAATCTCTATATACTTTGCTCTAGAATGAAGAATTGGATTCTTTATGAGGTTAATTGCACTGGTGTTGTCACATTTGATCTTTGTGCAAGAGTCTTCAATTCCAAAATCTCTCCGTTGTTGTTTTATCCATAGGATTTGAGAACAGCAACTTCTAAAGGCCACATACTCTGCTTCTGTTGTTGAAAAAGTTACAGTGCTTTGCTTCCTTGAGAACCAAGATACTATCATGTTTCCTAGTACTTTAGCATATACCAGATGTACTCTTTCTATCAACTCTGTAACCTACTAAATATGCATCTGAATATCCAAAGAGGGTAAAGTCTCATTCTTTGGGATACCACAAATCTAAATTTGAAGTAGTTGCAATGTATTTGATGATGCGTTTTGCGGCGCTTAGATGAGACTCTTTTGGATCAGATTGAAATCTAGCACAAATGCAAATACTAAACAAAATGTCGGGTCTAAAAGTTATAAGATAAAAAAGTTAACCAATAATACTCCTGTAGAGCTTCTAGTCAACTTTCTTTCCTCCTTTATCTTTGTCCAGCTTCAAAGAACTAAACATTGGTATCTTAGTCTTTTTACAATTCTCCAATCCAAAATTTTTAACAAGTTCTTTTGCATATTTCTCTTGGTGAATGAAAATTCATTCGTTCAATTGTTTCACTTGTAGTCCAAGAAAGAAGGATAGTTCATCCATCATGCTCATCTCGAATTCATCCTACATAGACTTGGAAAACTTCTTGCACAAGCTTTCATTAGGTGATCCGAATATAATATCATCAACATAAATTTGAACAAGTAAAAAATTTTTACCTTCTCTTTTAATAAACAATGTAATATCCACTTTACCTTTGACAAAACCATTTTGAATTAAAAACTTACTTAATCTATCGTACCAAGTTCGAGGTGCTTGCTTTAATCAATATAGAGCCTTTTTCAGTCTGAATATTGAGTCTGGTTTCCTTGGGTCTTCAAAATTGAAAAGTTGTTCCACATAGACTTCTTCTTGAATAAATCCATTTAGAAATGCACTTTTGACGTCCATCTGAAATAACCTGAAATTCTGATAACAAGCAAAAGCAAGTAATAATCTAATTACTTCTAACATTGCTACTAGAGCGTAGGTCTCATCATAGTCCATCCCTTCTTTTTGCGTATATCATTTTGCCACAAGTTTTTGTTTCTTACCACTTTTTATTTTTCATCCAACTTGTTCCTGAAAACCCGTTTAACTCTAATAATAGATTTACATTTTGGTTTAGGAGTTAATTCCCAAACATCATTAATGTTGAATTGTCTAATTTTTCTTGCATTGCTTCAATCCAGCTTTCGTCAGTTAAAGCTTCTTCTATGCTTTTGGATTCGATTTCAAAAATAAGTACCACAGTGCTAGACTCTTCTTGCCTTTTGGATCTGGTACGAATCCCTTTATTTATGTCACCAATAATAAGTTATTTGGGATGGCTAAACTTGTGTTTCCAGTTGTTGGTCAGTCTGACAGATTGTTGATCTTTATCTTCAGTTAATTCTTCAACATTCATTCGATGTTGTTCTTCTAAAGTCTGAGTCTAGAGCAGGTTCAAATTCTTCAAGTTGAATTTAAATCAATTGATTTTGCGAGGAGTCTTGAAATTTGACATTCATTGACTTTTCAACAAGTTGAGTCTTCTTGTTGAATACTCTATAGGCTTTGCCGGTGATTGAATATCCAAGGAAGATTCCTTTGTTTGATTTCTCTTCAAACTTACTAGGTCGATCATTTGCATTTTTCAAAACAAAACATTTGCAACCAAATACATAAAAGTAAGAAACAATTGACTTTTTTCCTTTGAATAACTCATAAGGAGTTTTCTCCAAAGTATACTTTAAAAAGACTCTATTAATGATATAACAAACTGTAAAAACTGTTTCAGCCCAAAAATGAGAAGAAATACTAATTTCTATTAAAAGAGATCTTACCATCTCTTGCAAAGATCTATTCTTTCTTTCTACAACTCCATTCTATTATAGAGTGTATGGAGAGGAGAAAACATATTGAAAACCTGGTTCATTACAAAATTTTGCAAAGTCTTGATTTTCAAACTCACTTCTATGATCTGTTCATATGCTTGAAATAGCATATCCTTTCTCGTTCTAAACTTTCTTAGCAATTTTGAAAAGTAAGTAAAGGCTTCAAACTTACTTACCAGAAAGTAAACCCAAGTGAATCTTGAATAGCCATCAACGATTACTAAACAGTATCTCTTTCCACTTATGCTTATGGTTCTGGTTGGCCCAAAGAGATCCATATGCAGAAGCTGCAAAACACGACTATTAGAAACCTAATTTATTGGTTTAAAATAATTTATAACATGTTTTCCTAATATACATGGTATGCATAAATCAGATTTTTGAAACTTCAAGTTGAGCAATCCTCGAACGAGATTCTTAGAAGAGATCTTGGCAATCTGCTTCATATTGGCATGGCCAAGCCTTTGATGCCAAATATTTGCTTCATCTTGAATTGAAATTAACATTGAGATTTCTCTAGTTTTATATCTAGAAGATAGATATTCTCATGTTTTCGTCCAGTAAAAGATTGTGAAAGATCTTTACTAGTTCCCCAACATATTCCTTCTTGAAAATTGATCTTGAATCCAGTGTTGCACAATTGACTGATGCTAAGCAAATTGTAGTCAAGTCCTTCCACTAAAGAAACATTGTTGATTGTGAGACTTTCAATTTTTACTATTCCACATCCAACAATTCTTCATTTATTGTTTCCACTAAAAGAGACTTTTCCACCATTAACTTGCATAAGCTTTATAAAATAGCTTGAATCTCCAATCATATGTGAGATAGTTAGTATAAGCACCTAGAGGGGGGTGAATAGGTGCACAATCAATTTATCGAAATACGGAAGCAATTCTTGGCAAACGATAGAAAGGTAGTTCACTATTGATTGACAAAATGAAATACGATTAAAGTAAAGAGAGTAAGGTAAAGAAAATTGAACACATGGCTTATAGTGGTTCGACTTAATCCAAGCCTACGTCCACTCTTCCGCACTGACAGCCCACCGACTGGATTTCATTATAAACAAAAGAGAAGTTACAGCATAGCTTTTCCTTGATTCCACAGTGTAGATGTTCTACCACACCTCCTCAAGGTTTCTCACAAATATAGACTCTATTTTGTATACAAGTATTTGCTCAAAGGAATTGTCTAAACAACAAGAAGCTTCAGACTTTGGAATTCTTCTATCGCGCACACCTCAACAACTAAGAACGTCTTCCTTATATACTCCTTTATGACATCATACCCGTTGGCACTTACCAACGGAATTCCTCTAATCTACCCGTTGGACGGAATCAATTAGGAAAATCATTCGGGCTATTAAAGGAACGTGTCGATAGCCCATCAATCCTATTCGCCCATACAATCAGGATCTCGGTTTCCATAAGTAGAACCTTCCAAGAATATTTAGGCAATCATCGATTCCTTAATCTTTGAGTCAATCTCGATCAATCAAAGAATTCCGTTGTGTCTTTTCCAGCCACGAGATCTTCTCCAGTTGATAAGGTCAAGCCCTTAACGAAACATCCAGTTATGAATAACCATTCTTCAACGGATTAGAGACTGTCAATGAGGATAGACTTTAAGTCTTGAGTCTGGCTGTCCGGAGGTTTTCAGACTTTAAATAGCAGAGTCTGCAAACCTTCAGACTAAACTGATGGAAACGTTTTGTCAACGTCAAAACACTTCAAGAAGATTTCTCCAACAATCTCCCCATTTTTTATGGTGACAAAACTTTCCTGCAAATTTGGACAACTTTGACCTACAAAACATTTCTCAAACACATATGCATATCTTATAGAGATAAATGGTTAAATGAATAACACTAGAATCTGCAACCACAGAAAATAGGTTAGTCTAATAAGTGATAAAGCCATCCATAAGATACCAATGATAGTTAATAAAAGCAGTCAAATCCAAGTCTAGTTCAGTTCTCATCCGAGACACAAAAACAAAGTCAAACAAACGAGTTTGATGATTCAAACATCAAAACAATCCACAAGGCCTTAGAAAAACTCTATTGATAATATAACATGATGTTGAAACTGCTTCAGCCCAAAACCGTAAAGAAATATTACTTTCAATTAAGAGAGCTCGAGGTGCTTGCTTTAAGCCATACAAGGCATTTTTGAGTCTGAATACTGAGTCTGGTTTCTTTGGGTCTTCAAACCTTGATGGTTGTTCCACATAGACTTCCTCATGGATGAATCCAATTAGGAAAGCACTTTTGACGACCGTTTGAAATAATTTGAAATTTTTATGACAAGCAAATGCAAGTAATAAACGAATTGCTTCTAACCTTGCTACCGGTGCATAAGTCTCGTCATAGTCGATCCCTTCTTCTTGTGTGTATCCCTTGGCCATGAATCTAGCTTTGTTTCTTATGACTTTTCCTTTCTCATCCATCTTGTTCCTGAAAACCCATTTAGCTCCAACCATTGATTTACCTTTTGGTTTAGGAGTCAGCTCCCAGACATCATTAACTCTGAATTGTCTGAGTTCTTCTTGCATAGCTTCAATCTAGCTCTCATCGGATAAAGCTTCTTCTATGCTCTTGGGTTCTATTTCAGAAATAAGAGCCACAGCACTAGACTCTTCTCGCCTTTTGGATCTTGTGCGGATTCTTTCATTGATGTCGCCAATAATAAGATCTTTGGGACGGCTGGACTTGTGTTTCCGATTTGCTGGTTAATTTATCGGATTGATGGTCACTTCCTTCACTAGAATCTTCAACAGTCACTTGTTGCTGGTCCTTCAAAGTCTGAGCTGCTTCTTGAGATTTAGACTTTGTAGAGTCTGGAGCGGGTTCAATCTCTTCGAGATGAGTCTGAATGGATTCATTTTGTGTAGAATCTTTGAATTTGACATTCATTTATTCTTCCAATGTTTGAGTCTTCTTATTGTAGACTCTGTATGCCTTGCTTGTGCTTGAATATCCAAGGAAGATGCC
Organism: Eucalyptus lansdowneana; assembly: GCA_017140395.1. Classification (NCBI taxonomy): domain Eukaryota; kingdom Viridiplantae; phylum Streptophyta; class Magnoliopsida; order Myrtales; family Myrtaceae; genus Eucalyptus; species Eucalyptus lansdowneana. The sequence continues at coordinate 73,887,644 of CM029487.1, read as the reverse complement.
TTCATTTGACTTTTCTTCAAACTTACCAACTCGATCATTTGCATTTTTCAATATGAAACATTTGCATCCAAATACATGAAAGTATGAAACAATAGGCTTCTTTTCTTTAAATAGTTCATAGGGGGTTTTTCTAGAATAGGTCTTAGAAAAACTCTATTGATAATATAACATGATGTTGAAACTTCAGCCCAAAGCCCAAAACCGTAAAGAAATATTACTTTCAATTAAGAGAGTTCTAGCCATTTCTTGAAGAGATCTATTCTTTCTTTCCACAACTCCGTTTTGCTTTGGAGTATATGGAAAAGAGAACAAATGCTGAAAACCAGATTCTTCACAAAATTTGGCAAAATCCTGATTTTCAAATTCACCTCCATGGTCTGTTTTTATGCTGGAAATAACATACCCCTTTTTTCATTTTGAACATTCTTAGCAAATTTTTCAAAGTAAGAGAAAGTTTCAGACTTACTTGCCAAGAAATATACCCAAGTAAATCGTGAGTAGTCATCCACAATTACTAGGCAATATTTCTTATCTCCAATGCTCTGCGTTCTTGTTGGTCTGAAGAGATCCATATGCAAGAGCTGCAGTACACGGTTAATGGAAACTTGATTTATTGGTTTAAATGAATTTCTTACCTGTTTTCCCAATATACATGGTGTACATAGATAAGACTTTTGGTATGATAGATTGGGTAGACCACGAACAAGCTTTTTTACTGAGATCTTGGCTATCTGCTTCATGTTGATATGCCCAAGCTTTTTGTGCCATAAGTTTGCTTCATCTTGGATTGAGATTAGACATTGCGATTCATCTGGTTTCACGTCCAAGAGGTAGATATTTCCATGTCTTCGACCCATGAATGATTGAGTAGAGTCTTTACTGGTTCCTAAACAAATACCCTATTGAAAGTTGATTCTAAAACCAGCATCACACAGCTGACTAACACTAAGCAGATTGTAATTGAGCCCTTCAACTAAAGAAACATTGCTTATTGTGAGGTTCCTAATCTTTACAATTCCAAATTCCACTATTTTTCCTTTGCTGTTTCCTCCAAATGATACTTTTCCACCATTCACTTGAACAATCTTTATGAAGCAATTTGAGTCTCCTATCATGTATCCACTATCCAGATACCATTTCACATTTTTCTTGATAATGACCTGCATTTAAAAAGAAACTCAAGCTTTCTTTGGTACCCATATTTTCTTGGGTCCTTTTGAGTTAATCTGATATATTGTTTTTGCCCAAACTTTATTGACAGGTCTCCAAATCATATGACATTCTTTCTCAAAATGATCTGCACTATTGCATTTTGAACATCTAAGAGCATTGCGACCTCTTTTGGTTTTACAAAATTTCTTTCAAAATGATTTTTGTAAGCATTTCTTGTGGGTCTTTGCTTAATTCTTTCTTTTACTTTAGGAAAATCAATTAAAGGAATAGTTTCAGCGGTCATTCCCAAACCAGATTTATTGAAATAAGGTCTTTGAACGAAAGTATTTTCTCCGGTTTTTCAGATCCTAGAGAATATCTTTTGGAAATATTTCAAATATCATTTTTCAAAAAGCATTTTCTTTAAAAGATTATCTTTACTTTCTACGAGAGAGGAAACATTTTGGTCTAAGCATTTCACTTTTTCTTCCAAAACATTCCCTTGTTGTTTTAAAGCAGAATTTTCTTTTTTGAGTTTGGAAATTCTTTTAAGAGAAGTCTTAAGACTAAAACATAATTCATCAATGTATTTTGAAACTTTAATAGGGATTTTGAAATTACTTACCTCGAATTCACTTTACGAATCGAATCGGTCTCGGAGTTTGATTATGAGTCTGATTGTGCCATCGACATATGTTGGCATAATCATCATCACTATCTTCACACTCCGTATCACTCCGGGTTTCAGCTTTGAGAGCTTTTCGATACCTTTCGGTTTTTCCTTTCTTCTTCCTCGAAGAGGACGAGTTAGGTTTGATGTGTCCCTTTTTCTTGCATTCAAAGCGAGACTACATCTTTGTTTGATTCATCATCTTCAGCGAGACTTGGTTTGTTGCTTTTGAAAACTTTGTTTCCTTGAATTGAATCTTCTTCCTTTTCTATTCAGCTTTACGAATCTTCTTATCATGAGAGCAAGTTCTTCATCATCCATGTCGTCTTGAATCTTGTTACATCCGAGTCATCATCGAGATTTTAATGCAATAGATTTCTTACCTTTAAGATCTTCGTCTTCATTGATTCGTTCCACTTCATAAGACTGAAGAGTCCCAACCAACTCATCGACAGACAGTGGCATGATTCTTTGGGTCTCTCGGATTGAGGTCTTTATATGATTTCAATCCTTGGAGAGTCCACGCAGTAGCTTGTTCACTTTCATGGGATCAGAAATTGGTTGACCTTGATTTTCAAGACCATTCACGATTTCTGTAAAACGACTAAACATGTCAATTATAGATTCTCTTGGTTTCATTTTGAAGGCTTCGTATTGACCGAGAAGAATGTTGATTCTAGCCTCTTTCAATCGATCGGTTCCTTCATAAGTAATGTGTAATCTATCCCAGACTTCTTTGGCTGTATCACAAGAAGATATTATGTTATATTCAGTAGGTGATAAAGCACAATATAAAGAATAAATTGGTTTTGCATCAAGAGCTTGTCTCTTGATTATCTCTTCTTGACTCATTTCGTTGGACTCAACAGTGTCCTTTCCTCTTTCTGAGGCAGATGCAGCTTTAGGAATGATTCATTTTTCTACAACGTCCTATTCCAGAGGATCCTTTGATCTTAAGAACGCCTTCATCTTGTTCTTCCATATGTTGTAGTCCTTTCCATCAAAGTAAGGTGGTCTAGTGTTGCTTTGCCCTTCTACCAGCCCCGGAGCCAACATACTAGCCATGGATCTTTTACTTTGAAGTAAAACACTTCAAACAAAGTGAGTACACGAGCTCTGATACCAATTGAGATAGCTAGTATAAGCACCTAGAGGGGGGTGAATAGGTGCACAATCAATTTATCAAAATACGTAAGCAATTCTTGGCAAACGATGGAAAGGTAGTTCACTATTGATTGACAAAATGAAATACGATCAAAGTAAAGAGAGTAAGGTAGAGAAAATTGAACACAGGGTTTATAGTGGTTCGGCTTAATCCAAGCCTACGTCCACTCTTCCGCACTAACAGCCCACCGGCTGGATTTCACTATGAACAAAAGAGAAGTTACAGCACAGCTTTTCCTTGATTCCACAGTGTAGATGTTCTATCACACCTCCTCAAGATTTCTCACAAATATAGACTCTCTTTTGTATACAAGTATTTGCTCAAAGGAATTGTCTAAACAACAAGGAGCTTCAGACTTTGGAATTCTTCTGTTCCGCACACCTCAACAACTTAGAACGTCTTCCTTATATACTCCTTTATGACATCATACCCGTTGGCACTTACCAAAGGAATTCCTTCAATCTACCCGTTGGATGGAATCAATTAGGAAGATCATTCAGGCTATTAAAGGAATGTGTCGATAGCCCATCAATCATGTTCGCCCATACAATCAGGATCTTGGTTTCCATAAGTAGAACCTTCCAAAAATATTTAGGCAATTATCGATTCCTTAATCTTCGAGTCAATCTCGATCAATCAAAGAATTCTGTTGTGGCTTTTCTAGCCACGAGATCTTCTCCAGTTGATAAGGTCAAGCCCTTAACGAAACATCCAGTTCTGGATAACCTTTCTTCAACGGATTAGAGACTGTCAATGAGGATAGACTTTGAGTCTTGAGTCTGGCTGTCCGGAGGTCTTCAGACTTTAAATAGCAGAGTCTGCAAACCTTCAGACTAGACTGATGGAAACGTTTTGTCAGCTTCAAAACACTTCAAGAAGATTTCTCCAACAATATGCCTTGAATAGCCACTTTCCAAATACCATTTAACATTTTTTTCTTGATAGTGACCTGCAATTAAAAAAGAAACTCAAGCTTTCTTTAATACCTATATTTTATTGGGTCAAGAGGAGTTAGTACAATAAGCAATCTTGCCCAATCCTTCTTAACAGGTCTCCAAATCATAGGACATTCTTTCTCAAAATGTTCTGAGCTATTACACTTAAAACATTTGAGGGCACTTCGACCAACAGGTTTTACAAAGGCTTTTGAAAATAATTTCTATAATAAGTTTCTATAGGCCTTTTTGTGATTCTTTCTTTTACTTTTGGAAAATCAATTAGAGGAATAGTTTCAAAAGTCATTCCCAAGCCTGATTTATTAAAATAGGATCTTTGTACTGAAAGAATCTTTTCCAATTTCTTAGATCTTATAGAAAACCTTTTTTGAAATATTTGAAATGTCATTTTTCAAAAATGTATTTTCTTTTGAAAGAGAGTCTGCATTTTCTTTTAAAGTAACAAAACTTTTATCTAAATTTTCAAACTTTTCTTTCCATAAAATTTCATATTGCTTCAGTGTAAAATTCTCCATTTTTAAATCAGAAATCCTCTTAAGAGAGGTTTTGAGATTAAAACACAGTTCATCAATATATTTCGAGACTTTAGTAGGGATTTTTAAATTACTTACCTCGATTTGACTATCTGAGTCTAAGTTTGTATCTATTTCGGAGTCTAAGCCTGTATCTATTTCGGAGTCTAAGCCCGATTATGATTTTACCATTAAACAAATATTGGTATAATTATCATCACTTTCTTCGCATTCAGTATCACTCCATCTCTCTGCCTTGAGAGCCTTCTTGTATTTCTCAGTTTTTTCTTTCTTTTTTCTTCAATATGAGACAATTGGATCTGATGTGTCCATTTTTCTTGCATTCAAAACAAATCACATCTTTATTGGATTCATCATCCTCAATTGATTTGTTTTAAGACTTTTGAGTGCTTTGTTTCTTTCAATTGAATCTTCTTCCCTTTTTGTTTAGTTTCTCAAACCTTTTTATCATAAGGGCTAACTCTTCATCATCTATGTCATCTTAAGAGTCTGTAACATTAGAATTTTCGTTAGATCTCAAAGCAATTGATTTCTTATCTTTGAGATCTTTTCTTCATTGATTTGCTCCACTTCATAGGACTGAAGTGTGCCAACCAATTCGTCTACAGAAAGTGGCATGATCCTTTGTGTTTCCCTTATCAAAGTCTTTACGTGATTCCAGTCTTTGGAGGGTCTATGCAGCAACTTGTTAACCTTCATGGGTCCTGAGATAGGATGTCCCTAATACTCTAAACCATTTACAATTTATGTAAATGACTAAACATGTCAGTAATAGATTCTCCTAGCTTCATCTTGAAGGCTTCATACTGTCAGAGTAGAATATTGATCCTTGTTTCTTTCACTCGATTAGTTCCTTCATAGGTAATGTGCAACATATCCCAAACTTCTTTAACTGTTTCACAAGAAGATATTCTGTTATACTCAGTATGAGATAATACACAATATAAGGAGTAAATTGCTTTTGCATCAAGAGCTTGTCTCTTGGTTATTTCTTCTTGAGTCATTTCGCTAGTCTCTGCAACTTCTTTTTCCCTCTCTGAGACTGATGTAGCTTTAGGAATGATTCATTTTTCTACCACATCCCATTCCAGAGGGTCTTTCAATCTTAGGAATGTCTTCATCTTGTTTTTCCATATATTGTATTCCTTTCCATCGAAATAAGGTGATCTAGTGTTGCTTTGGCCTTCAACCAATCTGGAGCCAACATATTAGCCATAGATTTTTAACTCAGAAGTAAAAACACTTCAAATAAATGAGCACACAAGCTCTGATACCAATTGATAAGACTAGTACGAGCACCTAGAGGAGGGGTGAATAGGTGATCAAAGAAATTTTTGTGAATCTTAACAAAATTAATTTTTAAAAGTAATAAACTGAAGGCGTAAAGAACTATAAACAGATGCATGAAGTTGCAATTTTAAAGTAAAAAGATAAGGGAAAGAGAATTGAGACACAAAGTTTATAGTGGTTCGGCTTAGACTAAGCCTACGTCCACTCTCTCGCACTAATAGCCCACCGGCTGGATTCCACTATAAACAAAAAGAGATTTTATAGTCTCACGTCATTGATTTCACAGTATAGAGACTCTGCTACACTTGCTCAAGGTTTCACAAGTATCTAATCTCTTTTTTGAGTATAAGAAAAGCTCAACAGTCGAAATAGTGAATAACTAGGAGTTTCGGACTTTGGAATTTTTCTTTCACGCACACACTCGAATAACCTGAGAATCTTCCTTATATACTCCTTCATGCCTTCATAACCGTTGGCACCTTCCAAAGGAGTTCTTCCAATCAACCCATTGTACATAATCAATTAGAAAGATCTCGAGTTATTTAAGAAATGTGATAATAGTCCACCAATCATGCTCGCCCATACAATCAGGATCTAAGTTTCCATAAGTAGAACATTCAAAGTATACTCCACTAATCAACGGATCTAATTATCCAATTTGATATCAATAAGAATAATTGATCATGAAATGCTATCTCCAGCCGTGAAATCTCCTTCAACCGTATGAATCAAATCCTTAAAGATATATTTGTATCTGGATAAGTCTTATTCATCGGATAAATCTTTTCTTCGACGGTCTGGAAACTATCAGTGAGAGTAGACTTTGAATCTCAAGTCCGAAGGTCTTCAGACTTTGACAATAGAGTTTGCAAGTCTTCAGATTAGACTGATGGAAACGTTTTGTCAACTTCAAAACAGATAAGGAAGTTTTCTCCAACAAGATTTCTTCTTGATCAACTTCAGCTTCAGAGTGATATGTGTCAGCAGTTCCAGTTCCTGCCATCTCCGAATTACTAGACAAGGAGAAAGTCAAAGTTGGCTCAAAAGAGTATTCTTGACCTTGGTCTTTTTCTCCTTCTTGTCCTCTTTCTTCTCTTCTTTCTACTTCTTCTTCTTCTCCTATTCTTTCCTCTTCTCTTCTTTCTTCCTCTGTCCTCCTCCATTCTTCATCTTCATTCTCTATCTATTCTCTCTCCGTTTCTCCTTCTTCTAGCCCTTCTCGAGTCTCTTAAAACCTAACAAAACTCTTCAAATTTCTTAAGGCTGAAAGAGTCATTTCATCATCATCCTCTTCATCCTGCAAGATGAGAATTCTTTTCTTCTTCATTGGAGCAACATGGGCTCCTTGCCCTTCCTCTTCACTGCAGCAAAGTCTTACTTTGCTTTGACAGGAGACTTCTCCTTCATACGCTCTAACACCTTGTTCAACTCTTTCAAACGCATCTTTGTGACCATTTTAAATACAATCACCATTAGAGAGATGGTTGTCAAACATAATGGAGCAGAAATGTGAATTTTGAAATGTCTAAACAGGCACGTGATAAGAGCATAATAAAGAAGTTGTCCCTTATCCTTCACCACTGTTCGGTACATATGAAACAAGATGGTGTGAGGTAGAGAGAATTTAAATCCAGCATTGATGGCATACATCAATTTCTCTTCAGATCGAGAGACATCAATCTTGGATGTCGACTTGGGACAAATGCAATTGATTACAATCTTATGCAGCAAGATGTTAGAGACATTCATCCTAGAGTAGGAAATTTTTCCTTCAACATCTCGGTCTCTAACCAGAGCTAATGTAGCATGTGCAACTGACACACTGATTAGTTGGAAACTCGCTTTTTCCACCCCAATTATGTCAGCCAACGCGTCTATATTCACTAAGAACTTATTATCTCTTACTGTGAACGAAAAACTGTTTGCATCCACGAAAGATAAGTTCGAGTAAAAGTAAACTGTGAGTTCATGATAAGCAACAATGGATTTAGAACAAAAGCACTCCAATTGCAGTAGAGCAAGCTTCTCTTGCAGATTAACTTTTATCGAATCAAGAAAATCAAAATCGACACTCCTAGGGTTCATGACCCCTCTCTTCATCAAATTCAAATAAACCCTCTCGTAGTTTTTTGATCCGAAAAGACTTGAACCGTCACCAGCAATGTTCGCAGCCACTCCTATTTTAGGCTAAAAATGGGTAAACATCCATTCATCGTCGTCCAGTCCTTGTGGTTGATTTGTAGTGCCATAGAATGGGTCACTCAGAAAATTTGCGAAAATTCTTTTAGTCGTCCCTTTCTCTACAACTCCTAACATTTTCAACTCCCACAAGAATAAAGTTTCGTTCTTGTATCCTCTATCTCTTATAAATTCATCGATCAAAAATATTGGTGTTCCTCCTTTCTTCAAATTAGAGTAAAGTTTGAAAATAACCTTGGGAGTTAGCGTTCTTACAGGTTCAGCCTCTTCTATAACTTCTTTGTCTGGTTGAGTCTGTGGAGAAGACTGACATTGCTGAGAAGGTTGTTGCTGACTCAGACTTAGTGGTGGAGAAGAATCTTCTTCCTCAATCATGTCGAAATGCGTAGGACCCTCAGGCATATGTCGTGGTCTCTTGCTTGCAATCCTTAAAGACTTTCTTGAAGACATTGTCGCTTCAAGGGAGAAATTCAAAAACTTGCTCAAAAAAGGTGAAAACTTTTGGACAAATCAAGAGTAAAAGTGAAAGCAAGTGGGAATTTTGTATTCTAGGGTTTCAGTGTAAAAACGAAGAAGACGAATCTCAGCAGTATATAAAGCAAGTAAAGCAAAACGTCATAAAAGGAAAACTAAAAATACATTTTTTGAAAATAACTTCCTTGTCTTTTTTCAAAATTAATAACTGCCTTTTTGAAAAAGAAAAACATGAAAAGATAATTTCAATCAATTAGCAATTAATAAGTGACCGTACCTTTCAAGTTTTTAAACAAAAATAACTAGTTCCAAAATAACTTATAGTTGTAACTCTTGGTCTTCGAGTCTAAGCACTTTCAGACTCTACTTCCAAGTCTAAGCTTCCTCAAACTTTAATGTATAATAGATGTGATGTTCAGTCTGGTGCGAATAGACTCAAATAGGCTTTTCTCCAGTGGCTTTGTAAATATGTCCGCCAATTGATTCTTTGAATCAATGAATTGAATCATAACTTCTCCACTTTGAACATGATCTCTAATAAAGTAATGTTGAATCTTTATATGATTTGCTCTTGAATGAAGAATTGGATTCTTTGTTAGATTGATTACGCTAGCGTTATCACATTTGATCTCAGTGCATGAGTCTTCGATTTCAAAGTCTCTCAGTTGTTGTTTTATCCATAAGATTTGAGAACAGCAACTTCCAAGAGCCACATACTCTGTTTCAGCTATTGAAAGAGCTACAGTGTTTTGCTTCCTTGAGAACTACGATAATGTCCTATTTCCCAGCAATTGGCACGTACCAGAGGTACTCTTTTTATCAACTATACAACCTGCTAAATCTATTTCTGAATATCCAAGGAGGGTAAAGTCTCATTCTTTGGGATACCACAGACCTAATTTTGAAGTAGTTGCAATGTATTTGATGATGCGTTTTGCAACACTTAGATGAGATTCTTTACGATCAGATTGAAATCTAGCACAAATGCAAACACTAAACAAAATGTCAAGTCTAGAAACAATAAGATAAAGAAGTGAACCAATAATACTTCTGTAAAACTTCTCGTCAACTTTCTTTCTTCCTTCATCTTTGTCTAGCTTCGAATAACTTGACATTAGTATTTCAGTCTTTTTGTAATTCTCCAATCCAAACTTTTTAACAAGTTCTTTTGCATATTTTTCTTGGTAAATGAAAATTCATTCTTTCAATTGTTTTACTTGTAATCCGAGAAAGAATGATAATTCACCCATCATGCTCATCTCAAATTCATCCTGCATAGACCTAGAAAACTTCTTGCACGGATTTTTGTTAGGTGATCCAAATATAATATCATCAACATAAATTTGAACAAGTAGAAAGTTTTTACCTTCTCTTTTAATAAACAAAGTAATATCTACTTTTCCTTTGAAAAAATCATTTTGAATTAAAAACTTACTTAACCTGTCATACCAAACTCGATGTACTTGCTTTAATCCATATAGAGCCTTTTTCAGTATGAATACTGAGTCTAGTCTCTTTGGATCTTCAAATCCAAGAGGTTGTTCCACATAGACTTATTCTTGGATAAATCCATTTAGGAATGCACTTTTAATGTCCATTTGGAATAACCTGAAATTTTTTTAATAGGCAAAAACAAATAATAATCTAATTGCTTCTAACCTAACTATCCCTTGTGTAGGTCTTGCGCCATAGTCTATTTCAGCTCCAATAATGGATTTGTCTTTTGGTTTAGGAGTTAATTCTCATACATTGTTAATGCTAAACTATCTAAGCTCTTCTTGCATAACTTCAATCTAGCTTTCGTCAATTAAAACTTATTTTATGCTTTTGGGTTCTATTTCAAAAATAAGTGCCGCAGCGTTAGACTCTTCTTGCTTTTTGGATCTGGTGCGAATCCCTTCATCAATGTTACCGATGATGAGTTTTTTGGGATGACTAGACTTGTGGTTCCAGTTGCCGGTCGATCTAACCAAATGATGTTCTTCTTCTTTAGTTAATTTTTCAACTTCCGCTCGTTGATTTTTAACAAAAGTTTGAGCTACTTTAGGGAAGGTAAACTTTGTAGAGTTTGGAGCAGGTTCAGATTCTTCAAAATGAGTCTGAATCAGTTGATTCTGCAAAGAGTCTTGGAATTTGACAGTCGTAAATTCTTCCACAGACTAAATCTTTTTGTTTAATACTCTATAAGCTTTGCTAATGGTTGGATATCCAAGGAAGATTCATTTGTTTGATTTCTCTTCAAACTTACCAGTTCGATCATTTGCATTTTTCAAAACAAAACATTTGCATCCAAATACATAAAAATAAGAATCAATTGGCTTTCTTCCTTTAAACAACTCATAAGGAGTTTTCTCAAGAATGGACCTTGAAAATACATTGTTAATAATATAACAAGTTGTAAAAACTGCTTCAGCCCAAAAATGAGAGGAAATACTACTTTCTATTAAAAGGGTTCTCACAATTTCCTACAAAGATCTATTCTTTCTTTCCACAACTCCATTACGTTCTGGAGTGTATGGAGAGGAGAAAACATGCTGAAAACCCGATTCATCACAAAATTTTGCAAAGTCTTGATTTTCAAACTCACCTCCATGGTTTGTCCGTATGCTTGAAATAGCATATCCTTTCTCAATATGAACTTTCTTAGCAAACTTTGAAAAGTAACAAAAAGTTTCAAACTTACTTGCTAGAAAGTAAACCAAAGTAAATCATGAATAATCATCCATGATTACTAGATAATATCTCTTTCCGCCTATGCTTTTAATTATGGTTGGTCCAAAAAGATCCATATGCAGAAGCTGCAAAACACGATTAGTAGAAACTTGATTTATTTGTTTAAAAGAACTTCTAACCCGTTTTCCCAATACACATGGTGTGCATAAGTCAGATTTTCGAAAATTTAGGTTGGGCAACCCTCGAACAAGGTTCTTAGAAGAGACCTTGGCAATCTGCTTTATGTTGACATGACCAAGCTTTCGATGTCAAAGATTTGCTTCATCTTGAATTAAAATTAGACATTGAGATTTTTCTAGTTTTATATCCAATAGATAGATGTTCTCTTGTCTTCATCCAGTAAAAGATTGAAAAATATCTTTACTAGTTCCTGAACATATTCTTTCTTGAAAGTTGATTTTGAATCCAGTGTCGCACAATTGGCTAATGTTGAGCAAATTGTAATTAAATCCTTCCACCAAGGAGACATTGTTGATTATGAGATTTCTAATTCTTACAGTTCCACATCCAACAATTTTTCCTTTTTGTTTTTACCAAAAGAAACTTTTCCACCATTTATTTGCATAAGTTTTATAAAACAGCTTGAATATCTAGTTATATGCCTTGAACAGTCACTATCCAAATATCATTTAACATTTTTCTTGATAGTGACCTGCAATTAAAAAAGAAACTCAAGCTTTATTTGGTACCCATATTTTCTTGGGTCCGAAGGAGTTAGTACAATAAGCGGCATTTGCCCATTCCTTCTTAACATGTCTACAAACCATAAGATATTCTTTCTCAAAGTGTTCTGAACTATTACACTTAGAACATTTGAAAGCACTTTGCCCAACAGGTTTTACAAAGGCTTTTTTTAAATGGTTTCTATAAAAAAAAATTTGTAGGCCTTTGTTTAATTCTTTCATTTACTTTTGAAAAATCAATTAGAAAAATTGTTTCAGAAGTCATTCCCAAGCTTGATTTGTTAAAGTATGGTCTTTGTACTGAAATAATCTTTTCCAACTTTTCAGATCTTATTGAAAACCTTTTTGAAATATTTAAAATGTCATTTTTCAAAAATGTATTTTATTTTGAAAGAGAATATGCATTTTCTTTTAGAGTAACAAAACTTTTATCTAAATTTTCAAACTTTTCTTTCAAAAAAATTTCATGTTACTTCAATGTAAAATTCTCCCCTTTCTCGGAAATCCTCTTGAGAGAGGTTTTGAGATTAAGACAAAGTTCATCAATATATTTTGAGATTTTTGTAGGGATTTTTAAATTACTTACCTCGATTTTGCTATCTGAGTATGAGTTTGTATCTATTTCAGAATTTGAGTCTGATTCTAATTTTTCCATTAGACAAATATTGGCATAATCTTCATCATTTTCTTCGCATTTAATATCACTCCATGTCTCTGCCTTGAGAGCCTTCCTCTATTTCTTAGCTTTTCCTTTCTTTTTTTAATCACGGAACAGTTGGGTCTCGATGTGTCTATTTTTCTTACATTCAAAACATATCACATATTTATTAGCTTCATCATCCTAAGTTCATTTGTTTTGAAACTTTTGAGTGTTTTGTTTCTTCCAATTAAATCTTCTTCCATTTTTGTTCAGTTTCCTGAACCTCTTTATCATAAGAGCTAACTCTTCATCATCCATATCATATTCAGAATTTGTAACATCAGAATTATCGTTAGATCTCAAAGCAATTGACTTCTTACCTTTAGAATATTCTTCCTCATTGATTTGCTCCACTTCATAGGACTGAAGTGTGCCAACCAATTCGTCTATAGAGAGTGGCATGATCCTATGTGTTTCCCTTATTGAAGTATTTATGTAATTCCAGTCATTGGAGAGTCCACGCAACAATTTGTTAACCTTCATGGATCCTGAAATTGGTTGTCCCTGATACTCTAGACCATTTACAATTTCTGTAAAACGACTAAATATGTCAATGATAGATTCTCTTGGCTTCATCTTGAAAGCTTCATATTGTTCGAGTAGAATATTGATCCTTGTCCCTGATACTCTATCCCAAACTTCTTTGGTTGTTTCACAAGAAGATAATCTATTATACTCAGTAGGAGATAACCCACAATATAAGGAGTAAATTGCTTTAGCAGCAAGATTATGTCTCTTGATTATTTCTTCTTGAGTCATCTCGCCAGCGTCTGCAACTTCTTTTCCCCTTTCTGAAACTGATGTAGCTTTAGGATTAATTCATTTTTCTACCACATCCCATTCCAAATGATCTTTTGATCTTAGGAATGCCTTCATCTTATTTTTCCATATATTATATTCATTTCCATCGAAGTAAAGAGGTCTGGTGTTGCTCTGGCCTTCAACCAAACCTGGAACTAACATACTAGCCATAGATCTTTAGCTCAGAAGTAAAAACACTTCAATAAAATGACCACACAAGCTCTTATACCAGTCGATAAGGCTAGTAAGAGCACCTAGTGGGGGGTGAACAGGTGATCAAAGAAGTTTTTGCAAAACTTAACAAATTAATTCGTATTCTGAAGATAATAGACTAAAGATGTAAAAGGCTATAAACAATTATATAAAGCTACAAATTAAAGTAAGTAAATTAGGGAAAGAGAATTGAAACATAAGGTTTATAGTGGTTCGGCTTATACCAAGCCTACGTCTACTCTCCCGCACTTACAGCCCACTAGCTGGATTCCACTAAGAACCAAAAGAGATATTACAGCCTCATGTCCTTAATTCCACAGTGCAGAAACTCTGCTACACTTCCTTATGGTCTCACAAGTTTTTAATCTCTTTTTTGAGTACAATTTAAGCTCGACAAATGAAACAGTAATGAACTAGGAGTTTCAAATTTTAGAATTTTTTTTCACGCACGCTCTCGAATAACTTGAGCGTTCTCCTTATATACTCATCTATGCCTTCATAACCGATGGTACCTTCCAAAGAAGTTCTTTCAATCTACCCGTTGGATAGAATCAATCAGGAAGATCTCAAGTTATTTAAGGATTGTGATGATAACCCACCAATCCTACTCGTCCATACAATCAGGATCTAGGTTTCCATAAGTAGAACCTTCCAAGTATACTTTACCAATCAACAAATCTAATTATTCAAATTGATATCAATAAGAATAACTGATCATAAGATGCTTTTTCCAGCCGTGAGATCGTCTTCAACCGTATGAACCAAATCCTTAAATATATACTTGCATCTGGATAAGTCTTCTTCATCGAATAAATCTTTTCTTCGTCGGTCTGGAAATTATTAGTGAGGGCAGAATTTAAATCTTGAGTCTGGATGTCTTCAAACTTTGACAATAGAGTCTGCAAGTCTTTAGACTAGACTGAAGGAAACGTTTTGTCAACTTCAAAATAGATAAGGAAGTTTTCTCCAACAAGGTAAATCATCACTGAAGTCAAGACCAACGATTGTGACGAAATTAATTATGTCTAAGACACCAGTCTTACATACATGGCCATGATAATTAACGTAACAAATTTTAATGGTTTGATAGGACAGGAAAAGTTAATATTTGGTGGAACATATCGTGCATAAGGGAAAGAACACCATAAGTATTGTAACTTTTATTAAACGCTCGCGTAAGTGTCATTACTTTAAAATGATAACTTAAGTATTGTAAATTTTAGAACTATTGACCATGAGTGTCGAAATCCCAACGTGGCATGGCACTTATAGTGAACAATTTTTAAAAGTTATAACATTTAAGTGATAGATCGAAAAGTTATGGCATTTAAATAAATGTATTTTGAAAGTCATGGACTCAAAGCGATCGATCGACGTGTAGCATTTGTAATGTCTTTAGCTAATAATATACAGCTTATAATCCACAAGCCAAACTAAAAAAAAAATTATAATTATAATTATAATATATGCTCAAACTCGTATTCACTAGATTTTGAACACTTACCCATTAAACTCTATGAAAGTTCAAAAATTAAGGCTACCATGATGGATCAAGTGTGTGATAAACATATATTAACATTAACAGAGTATTATGATTGACATGAGGAAAGAAAGTTTTCATTCAGATTTAAGTAATGAGGATTAAGAAGATGAAAATATTGTTCTTTCATTCAGGAGAAATAGGTTACCAACTAATTCTCGATTTGCCAAACAAAGCATCATGATTCAAATGAGGAAGAAAGTCGTTGTTCAGGTTTAGATAACATGAAAATTTTTGTGGCCATTTGATTGGGCAACATTACAAAACTGGGGTGTAAATTAGTGGCACAGGTACCGAAAGTCCATGGAAAGTCTACTTTGGACTAGTGTTGTCACCGCATACCCTGCAAATTACTACATACTTGAAGTATGATTTGCTATTGCTTTCAGCAATAAATGACTCCAATGAATTCTTGCCCTACACTTCATAGTATGGATGTTAAATAAATTGGTGCTTGCACATACATAGGTAACTTAACCCTCATAAGAGAAATTCATGCCTATGAATTACACCAGTGTTCTAATTTACAACCATGATCTACAAATTACAATGCTCTTAGAAAAAGGATCATGATAATTGTGAATTACTCTACAATGAAGTAATTATATGTTCTAGAGAGCGGTGTATTGAAACTTGCACGCATGTATTTATTTATTCAATACTAGTTCTTGAGTAACCAATACAATAATAATTGAAATGCAAGTGTGAGTTATCCTAAAAGGTCCCACATCCAAAAATTAGTGTGTTACATGTGTATTAATTCTACTGCACACTCACAGTAGTAACATCGTGTAGTAATTTCTCGTTACATCTTTTTTTAGCCGAACAAACTTATTCACATCCTTTAACTCAATTGACCTTGCAAGTATTTCCATTGGCATCTACAAAGACTACTTGAATGAATCATCTGGACAAATTTTCATATAAATTGCTTAAATACACGTAAACGCGTTACATAATGTCATAGTGATGCACATGGACATGACATTGTCACTATAGGCAACAGTAAAACTATTACTGCACATTATTTTAGATGGTGGGAAATGCGATTTCATTATGTATTTCGCCCGAGACAAAAGAAAATATAGGCAATATCTTTTCCAAAAGGCCGTGAAGAAGAAGGTACAAAAAAGATGTGAATTATGGAATGGGTTGGGAGCCCTACGAGATTTGACCGTGAAAGTGCTAGTATTACCACTTAGAGGGAGGTGAATAGGTGTGAAAACAAATTTGGAAAATAAAAGCAATATAAGTTATTTTCTCAAACAAGATCTGATTAACAACAAACTTCTAAGTTCAATTTGGACTCAAATAAGATACTTTGAAATTTATCAGAATACAAAAAAATATCACAACAACCAAATTAAAGGAGTTAAGGGAAGAGAAAATTGAACACATAATTTATAGTGATTCGGTTTAGATCAAGCTTAAGTCCACTCTCCCATGCTGATAGCCTTCTAACTGGATTTCACTATGGAATCAAAAGAGAATTACAGCTATTTGAGTACAATCACTCAGTGAAGAGTTTATTTCTCTCTCACTATTCACTCCTTTTGTGTTTTTTTCTCTTTGAGTACAATTGTAAGCACAATTGATGAAGAACAAGTAATTTGGTAACTTCAAACTTTGAAATTTTTATTCTCATGCTCTCTCTCAAATGTACTAAATGATCTCCTTAAATATTCTTCCATGCCTTTCTAACCGTTAACACTTTCCCTAAGAATTTCTTCCAATTAACCCGTTAGACAAAATCAATCAAGGAAATCTTATGGCTGTTTGAAGATTGAGGTGAAAATTCGATGATCCCAATTGCCTATACAATCAGAAGCTAAGTTTATGTAAGTAGATACTTCCAAAAATGGAACTTGTCTTCGAAATTGATTTCATCAATTCGTGATTGATTTCATCAACATATCTAGAAAAGGTAAGTGAGATTTTCTGCCATAAAGCCAAATATGTCTTGATGATACTGAATCATAGTTGGAAAATCAATAAGCCTAAGTCTGATTATGTCTTCATTCTAGACTTGGGTTCAGTTTGTATCTTCGTCAAAGTGGGAAAGACTTTGACAGCATTCCACGAAAATCCAATATTCCTCATAAATAATAATAATAATAATAATAATAATAATAATAATAATAATAATAATAATAATAATAATAATAATAATAATAATAATAATAATAATAATAATAATAATAATAATAATAATAATAATAATAATAATAATAATAATAATAATAATAATAGAATGAAAGTTTTGTCAAGTTCAAAACCAAATAGGAGTTTTCTCAACAGACCAAAGCCGCCCACCAATTCTTTACCTTTTCCTAATTTTGGGGCTGAACGATATCGTGGGCTTGATCAATTTCTCTTCCATAGCCCAATTATTACTTTAATTGTTTTCTTTTTCTTTTTTGGTAAAGGTAATAATATAATAGAAAGAGGAAAAGCCAACTATACAAAAGACCAACGCCAAAAACTTTCACTCAAAAAGCACACAAGCAAACTGAGTGAAAAGGAGCCGATGTAAAAGAAAGAAGGAACAGCCATACAATTGGCAACAACAAGAGCAAACGCCCCCAAGCTCAAAGGAAGCAAAAAGGATACACATCCAAAAGCAGCACAAGCGCAATAGGGGCAGCAACATCCAGACAAAGGACAAGAGCAAAACCCTAGCACCAATCGAGCAAGTGAAGAACAAACCCAGCAACCTATTAGAGCTCAATCGGGCCAATAACGAAGACTGAAGGATCAAATCCCCACCCACGTTGAAGCCTCCTATTTCTCGGGTTGTCAAGCACCTTGCTATGGGTTAGTACTTTGTCCATGACGACTTTTATGAGATGATTCTTCAAGACCGCAACCTCAAGCACTTCACCCCATAAAATGATGCTATTCCTTTTCTTCCAAATAAGATGGCACATGGCCCCAAAAGAGAAGCAGGCAATAGAGTGGAAGAAGTCCTTACCAGATAAATATTTCAGAGCCCAAAGGAGAATCTCTGTCGATGACCTATTACACCAGGAAAGATTACATCTCCCCGCCCAAAAGAAAGCAAGTGTCATAGGAACATGATACTTGAAGAAGAGATGGTCAATCAAATCAGGAGCATAATTGCAAAAGGCACACACTTCATAATCAATTCTTCCTTGAGAAATGAGTAAAGCTTGAGTAGGAAGGCGGTTCTTGGTAATCAGACACAGGTTGAACTGGTATCTGGGAGCAATGGCATTATTCCAAATAAAGTGAGCCCAAGGGACACGGTTCTTTCTAGGTCTTAACGCCTCCCAGGCTGAGGCCACTAAAAAGGAACTAGAAGATGACTCATGCCAAGAGAACCTATCAGGAGAATCAGCCAAGATTGGCAAGGAGAAGCCCCAACACTCCAATATCTAACCGCATTTGCCGGTGCAAGGAGGTCTGCCACCATTGCTTTCCTAGAAAGGCCCGAACTAAGAATAAGAGAGTCTGGGATGATCCAGATATACTTAAGCATATACGCTTTATTGCAGTCCTTCAACCTTCGAATACCCAGACCACCTTCCACCTTGGGAACACAGACATCCTCCCAAGAAACTTTAGCCCCGCCCCGTCCAAGGGTTGGACCCTTCCAAAAGAATTGCTTTAAAATACGCTCAATACGCTCTATAAGCAAGTAGGGAAGAGAAAAAACACTAGCCCAAAATGCTTGAATGGAATGTAGGACTAACTTAATCAATTGTAACCTTCCAGCAAAAGAAAGAAACCTCTGAGCCCACGACTGAACTCTAGGTGTGATTCGATCAACAAGAGTAGTACAATCCGCTTTGCTAAGTCTCGAAGTAATAATGGGAACCCCCAAATAATGCACTAGTAGCTTCCCTTCTTGAAAACCCAATGTCAAGAGAATATTCCTTCACAAAGAAGTGGAACCCCTTGTAAGAAAGACCTTGCTTTTGTTTTTGTTAGGCAACATTCCGCTCCATGAAGAGAAGATACCAAGGCCTCTATTGAGGATAGTCACCAAA
This sequence comes from Eucalyptus lansdowneana, assembly GCA_017140395.1. Classification (NCBI taxonomy): domain Eukaryota; kingdom Viridiplantae; phylum Streptophyta; class Magnoliopsida; order Myrtales; family Myrtaceae; genus Eucalyptus; species Eucalyptus lansdowneana. The sequence goes on along the minus strand of CM029487.1, from coordinate 73,868,525 downwards.
GTCCAATCTACCTGACTAAAAAGAAAGACATCATCGGCAAAAAATAGATGGGATAGCTTCACAAACTTGCACCGCCAAAAATACTTGAAGTCCTTATGAGCTATGTGAGAGCTCAGGATCCCAGAGAAAATCTTCATAACCAAGGTAAATAAGTAGGGGGACATGGGATCCCCTTGTCGAAGCCCACGACCACCTGAGAAGAAGCCATGCAGCTCACCATTGATCGAGATAGAATATTTAGGTGTACGGACACAAACCATGATGAGACTGATTATTCACTTGGAGAAACCAAAAGCTGAAAGGGTAAGCTCAAGGAAATCCCAATCCACAGTGTCATAGGCTTTCTGGAAGTCCACCTTAATAGCACACTTAAGAAGATAAGGCTCGAGGTGGAATCTTGCAAACAGCTCCTAAGCTAGAAGAATATTATCCCTTATCCTCCTACCTTTAACAAAGGCATTCTGAGACGGACTAATCAAATCATTTAACACATCAGCTAAACGATTAGCCAAAATCTTAGTAATAACTTTGTAAATTGTGTTACAACAAGCTATGGCCTGAAATCAGAAACAGCACAAGCATTGGGAACCTTAGGCACCATGGCTAATATCGTGTTATTCACCTCTCTTAGCAACCGGCCCGAAGAGAAAAAATCCTTTACTGCCTCTAAAACTAGAGGCCCAACTACGTCCCAATTATTCTTAAAGAAATCAATAGTAAACCCATCCGGCCCAGGGGCTTTACCACAAGCCAAAGAAAATAAAGTATCCCGAATCTTAGAGTCAAAGACTAGACAAGAAAGAAAGCCAACCTGATCAACTGAGAGAGGCCATCGAATGAACTCCTTTAGCTCCTACAAAGAAGGCTTCGAGAGGGCTGTTTGCGGAGTTTAATTTTTTCTTGACCCCTACAAAAAAGGTAATTGAGAACTAACGTTCGCACTAGTCAAAATGGTAGATATGCATCAATTTGTGGGACCCATTTTCACGAGTTTGACTGTGATCATGAACATACAATTATTCAAGTATGTGACATCACCTCGATTTTCCTTTGTGAAATTATTCTGGCTTACGATTTGAGAAGAAATTCATATGTGTGGAATTTTATGTAGATATTTTTCTTTGGGCCATGTTAGAAGAAACTCCCATCAACTTTCAACCATATCTCAAATTAATGAGTTTATAAATGTGGACATCACATAAATTTAATTTTGATTAAATAATTATGATTAACTTTCATAATTTTATAACCTACCAATTAGACATGTGGCTGAAGAAGTCTTACTAGGGTTAGAGGAAAATACTATCTTTTTTTTTTTTTTTTTTTCATTTTACATAAAAGGACTTCATCCTTATTTACGAATACTATATAATGTATAAGGTCAAAATTAAATTTTTGATGTTCATCTTCAAAAATTCAAAAACACTTTGACATCGATCTTTCCTCAAAGCAGCAACTAGCCGTGAAAATATATTTTTGTTTGGATCATATTTAACTCGAAATCACCATTGTAAAGAAGAATTTATATAACGTACGCCATCATCTAACTAAGTACGTGGACGAGAAGGAAAGCTCTATGGCTAAGAGTTTATACTTGAGCCGGTAAGGGTTAGAGTTAATAAAATAAAATCTTTTAAAAATTCACCAATTACTTAGGATGATGGTTTTCTTACTCTCTCTCTCTCTCTCTCTCTCTTTCTCTGTAAGAAACAGGCTCTAGCATGATCAAATCAAGAATTTTCACACTTTAATTATTTTAGAGAATTATTGAATCCGTGTCATGGGCCTAATTCACATATGTGCCCACTCCTTAATTATTAAACAAAAGTATACCCAATCAATTAGAAAATTAACATTAATTGACATTTTTTCAACCGAAGATAATACATGGAATTCCATCTAATAATTGATTTGGCAAATAAGGCACCTGGTCCAACTCTACTACCTAGAAGTCTCCCCCAAGATATTTTAGGACGATTTTTAATTTCTATGTTACAGGAGCGCAATCACGTCAACAGGACAGAATTGTCTCATCCCAACTCAACTCTGCGCCACTCCTTTTACATGACACGGAATTCCAATTTGTTCAACACGTCCAATTCTTACGGACCAGCCAAATTCTACATCGCCAAGCCAACATCACGGGATTTTATTTTAGAAAAATATTATATTAATTACGACTAGTTTGTACAATAAATTCATTAAATAATCTATTGTTCTATTATTGAATTTTTAATATTAAACATCACTCACGATCAAACAAATCTCTTAATAATCAGTCTCTAGTTGATAGGGGTGGGCAACAAAGACTGCTTGAACCAGAGCAAACCAGCCGGTTCTGGACAATTCTCGAAAGGGTCGGTCCAGTTTTGATTTCATAAAAATGGAACTAATAATTTTCGGTCTAATTTCCAAGTCAGGGTAGAACCGTTCGGACCGGACCGACTCTTTTTTTATTTTATTTATTTCTTAAAAATATTCAGAGAATGGCAACCCCTCATGCTTGATCTTCCCCCCTCGGCTCTAACGCCTCTTTCCCTCTCTCCATGGCGGACGACAGCGTCCTCCAAGGTCTGAAGGAGGAGGGCCTTCTCGACGAGCTCGGTGTGGTAGGAGTTGAGTCGAGGAGAGCGACGAGGATGGAGTTGGAGCTTATCTGACCCCCATGGAGTTGAAGGGGGCCGGTGGGGCAATGCGGAGGAGATAGGAGGGGGGAGACACCACAGACGCGAGGATCCATCAGGGCTCGAGAGCGAGCTCGGAGCGAATTAGAGGTGTCTCCATCGTCTCTCTAAAATGGAGGACTCGTCACGGTGGTTTTTGGGGAAGGAGGGGAAGTGGGTTTTGCGCAGAGAGAAGAGAGAGATGGAGATGGAACGGGAGGGACTGAGTCCCGGTAACTGACTTAGAGAGAGAGAGGGAGAGAGGAGAGAGGTTGAACAAAAGCCAAAGTCTTTGATGTGATAGAGACTTGTTAGGAAGTAAAATAAATGCCGAAGCAGCACATCAGACAGCCTGGACTGGAAGTGTGGACCTAGATAGCACGGACATGTTGTGTGCTTCCGTGTCGTGTCCGACACGTGTTGGACACGTCGACACATCCGGACACGGTCGGACACATGTCTGATTTTTCGACTCACGATCAACGTTTCTCGACACGTGTGTCCAAAAGACGATGGAGGGTGGAGGAGAGGGAGGCCAAGGGAGCAGAGACAGGCCACGAGCAACGGCCAGAGAAAGAGCCGAACAGAGAGAAAGAAGAGAGAGAAAGCCACACAACGGACCACCGAGACGGTGTGTGACAGCAAGAGAGAGCAGAAACTCAGGCAAGGACCGCCACTATTGCGATGGATCGGTGACGAGGACGAGGAAGGTGGTCGTGCGGCAAGGAGGAGGAGGAGAGGAGAGGAAGGGGGAGGGGGTCATGCGCCAGCCGTGAGAAGGAGGAAAATGAGGGTGGCTAGGGTTTTGCTGAGGGAACCAAAAGTAATAAAAAAAAAAAAAAAGGTACTGACGCCAGACTTTTGAATTTGGGGGAGGGTTCCACCCAAAAAAAAGAAAAAAACAAATTGGGGGGAGGGGAAATTACAGGCTGTCTGTCAGGTGGTGGGGAGGGAAAAAAAGTTAAAAATTTTGGGGTGGAGGGAAAGGGCGACGGAAAGAAGGGTGGATATTTAGGGATTTGTTTTTAGTTGAAAAATTAAATAAATAAAATTAAAAAATAATTTTGAAAAATAAAAGTATTGAAATTTGAAATAATGATAAATTTTGGTCATTATAGAAATTTATGGATTTATTTAAATAAATTGATTCTAATTTTTATTAGTCATTAATTTCATCAATAACTTTTGTTAAAGTTAAAAACATGTTTCGCATTAATTATGAATATATCTTTTGAATTTCTAATGAATTGATTTATTAATATTATTAGTGTAAATTTATTAAGGCTCTTTTTAAAGTAATTAAATATTTGAATCAAATTAATTAAAAATAAAAAATATTTATTTAATATATAACGTGTCATGACGTGTCGAATTCTCTATTTTTTAGAAATGATGTGTCGACATGTCGTGTCATGTCGTGTCGTGTGTCAGTGTCGCGTGTTGTTTCTATCGAGGTGTAGACCACACTCCTCTCTTTTTTCATCGGACGCCGCTCTCTTCTTTAAAATTTGATTGGTTCCATGGACCAAATTGGTTCCTGAGTCCTGGGACCAATCCGTCCAATCCCTAATTCCCAATTTTGAGAACTGATCCTCCTTATTCGATTTTCGGTTCCATTTTTAATTGGATCGGATTAGGAATTAATTATCTCCACTAGTTGAGAGTTTTGACTAGTCCACATATAAAACTTCTCTCTCGTCCATGTATTTTTCACTTCACCTTATCCAATGCAAGTGAATTCCACTTCGTAAAGACTAACCACAACCTCTGCGATATGTAGCCTAAAATTCTACGACTCTGGATCGAGCAAAGCCATTCGAAGCACCTACAACACCAACACCAACACCAAACCATACCATGACTCGCTCATCATCCACTCTTTATTTCCTTATTTCGCTGGCTGTTCTGATCCAAACCTACTCATCCCGAGCACAATTCTGCTTCGACACCACCGGAAACTTCACGTCGAACAGCACCTACGCAACGAACCGTGAGGCTGTTCTGAGCTCTCTCTCCTCCAACGTGGTTGCACGTGATGGGTCCTACGCCACGAGCGAGGGCGAGGATCCAAACACTGTCTACGCCAGCACTTACTGCCGAGGCGATACGTTGGCCGATACCTGTTCAATCTGTGTGAGGTCTGCAGTCGCAGATTTGGCCGTGAAATGCCCTAACCAGAAGGCGGCTTTCTCCTGGGGAACCGGAGACCCGCCATGCTTTATCCGATACTCGGACACTCCGATCTTCGGCGTACTGCAAACGCAACCTACCCTTCGAGTCAAAAACGGCGCCAACATCACCATGAACCAAGACCAGTTCAATGCGATATGGAGGAACTTGACGCGAAGGCTAGCGAGTAAAGCCGGAGAGGGCTCTTCGAAGGGGCAGGTCAACTTGCCGGACAACAATACGATCTACGCATTGTTTCAGTGTAGTCCCGACTTGTCGCCGTCCGATTGTGGGGGTTGCTTGTTCCAAACCATTGATGATTTTGATATGTGTTGCCACGGAAGTAAAGGCGGCGTTGTTTATAAACCGAGCTGTATTTTCCGATGGGATTTGTGGAAATTTTGGGAGTCAAGCCAAGTCCGTCATCGTCTTCTCCGCAACCTTCAGCTGCCCTGCGGGCTCACGGTGGAAATATTGCCAAAGGTACGTTGCGTTTAAGCTCGTGAAAATGCAATATCATTTGGTATATTGATTATTTTTTGTAAAAATTCTAGAGTGCTAGCATTCTTAACTTAAATTCTTAAAATCGGAATACCTACTAACTCTGAGTTAGTTTCACTAAAAAAAAACCCTTGAATTGTGACCAGCTTTGAATTTTATTGGCACAATTACCAAAAAAGTTCTAAATTGTCAATTTGGTCTTAAACTTCTTTTTTTCGCCAATTCAGAAATAAAATTTTTGCATTTATGCCAGTTCAATTTGTCCACCCAATTTAGCAAGCCAAGCGCTGACGTGACACTATTTGTCGCCTTGGACTTTTTAAATAATATCTTGAATTTTTTATAATTTAGGATCGCCAACTCACCATCGCCAATAACAAGCAAGGGCTTGGTCTAATTTGGGCAAGGTCCACCTCACCCAAGGCCCTAAGCATGTGGACGATTTTTATAATTTTTTAGAAAAATTTAACATTGTAATTTTTTTTTTATTTTGGCTTTCAATTTGAATGATGTCCGGTTAAAATTGACTCGATTGATAAAAAATGAAAATATTTGAAACTAAATTGATATAATTGAAAAAGAAGTATTGAATCTACACAATTATAATTGATTTAGAACCTTTTGAATACTTTTTCCATCAATTTCTCAACACTGGATGTACATGTAAAAGGGACAGTTTTAGTAAAAGATCATAACAAATTGACTTGTAAATTTGTAATAATGAGAGAAGGAAAAAGAAAATGTATAAAGTGAATTGGGTGAGGGCGGAAAAGAGAGAGAGGGGCGCAAGCGATGATGGTTTGTCGCCTCTTGACCCAGGGGAAGACGAGGGCATATCCCTTGGATTACATACTGGCAAAAATTTAATTTGTCGTTTGGCTTTTGATGTCAATCACCATACCGGTGAAAAACCACAAACTAAAACAATGGTTTGGAAATAAAGCAAAAGGATCGACTACCTGAAAGATACGAAATGTTCTGCAATTTCCGTAATCTAGTAAGCTCTTGGATAAAGCAAATGCTCCAAACATAGAATAATTTGCACGTACTTAACGGTGAAATTTCAATGGGCAAACTCTCATTACTAATCGGAGATCCCCAACATTCCGGCCAGTTACAACAAAATCAGCGATAGAGAGTCGAGTACTTCCGAGGCCAAAAAAGACATGCTTATTGGAAGAGGGAAAATATAGTGGAATGATGGGCCGATCCATCTTTTTTAAGTTCGTTTTGGTTAGGCACCAATTTTTTTAAACACATCGTACACTTCAAAATAAAACTTTTATGTAATTCTACATGTCAAGACGTCTGAATTCTGTAAACGTTCAGACATTTGAAATCAAATAATTATCAAATTTTAAATCTGGCAAGAAAAGAGAATGAAAAACAAAAATTCACCAAGTAAAGCCACCATATCAAGTATGGCAAGTGTCATTTAAAGACACGTAATAAAATTCAATCTCAAGGCGCGCATTACATATTTAAAGAGTAAATGGTGCAAAATGAAATGGCGATTGATACTATTTAATGGAATAATAGCAACATAGGCCGCTTTTCTTTAACCTGAGATTAAAAATCTTTTTTTCCCCCAAATTGTTCCTGCACTAGAAGGTACATCATTTGTGCTTCCTTTGTTTCATTGATGGATTTTACTAACGTAGTCTTAACAACTTCAAAGAATTATTGACGTAGATTAACATCGCTAACATGATCTCTTTCATGGCCACCATGGTAGACCTGGAAGCTTTCGGCCGCCTTGGCCATAGAGCTCAAGCTCAAGCCTATGCTTGCAACCGTGAGGATGCTCGGGCTTCAAGCTCACGGCCATGGATTCTCTCTCCTCTTTTCTCTCGATTGTGCCATATTGTCACATCCATGGCTTTTCTCTGTTTTATTTTCTCTCTCAACATCTCTCTCTCTCTCTCTCTCTCTCTCTCTCTCTCTCTCCTCCTTGCGGCGGTATTTGCTTCAATTTCGAGCTTTAATCTCGTGACCATGCCACCAGATCCAGAGACTTGTGGCCAAGGACGTTCATGCTTGTGGCTCCTACTGGATCTTCAGCTCAAGCACATCCGATGCCACCAGATCCTTGCATCCACAGCAGAAAGATATAACATCATCAACTTCAAGGCCTTTACATGGTAAAAGAGAAGTCCGAACTTGGTTTCACCGATTAAGCCCAGTTGTGTCTCTTCCTCCAATCATGTCTTAGGCATGAACCCCAAGCCAAATAAGATAATTGATTCTTATCAAATTTGATTAGTCCAAGCCATCAGAACTTTGATCATTTCCAAGTTGCATTTAATGCCCTCATCATGTAGTAAATTAAGGAGCACGGACACTTGGCACGTTGGGACTTTACATTTATATATAAGATTAGATTTGGATTTAAAGCCATTAATGAAGGGACACCTCAGCCTTGGATAATCAAAATTTATTGGAAAAACAAGTGGGAACAAATGTGAATAAATACCACCGGCCGCGGTGGGCTCCACCTGGATAAAAACTGCGATCCTCAACGAAGAGGTGAAGGGTTCAAAACCCATGGGAGGTCTTAGGTGTATTAAGTGTGACTCGGGGGTGATGGGTCCTCCTGCTTAAGTGTCACTTGGGGGTTTACTGGCGCGGGCATTGTTAGGCTGCCAGGTTCGCCAATACCAAAAAAAAAAAAAAAAAAAAAAAAACAAATGTGAACAAATTTGAACGTATTAAATAAAGTGGGGAAAAATGTATCTCTATAGCCTATGCCCATTAATATCCTAAGATCTAAGTGTGAATGGTAGACTTTGGAACCTACAGAGAAGAGGCCATATGAAGAGAGAGAGAGAAAGAGAGAGAGAGGAGAAGGCCAAGACAAGTCCAACATTGGACCAAGACAAGTCCAACATTGGACCAAGACAAGTCTACATTATTTCTTTTGGACATTAGCTAATAAATAGCCGAGACAAGTGTCCAAGCTAGTATTGAGCCTACTTAGGATATTGGGAGATAAGATTGTACAGCCATGAATGACCCTTAATTCAAGGCCAAGTGGGAACACTCCTCTTTTCAACTAGAATTTACCACATTTAATTTTTGAAATTTCTGGACCTTTGTTATTTGTCAATTTTACAGAGCTTTCTATGTTAAGAATTTGGAGATGCTTTCTTCATAAAAGTTGTTCAAAACATCTTGATCTATAACATGCTTAAATTTCATATTTTTTCTGAGGTGAAATGGTTAGGACAAAGGCCGAACCAATTACCGTATAGAACTTGCCTAGTATAGTGAAAATGGTAACCAAGTTGCTTCCTCAAATTTTTATAAAATATTCCCTTTTGAATTTGGACATACTTCCTTCACAAAATTTGTCAAGAACATCAGTATCTACAACATATTAAAATTTCAAAGAGTTTTGTGAAAATTTGGATTTCAAAATGAGTCTCCCTCTCTCTCTCTCTCTAACTCTCTCTCTCTCTCTCGGATGAATTTGTTGAATCTGCTCAACGGATGAATTTTTGGATTGTGTTCAATGATTTGCTGCTCTTTCCACAGAATAAATTTGGCTTGGATTTCTTCATGAATTTTTTTTTTCTAAGGTCTTCTCTACAATATGGTAAAATTTTATAATTTTTTAAATCCGTTTGATAAGGTAATGGTACTGATTTCGAAAGTTACTAAAAAATATTTTTGCCTTAGAATAGAGAACCACACACCCCACTTGGAGGGGAAGGGGGCTACACGCCTAACTTGAGGAAGAAGCCAATCTAGAGTCTTCTTGGCTTGGAGATAAAAATGTATTAAATGCTTTTGGAAGGTAGTTAATTAATGAGTTTAATGAATCACATGCTCATGTGGTTAACTTGGAAAATAAGTTGTCCAAAGTCCAAGATCTTGATGACCAAATCTTAGGTAAATCTTAAGGTATGATGGCCCTAGATTGTAGCATTGGTGAACAAGGTAAGGACCAACCGATTAGAATAAAACATTAGGCATAAAAGGGGCTTATGTGTCCCTTAGGCACCATAGGCAATAATGAGCCTAGATTGAGCCTTGGAGAGCAAGCAAATAAGTTGACCAATCACAAGTTAACACCAAATGACCTAGGCACCAACTTGAGAAGATAGATAGGTCAACTCGTCATTTAGACATAATCATGAGTTTGTATAAAAATCTAAGAGGAAGAGACCTATAAACAGGAAAAGGCATCCTCACATTTGAAGGGTGAACAATTCTCTTCTATCCTCTTCCTTCCTCCTTCTCTTTCATGCCCTACTCTTTCAAGCCGCCCTAGATGCCAATTGACCAACGAACAAGCATCTTGGAGCTAGGTCCAAAAAGTAGTAAGTAGATTTTACTAACTCTTCGATAGGGCGATATGTTACACTTATCAATTTTAGGATCATGTCATCATTTGCTTGTATTGGCTTTGTATTATTGTACTTGTTGTGTTTCTATTGCTTGTTATTGCATTAAGTAAGTTCATAATCCCGCATGGGTATCGAGCACACCCAAATGTCGAGGAGAGATCTCGGTAACTATGAACAATGCTAAAGCCTGAGCAAATGGTTCAAAGTCAAGGTCACGAGCCCAAATCGCATCCGGCATGAGTTTGATTTAATAAAACACAAGAGTCATTCATTAGTTCGCCTTGCATGGCACATCTTTGAGCCATTCATTTGGCTAAAAGTTTAAACATAACATGAATTGGTTGATTCTTGAAATGCATGGACACACAATGGACTTATATGCCAATGCTAGGGGATGTCAGGTTGTTGCATGGGGTAAAGCCCAGAATGCTATCCCAATATTGAGATTTTGGACAATGCCGGCCCGGGTAAGGCCAATGCATGGGGGTCACCCTGGATGCCGTCTTGATAATGAGATCATGACGATGCCAGTTGCCAAGGGGGGATTGATGCCCGATTGTTACCAGAAGAGTCGATTACTTTCAACTAATATGATATTGAAAAAGAAAAATGAAAGTCCACGTGTGGTCCATGATTGATACATGTGTGATGCTTGCAAAAGCTAGGTTTGTTTTTATATGTATTGTTAAGTCATTGCATCAATTTGAGCATATGTTTGAATTTGGTCACTTAGTGCTTAAATGAGTTTCATGAGATGCACGTATTCATTTTTGTAACCGAAATGATCATAAGTCATGGATCTTTGGAAAGCCTGTTTATATGCACTAGCTCATTGTCTTTGATTCTTGAAAGCACATAGACAATTGAGAGCATTTCATATGCATAAGCAAGGCAAGGCACAAACCTTGCTATTGATTTGTCATCGATAAGTGGGTGGTGACCTTGTATCCAATGATCAATGGCAAGATGTCCTTCTATAGGAGAATTAGGGATTTCTACTTACTGAGTCATTAACCCACTTTTATTGTTCTCACAATTTTAGGTGTGTAATGGGTGAACCTAGGTCCAAAAAGGGAATGAATCTAGCATGGGGCTGCTTCTGGAGAAGCTCGGTAGAGGAGTTAGACTACCCCAACCTTTTGATTGACTATATATGGAAACAAAAATAAGTAGCCTAGGACTAGGATGGACATGTAATCAAAACAACTTTTCATATGCGAATATATGTATGAATATATGTTGTTTTTATTTGCTTGGTTTGCATATGTCTTGCCCAACTTCCATGTTTGTTTATACGAGGATTGTTTATGATCGCTTCCACATGTGTTTAACTAAAGATAAAAGACTTTTGGGATGTTTGACGTTGCCTGGGGCGTTGATGCTAACTTGCTGGGTCATGCTTTCGTGCTAGAGGTGGGGCGAGGGTGTGACAATAAGTTTTTTGTATCAGAGCGAGATTAATTACCTGGAGAGATAAGGTGCGCTAGAAGTTGGGCTAGTCAGTTAGGAAAAAAATACCATGCATGCGTTTGCTTGGGAGATTTGTTTTTGCTAACCTTAACCCCTCTCACTTTGGTATTGTTATAGCTATGCTTATTCTTTTGCATAAGTATTCTTTAGAAATCTAGTAGAACACCATGAATGCTCAGGACCAATTGACTTCTAAAGGAAAGTTGAATCAAGATCTCCGACTTGATGGAATACTGCAAGCCCTTGCGACCATATGAGGTTTAATGGAAAAACAAGCGCAACAATAGACTAATGGTAATGGAAATGGTGATCGACTGATGCAAGGACTAGTTGAACAATTCCTAAAACTCAGGCCATCAAAATTTGTTGAAACTGGAGATCCTAAGGAAGTTGTATCATGGATAGATGAACTTAAAAGATATTTGCACTACTGAAGTGCTCTAATGAGGACAGAGTTACATTGGCAATGGATCAACTACAAGGCAATGCCGGCCATTGATGGAAGGCTACTTAGGGGATGATATTCCCTAATTGTGCAGCTATTACTAGGAATGCTTTTGTGGAAGCATATAATGGCAAATATTTTTCGGAGTGTGCCCGTGATCGAAAGATGGAAGAATTTCTACAACTCTGCCAAAATAATATGATAGTTGACCAGTATGAGACAAAGTTCTTTGAACTATCCAGGTACACTTCCCGATTGGTTGAGCATCCCATAGATAAAGCTAAGTGATTTCATGATGGATTAAAGCCCGAAATACGAAGCCAACTTGTACCATTAAATCTCAAAGATTATGGTGAGCTATACGAAAGGGCTCACTTAATTGAAGAGGATGCCATGGAATGAGCAATGAATTGACCTCATTATCTCTACTTGAGAAGTGGGAACCAACGTTCGGGTAAGCGGCTGATGATAGGAGACAAATCTCCCTTTTATCCCTAATAAGAGTAATCATAATTAGAAGCCCTTTTTTTCTTCAAAAGATGGGTGCCGCATTTGTGGAAAACGTCATGGGAATGCTCCATGTTATGTAAGGATAGGAGCTTGCTTCGGATGTGGCCAGCAAGGCCACCTCCTTAGAAATTGTCCACAGCAAAAGGAATATAGCAATAGTAGCAACCGCAACAACCACTAGCAAGGGTTACACCTCAAGATAATTCAAACTATCCATCAGCTCCAGGAAGATTGTATGTGATGAACAAAGAAGAAGCAGAGAATTCACACATCATTATCACAAGTACGGTTTCTCTGCAAAACCATGCTACATATGCATTGTTTGATACAGGAGCTTCTTGTTTGTTTGTTGTAGAATGTTTTACACAGTTAGTTGGATTAAAATATGAACCGTTAGAAGTCGTACTCAATGTCTCCACTCCAATGAGAAATGAAGTGTTATCCACCCTAGGATGTCGAGGGTGTAGAATGGGTATAAATGGTTAGGAAGAAAGTATAGACCTAGTCATATTGGCTATGTATGACTTCGACATTATCATTGGGATAGATTGGCTCATTAAACAACGAGCTCATGTAGATTGTTATGGTAAAACGATCCAATTTAATCCACCCGAGCATCCCAATTATAAGTTTATAGGAAATGGAGGAGGACCCTCCATGTCCTTAATTTCTGCGTTAGAAGCCAGTTGACTTCTTGAGGAATGTTGCAAAGGATACTTGGCGACGGTAACGGATGTGTCCAAGGAAGAACCAAAATTAGAAGATATTCTAGTAGTACGGGAGTTTCTTGATGTTTTTCCAAAAGAGTTACTGGAATTACCTCTAGAAAGAGAGGTAGAGTTTGCCATCGAATTAATTCTGGGAACGGAGCCCATCTCTAAGGCTCCCTATTGAATGTTGTTGTCAGAACTTAAGGAGTTAAAAGTACAACTCTAAGAATTATTAGATAAAGGATTTATTCGTTTGAGTGCTTCACCATGGGGTGCACCAATTTTATTTGTGAAAAAGAAGGATGGGACGTTATGTCTCTGTATCAACTATTGGCAACTTAACAGGGTCACTATTAAAAATAAGTACCCTTTGCTGAGAATCGATGATCTATTTGACCAACTTCAAGGGGCATCCATATTTTCAAAGATAGATTTGCGATTGGGATATCATCAACTCAGAATCAAGAAAGAGGTTATTCCGAAGACGGCTTTTCAGACACAATACAAACACTATGAGTTCACCGTGATGCCATTCGGTTTGACAAATGCACCAACAACATTCATGGACTTGATGAATCGAGTTTTCAAGGAGTATTTGAACCGCTTTGTCATTGTATTTATTGATGACATTCTCGTGTATTCTCATAATCCAGAAGAACATGAATAACATTTAAGAATGGCACTACAAACCCTTCGGGAGCACATACTTTATGCAAAATTCAACAAGTGCAAATTCTAGCTCGATCGCGTGGTATTTCTTGTTTACATGATATCTGGTGATGGAATTTCGATGTACCCAGCTAGGGTGGAAGCAATGCTGAATTGGCCAAGGCCATCCATGGTCACGGAGGTTCGGAGTTTTCTTGGCTTGGCGGGCTATTACAGAAGATTTGTGGAAAAATTTTCCTATATGGCTACCCCTCTAACACAATTGTTGCAGAATGTAAAATTTGAGTGGACAGACAAATGCGAACAGGGTTCCAGGAGCTTAAGCGAAAACTCACTACAAGCTGTCTTGACGATACCTTCCGGACCAAGAGGTTTTGAAATATATAGTGAAGCCTCTCACAAGGGGCTAGGATGTGTACTAATGTAGCATGGAAAAGTAGTGGCCTATGCATCGACACAATCGAGGCCTTACGAACTCAATTATCCAACCCATGATTTGGAATTGGATGCAATTATATTCACCCTGAAGATATGGAGCCACTATCTTTATGGTGAGAAGTTTGTGATTTACACGGATCATCAGAGTTTGAAATATTTGTTTTCCAAAAAGGAGTTAAATATGCAACAAAGGTGCTGGATGGAACTCTTGAAGAATTATGATTGTGAAATATTGTACCATCTCGGCAAGACAAACCGAGTTGCCAACGCTCTTAGTCGGAAATCCACTATTGTGCAATCGATGGTCCAAAAATGGACACTGCTTGAAGGAATTCGTGACCTATAGTATAAGCTTGAGATTGGCTATCTATCAAGCTTATTGGCTAATCTCCAGATTGAGTCAGAGGTATTATCAAAGATTAAAACATTGTAGAAGGTGGATACAGAAATCTAGAAGATCGTAAAAGAAGTTGCAGAAAAGAAGAGATCGGATTTTCATGTCATAGAAGATGGGATACTAAAATTCCATGGGCAATTATGTCTGCCCAATGATGTAGAATTAAAAGAAATTATTTCTAAAGTTCACCATAGTCAATACAGCATACATCCCGGTAGCACAAAGATATATCAGAATCTTCGGCAACATTATTGGTGGAATGGCATGAAGTCGGATATCGCTAAGCACGTGCAAAATGTTTGACTTGTCAACAGATAAAGGTGCAACATTGTAAGCCTGAAGGACTATTACAACCATTGAAAATTCTAGAACACTATGGATTTCATTCTAAGTCTACCGAGAAGTCAAAGAGGGAATGTGTGATATCCCAATTTTCCAATTCTATTTTCAATAAATTGAGACGGGCATTTCGTTGACACGCATATAGTTTTTTTCCTTGAGTCAGCCACTCATGTGAAAACTAGTCTATCAGGTGAAGCCGTTAAGAGATTCTAATGCATCATACTCGAGAATTTAACCAGGAAGCGACCTTTCGACCGAGCTAATCTGCAAGGGTCATTACGGCATAATTAAAAATCGATTAGAGACCGGAGATAGGTCGAGTCGACAGAGGCATGTGATCAAGCGTAGGTGATTCCACCAAATCGCACAATTCTTGTCGATCGGCACTGGACCGACATTTCTGTCGATTGGGTACCCTGTGTCCGTATTTGAAACCTTAAGGTTACCTTGACAACCAATAGTCGCCAATGTGTCAAAGATGTACATTGTGGCTTGATCAACCACAGGTCAAATGCACGAAAATTTCTAAAAGCTACCCGGTAGATTATGACACGTTAATATCGTGCCAGAGTAAAATCAATTGTGAATTTGCGATTAAATTCAGAAATTGGAAGTCTTGGTGTGTCACGAATCATTTTAGGAACATTGACTCATCTTCAGAAGATTTTTCATGCAAGCCGAGTTTTTCAGCAAAATAATCAAAGTATGGTTAATTTGGTTCGGAAAATTAGTAGGCCCGCTTTTGGTGGTATTTTTTAGATCAAGATGGTTCTATGGTCAAGTAAATATGTGAATTGAAGTGTGGTGACATTGGATTAATTTTATGGGTTTCAATTGGAATCAATTGGAAGAGAATCGAATGGAATTGAAGAAGTTGTTGTACAAAATGTTATGCCCCGGTGGAAAATGAAATTGAACCTATTGGAAAAGGTTGTGGAGGATTGAGATAGTGGATTGTGACATCACAAGTAATGTCATGGTGTGGGGCAAGCATGGCTAGGATGTTGACAAATGGAGGATGTACAATTACCTCCAAAAAGCACCTCTCACATCACTCTCCATCATCTTCTTCTTCTCCAATGTTTGAAACCAGTTGAAAGGGGGGGAGATCATGCGAACTAGAGCCGGCCAATAGCTCGACGGAACTGCCAGCTCGAGCTCGTCGCACGTTCGCCGAAGGTCGTGCCGTCGCCGCCCATTCACGCACGCCATCCCGCTCGCCATTCGCTGCTCCACCTGTCAGCTAGCTTCTTCGCTGCCATCCGTTTGCCCAAGCAACACCTTAGCCCTTCGCCATCGCCTATGTCGTCGAGCTGCTCAGTCAAAGTCGCCGGTACCAGCCTAGCGCCATCGCTCGCCGCCGATGCCATCTCTTCTCGCCCGCACTTGGCCAACGCCCAGCTGTCTCCATCTACCTCTATCCGCGTGTTCTAGGAGCTGCCAGAGCTCATCTCCGCCGCTGTGAGCCGTCGTGCACCCCTGCCTCAGCCCGCCGAGACTCCCTCAACCCATCTCGACCCTTTCTTGCCCCAATCGACCCTAGATTCGCCCTCTACCGACAGCGACCAGCAGTTGATTTTATGGGTATCACAACCCGATTTTGGCCCGTTTTGGCTTGCTTCCCGACCCCGGATGCTTGGCTCACTTTGATGAAAGTTGTTCCCCGTTGCGTCCCCATCGTTTTGGTCTGTTCGACTCGCTAATCCAGTGAGTTTAGTTCACTAAATCTTGATTAGAGGGTTAATTATGCTTAGGGAGGTTTAGTTTATGTTAAGTGTTATTAGGTGGTTAGTTTAATTTATTTAAGTATAGATTATATTAAGGTGCATAATTAACTTAAAGTGCGTTTAATTTAAGGCTAAGTGAGTGTTTATTTTAATATAAGCCTTGATGTGACTTAAAGGAATTTATTTCTGATTTAAATAAATGTTTCGAAATTATTGGATTATTTAATAATATATTATATTCTGAAAATTATTAAAATATTATTATTTTAAAAAATTCGAAAAAAATTATTTCGACTTTAATTGCTCAAAATTTCGTCTTTGATCACTACTGTGTATTGGGATTATTAATTTGATAAGTTGATATTGCAAATTGAGTGATGATTTGTGCAATTGATTGTCGAATTGTGAAACTGAGTGGTGATTGTGAAAAGTATATAATTTCTTTAGAAAATCCTGAGTGTCGAGTTTGACACCGAAAATGGATCTTAAGTATTATATCAAGCAGTGGGGTTTGAAAAAGAATGGTGTTAGTTTTTCTAGTTCGAATTTGATTGTATACCCACACACACAACTACTTTCTCAAATGTTTTTAATATGAAGAAAAATAGCCGGGATCACTATTTTAAGTAGAAGCATTGAGTGAAATGCAAAGTGTCCTAGGGCCGAGTATGATTTTGTTGTATGATAATTAAGAGGAAGTTGTCCAGGGCTGTTGAGCCGGACTTGCCACTATATGGGATGCCCCTTACAACGGATGCGGGTCACAATAGAGGCTAGGCCAACTGGACCCATGCTCCTTTGGGAATGCCATCGACATAATGACAAAACCACGCTCCATGGGGGGAGGTGATGCCTAGCATTAATGTCAGTAGATAGCCGAGCTACGAGTAGACTATGCTCTTGTGTGGCAGTGAATAACAATTGAAATGCATGTTGAGTGTTGTTGATGTGTCGGATTATGGCACGGAATTATGTGGCATGGAATGGGACGTGTCATAACGATTTAGTCTTATAATCATGACCCCCGTGGTTGTTGGTTATATGGAAGCGAATGCGTTCTAGTTGTTTAAGTTCGTATTACTATATGTGGTTGTGTGATATGAACATGTGATTGAGTGATATGAATCGTGCTAACCTGCAGGAAGGAACTGAGGTGAGATAAGTCCTCTATGTGGTGTGGCTAGGCCATTCTTCGGCATATTTTCTTTCTAATAGGGGTTTAAGGGGTTGAACTTGTCGAGACAATATTTCCAGCTCCCTTGTGGACGGAGCGGCCAAGTCGCTTGGGTTGGCCTTGAGGAGTTGTAGAGGTGAAATCAGGAGGATTGGAGAACGTGTCCAACTTATAGGTCATGGGACAGCTTCTTTTTAAGAGCTGTTCTTTTGTAAACTTTTGATTATAGGCCTTCGTTTGTAACTCTGTCAATTTATGAAAGTGTATTGTTGTGAAATTGCTTCCTACCTTTCTATCCCATATTTTATTGTCAGGGGTTTTATAATATGCTTCCACATGTGCATTAATGAACTGATTGGGTCGGCGACTTAACCTGGGAACATCGCATTTGAATGACCATGACGGGATGTTGGCGCACTCGAGGTTCAAGGCGTGACAAAACGATTCCATCTCAGTGATAATTGATAGACTTACGAAGTCTACTCAGTGCGGAAGAATTTTTCACTAGAAGAATATGTTGAGTTATATGTGCGGCAAATAGTTCACTTGCATGGGGTGCCAGTGACTATTAATTCAAATCGGGATCCTAAATTTATTGCCATTTTTTGGAGAAGTTTACAAGTAGCGCTGGGAACGAAACTGCAGTATAGCACCGCTTATCATCCACAAATAGATGGCCAAACCGAAAGAACCATCCAAACTTTAGAAGACATGCTTTGAGCATGCGTTATAGATTTCAAAGGAAATTGGGATGAACATTTGCATCTCATCGAGTTTGCATATAACAACAGTTACCGGCAAAGTATTAGTATGGCACCATTCAAAACACTCTATGGTTGGGCTTGCGGGACTCTAGTGTGCTGAGATGAAGTTGGAGAAAAGAATATCACTGGTCCAGAGTTAGTTCCACTTACTATAGACGCCGTTTAGACAATCCAAGATAGAATGAGAGCCACCCAAAGTCGTCAAAAGAGTTATGCTGATAATAGGCGGAAACCCCTAGAATTTTAGGTTGGTGACCATGTTCTTCTTAAAGTATCTCCCATGAAAGTTATGTCCCATTTTGGTAGGAAATGAAAATTAAGTCCTAGATTCATCGGACCTTTTGAGATACTAGAATGGGTAGGGAATTTGGCCTACGGGTTGGCTTTACCACCAAAGCTTGCTCAAGTCCACAATGTCTTTCATGTTTCAATGTTAAGGAAGTACGAACTCAATCTGGTACACGTGCTAAACTTCAAGGAGATCAAAGTAGATGACAAACCTATACTAAGGAACCGGTGCAAATTGGATTGAAATTAGCAAGTTTTGAGAAATAATGTCATTCCCTTAGTTAAAGTAATATGGCAACAATACGGGGTAGAGAAGTGGCCTGGGAGAGTGAAGAAAGTATGAGATAGTAATACCCACACCTATTTGAGCTAGGTACATATTTAAATTTCAAGAACGAAATCTTTTTTTAGGGGGGGGAGAGTTGTAACATCCTCAACTCCGAGCCCTTTACATGGTAAAAGAGAAGTCCGAACTTGGTTTCACCAGTTAAGCCCGATTGTGTCTACTTCCTCCGATCATGTCTTAGGCATGAACCCCAAGCCAAATAAGATAGTCGATTGTTGTCAAATTTAATTAGTTCAGGATGACAAGGCCTTCAAAACTTAGATATTTTTCAAGTTTCCCTTGTCATGTAGTAAATTAAGGAGTACGGACACTTGCCACGTTGGGACTTTACATTAGAAGATAAGATTAGATTTGGATTTAAAGCCATTAATGAATTGGGACACCTCAGCCTTGGATAATCAAAACTTCTTGGAAAAACAAGTATGAACAAGTTTGAACAAATGTGAATGTATTAAATAAAGTGGGGAAAAAGATATCCCTATAGCCTATGCCCATTAATATCCTAGGATCTAAGTGTGAATGGTAGACTTTGGAACCTACAAAAGAGAGGCCACATGCACAGAGAGAGAGAGAGAGAGAGAGAGAGAGAGAGAGAGAGAGAGAGGCTAATAAATAACCGAGACAAGTGTCAAAGCTAGTATAGCACCTACTTAGGATATTGGGAGATAATATTTTACAGCCATGGATGACCCTTGATTCAAGGCCAAGTGGGAACACTCATCTTTTTAACTAGAATTTACCTCATTTAATTTTCAAAATTTCTAGACCGTTGTTGTTTACCAATTTTACAGAGTTTTTTATGTTACAAATTTGGAGAAGCTTCCTTCATAGCAGTTGTTCGGAACATATTGATATATAACATGCTTAAATTTCATATTTTTCTGAGGTGAAATGGTTAGGACGAAGGCCCAATCAATTACCATATAAAACCTGTCTAGTATAGTGAAAATGGTAACCAAGTTTCTTCCTCGAATTTTTATAAAATCTTCCCTTTTGAATTTGGACATATTTCTTGCACAAAATTTTTAAAGAACTTATGCATCTACAACATATTAAAATTTCAAATATTTTTGTGAATATTTAGATTTCAAAATGAGTCTCTCTCTGATCGTTGAATCTACTCGACGGATGAATTTTTGGGTTGTGTTCAATGATTTTCTGCTCTTTACACAGAACGAATTTGGCTTGGATTCTTTCATGAAAAATGTTTTCAAAGGTCTTCTCTACAGTATAGTAAAATTTTATAATTTTTCAAGTTCGTTTGATAAAGTAATGGTACTGATTTCAAAAGTTGCTGAAAACTGTTTTCGCCTTAGAATGGGAAAACCACAGGCCTAACTTGGAGGGGAAGGGGGCTGCACGCCTAACTTGAGGAAGATGCCAATCTAGAGCATTCTTGGCTTAAAGATAAAAATGTATTAAATGCTTTTGGAAGGTAGTTAATTAATGAGCTTAATGAGTCACATGCTCATGTGGTTAACTTGGAAAACAAGTTGTCCAAAGTCCAAGTCCCTGATGACCAAATCTTAGGTAAATCTTAGGGTGTGATAGCCTTAAATTGTAGCCTTTGTGAAGAAGGTAAGGATCAAAAAATTAGAAGAAAACATTAGGCATAAAAGGGGCTTATGTGTCCCTTAGGTACCATAGGCAATAATGAGCCTAGATTGAGCATTGGAGAGCAAGCAAATAGGTGAACCAATCACAAGCCAACACCAAAGGACCTAGGCGCCAACTCGAGAAGATAGATAGGCCAACTTGTCATCTAGGTGTAATCATGAGTTTGCATAAAAATCTAAGAGAAAGAGGACTATAAATAGGAGAAGGCATCCTCACATTTGGAGAATGAACCATTCTCTTCTATCCTCTCCCTTCCTCCCTTCTCTTTCATGCCCTTCTCTTTCAAGTTGCCCTAGATGCCGACCAACCAACGAAGAAGCATCTTGAAGTTAGGTCCAAAAAATAGTAAGTAAATTTTCCTAACTCTTCAATAAGGCGATGTGCTACACTTATCGATTTTAAGATCATGTCATTGTTTGCTTGTGTTAGCTTTGTATTATTATGCTTGTTGTGTTTCTATTGCTTGTTATCGCATTAAGTAAGTTCATAATCTCGCATGGGTATCGAGCACAACCAAATGTCAAGGAGAGGTCTCGGTGACTATGGACAATACTAAAGCTTGAGCGAATGGTTCAAAGTCAAGGTCATGAGCCCGAATCGCATCTGGCGTGAGTTTGATTTAATAAAACACAAGAGTCATTCATTAATTCACCTTGCATGGCATGCCTTCGGGCCTTTAATTTGGCTAAAAGTGTAAACATAACATGAATCGGTTGATGCTTGAAATGCATGGACACATAATGGACTTATATGCCAACGCTAGGGGATGCCAGGTCATTGCTAGGGGTAAAGCCCTTAATGCCATCCCGATATTGAGATTGTGGACGATGACGGCCCGGGTGAGGCCAATGCCTAAGAGTCACCCTCAATGCCATCTTGATAATGAGATTGGGACGATGCCAGTTGCCAAGGGGGGGAACCGATGCCCAATTATTACCAGAAGAGTCGATTACTTTTGACTAATATGATACTGAAAAAGGAAAATAAAAGTCCACATGTGGTCCATGATTGATACATGTGTGATGCTTGCAAAAGCTAGGTTTGTTTTTATATGTATAGTTAAGTCCTTGCATCAATTTGAGCATATTTTTTAATTGGATCACTTAGTGCTTAAACGAGTTTCGTGATATGCTCGTATCCCTTTTTGTGACTGAAATGATGATAAGTCACGGATCTTTGGAAAGCTTGTTTATATGCACTAACTCATTGTCTTTGATTCTTAAAATCACATAAACGATTGAAAGCCTTTCATATGCATATGCAAGGCGAGGCACAAACGTTGCTATTGATTTGTCATCAAGAAGTGGGTGGTGACCTTGTATCCAATGATCGACGGCAAGATGTCCTCCTATAGGAGAATTAGGGATTTCTACTGACCAAATCATTGACTTACTCATGTTGTTCTCACAATTTCAAGTGTGTAATGGGTGAACCTGGGTCCAAGAAGGGAATAAATCTAGCATGGAGGCCGCTTTTGGGAGAAACTCGGTAGAGGAGTTAGGCTACCCTAGCCTTTTGATTGACTATATATGGAAACAAAAATAAGTAGCCCAGGACTAGGATGGACATGTAATCAAAACAATTTTTGATATGTGAATATGTGTATGAATATATGTTGCTTTTATTTGCTTGGTTTGCATATGTCTTGCCCAACTTCCATGTTTGTTTGTATGGGGATTGTTTATGATCGCTTCCGCATGTGCTTAACTAAAGATAAAAGACTTTCGGAACGTTCGATGTTGCCTGGGGCGTCGATGCTAACCCGCTAGGTCATGCTCTCGTGCCAGAGGTGGGGTGGGGGTGTGACAAAAGAGGTCTCGCAACCATGGATGATTAAGCTCAAGCTCGCAGCTATGACCACTAGATCCAAAGTATCGGATGCTAGAATTTAAAGTCTCATAGCTGGCGTGAACGCAAGGCTAGAGGCGGCAAGTGAGACCACTGTGAGCGGCATCGTTGTTGTCGGCAAGGCCAGGATTTTTTTTTTTTTAAGTTCCATCTTTGAATTCACGATCATTGCCGCTTGAGGCGGCGAGTAGGTTGGAGGCGACCAGTGTCTTTGTGTCGAGGGGCTACAATTGTTTTTTTTTTTTTTTATTATTTTATATTTTCCTATCATTTATGAATTTTTAATCTGTTTTGATTTTTTTGACGAAAAGTCTACTCATATAGTCTACATAAAGCTTTTCCATTGCTAACTTATCTTTGGCAGTGGGCAACTCAGCTTTCCGATGGTCCATGCTTGCAATAATCGGGCTGAAATTTGATATTTACCGAATGTCACTTTTCATAAATTATACGAACGGTTTTGAAACCAAAAAAAAAAAAAAAAAAAGTAGAGGCATAGTTATAAATATTGGGGCAAAAAGTAAATGGATCACCGTTGATATTATCCCTTATTTGAAAGATGTACCAGAGAATAGTGATTTCTTAATAGTGTTCAACTAGATAATAGGCTAACTTCTATTATGAAAATCAAATCAATCTAGGCAGTATGTGAGTCCTACGAAAGAACTAATATAATTAACCATTTAAATGAAAGAACTTCTCGCCTAAGCTCAATCTAGAAACAAAAATTGAAACCTTATCAGCTCAATGTTTCTCTTAGTTTCTATTTATTTATGACTCACAAGCTCTGCATCAATGAAATATTGCCAACATGGCAGCAAATAAGGTCAAATACAAATCGAAAGTAAACTGTAATCGTCCAGATGTAATATATTATGTATAATGTCAATAATTCAAACAGGGACAAATGAAAAGACAGGAGGCCAAGAACTCCGAAGCGAAATCTGAGAAGACTTTATTGCATCAAAAGAATACCGAAGTGGTGGTCGTTCGCTTCGAGGGGATTGGGGTGGGTGCATACCCATCTGTCGTAAAAACTTCACAATAGGACAAACATAACTGTCATGGAATAATAATATCTATTTTTTTATATTTCTCCAATATCCCTCAAGCAAAATCTAAGATGACGAGAAGAGCTTGGATTTTTATTCGTTTAACTCATTAACTCTTCAAATTGGTTAACTTTAATACGAATTACCATTCTAATAGAGTGATTCATCAACTTCTCAAATTGAATAATTGATCTAGTTTTAATTACCAGCTTTATTTTAAATTGCTAACATTTAATTGTCATTTTAATTCGCTAATTTTATGTTATTGAGTTACCAAATATTGTTTACATTGGTTAGCAATCCCACACATTTACTAACTCTCTCGCCAACCTAAATGAACTTGACTCGCCAACTTTTCTCTCATTACGTTACCGTTAGTAGTTGATTACTAATTCTCATTTGAGTTATTTAATGATATTTATTTGTTCTTTTTATTTGTTGACTTCTCCTGTTTGCAGACTCTTATTTCATTTTCTCAGCAACATATTAGATTTAAAATTTCTTTATAAATGTTATCAATTTTCATTTGAGTGACTTACCATTTTTTTTCGATTAAGTTATCAACTAATTATGAGTTACAAACTCTTACTTGAGTTACTTTTGAAGTTTATTTTTCTTTTAATTACCAACTTTTCTTAACTTTTACCACCTTTTCTTAACTTCAAAGACTTACCAACTATTATATGATATTAATAATTTCAATTTAAGTGATTTATTAACTTTGCTCTAATTAATTTATTGATTAGTTTTGGGATACCAACTCTCATTTGAGTAAAAAAAAATAATAATAAATTTACCACTAGTGGGTTACTCACTTGGAAAAAAGGTTAGAAAATAAAGATTGGTAATTTCGCATAATAGCTAATGAGTTTAAAGCAAGAGTAAGAAAGGTAAATAGGTAATGGCAAAAGTTAAGAGAATTTTTTGGTCAAAGATAAGATAAGTTGGTAAAAAAATAAATGTTGGCAATTAACTAGGAGTTAATAATGAAAAATTAATTGTAATTTAATCATAGAGAAAAGGGTTAGTACGCAAGACAAAAAAAAGTGGTAACTCAATAAATTAGTCGATAACTTATTAAAATAAAAGGTGGTGTCAAAGAAAAATTTGTTACCACTCTAATTAATTTGGTAATGTCTAAAAACAAGTAGGTGAATTTAACAGGTTGGTAAATAAGGCAACCGAAAGTTACTAACTTGACAGAAAAGATTATAGACTTAAAAAAAAAAAAAAAAAAAACAGAAATACATGATGGTAAGCAACTCAAATGAGAGTTCGTAAAGCTGCTAACCTAATGGGATGATATTCAGTAGGTTACACAAACAAATATTTGTAGATTCCCATGAGAGTTTGATAAATTTATACCATTTTAAAAAGATAAATTAAATTATTAAAAAGTTGATAAATCGAAACAAAACCAAATAAACTTGTTAAATAACTCAATAAAAGCTAGCAAGCCATACTTGGTTGACAATGTAGTAATGTCTCTTGTCGATCCTTATGGTCGAGCAGTCTATCTCTAATTGAATTCTCTAGTCATTCGTGTTTTAATCCTTTGTGGCATCTCCCAAGAGATTAGTTAACTCATAAATGATTAGTTTAAAGCAAATTCTATTAGCAGTGCATTGATGAAATAACCATTTTATATATCTCAAGAATTGTCAAATTTCAGGATATCACAGTCACCTAGTTAGCCAAGAAATAGCGAGTCCGTCAATTATCAGGTTCAAGGTGCCATGAACGAGCTAGTGAGGCTGGTCCTCTCCCAGATCATGAACCTCCGACCGGATTCGCAGGATTCTTGAAGGGGTCCTATCCATCTTAGCCTCCTCTTATCTGTAGAATCTGTCCTCTAATATCTTTTCGTCTGCTTTACTACTCAGCATCGGATGGGAGAAATCATAATTTCTTCTGGAAAACATTAGTCTCATTCAGCATCGTCACCCATTTTTTCTCTTGTCCTCTATAGTTTAATTAGTTTGAAGATGACCGGTAGGGGACTAGTTCTTGATGAATACATGGGGGGGAAGTAAATTGACACTCCATGTCATACACGACAGGCTACAATGGGAGGGCAATTAACTCAATTTTCTTGTAATCCTAGGCATTTATGTGTGTCGGATACTGGACAAATTTGGACCATTTCATGCCGGTTTGCATGGTGGGACCAGCGATGTTTCCTTCTTGAAGTCCTTTTCGATTCTCGTTGGGTGGTCTCTGTGCCGTCGACTAATGAACTGGATTGCTCACTGAAAGCGGAGGATACAATCGCCAGATGAAGCCAAGCATTAAAAGGGCAGCGACCAAACATGGACGAAATGATCCCACCAAATTAGGGCAAACTTATGCTATCGAAATGTGATATTTTTCCTGGTCGAATAATTATATCAACAAGATAAATGCAAAGCATAAGACGATCATAGTATTTCATGCGTTCGGCGTTGGCCTTGTAAAATAAGGTACGCTGCTGGTGGCATTCGAGTAGCTTCTTAGATCAGAGCAGTCATGGTAGCAAGTAGTTCTATCATCCAAATCGAATGATAGGCCCTTGGAATTTCCCTCTTTTGGGCCCAATGGTATCAAATGGTTCGATTCGCCGGGATTTTCAAAGTTCCGACATATCTATCCATTCACATCTCATCCTCCCCGATCACTGGCAGCTTTGACCTCTTTCAGCGATTAACTTTAGATCGGATAGGAATGGTCCAGTAAAAACTCGCTCAGATATAACCCTTTTCATCTTCGCTAGGC
This sequence comes from Eucalyptus lansdowneana, assembly GCA_017140395.1. Lineage (NCBI taxonomy): Eukaryota > Viridiplantae > Streptophyta > Magnoliopsida > Myrtales > Myrtaceae > Eucalyptus > Eucalyptus lansdowneana. Next base: position 73,842,295 of record CM029487.1, on the reverse strand, counting down.
GTGTTAATTAAGAGAACGAGAGTTGCGGCTCTCAGGTAATTGGCATGTTCGGCAGCTTTAACGAGGGGGGGATAAAAAGGAGCGAGCAAGAGGAAAGTTACAACCGATGCCCCCATAAAAACCCAAGCATGCCGCGTGCCATCGAGAAAAGATAATGTTATATTCAAAAAGAATTGGAGAATTAATTAAAAACCAAACCCCCCAATGTATTAAAAGCCACTAAAAAACCAATACCACTGCCGAGGCCTTAGCGTCTAATGAAGTTCAGTCTGTGGTAGAAGTTTTTTCTTTCTATTAGGGCCAACACATTCAAACAAGTGGCCACTGACTAGCCACGATGAATGAATAGTATTTACTTAAATTATGCCTCACCTGATTTCTATGACCAAGTTCACTGCTTTACCATGTGTGAGTCCTCTAACCCAAAACTCCATTTAATTCCAATAAAACGATTTTTAATCATCTAAAATATACTCACTCTGTGCATTCATCTCAGCTGTCACAGTATAAAAAGCAAATACAGGCGTGCAAACTCTCCCAGTTTTGGAGCATCTCCAAACCATTTGCTCATCAAGTTTGATATCCTCACATTGATAAAAACAGCTCCAGACTTTATTGCTATCGCCTTGGCAAGCATTGGTCTTTCCAATACCAGGTGGTCCATGGAGCAAAACGCCTTTTTGAGATTAGTGCCGTCCTCCCGGTTGTAGTTCTCATTTTTTGCGCTAAGGTCCTCTCTGTATGATGATACCCTCCATTATCGTCTCATCTTTATAAAGTGTTGTCACTTTTGATGGTCTTGCGACATCTTGGATGTGGAGACCTTGCTTGAATGCCTGAACTTGTTGTCGAAGCTATTGGAAGTGCCTTATAAAGTTGTTGAAGAGTGTTGAAGGAGGGTTTTGAACATGTAATAAGATTATGTTGAATGCCGATCAGATTCCTATCAAAATTATTTAGATTGGTTTTGACTAGTTTGTTAAATGATAATATGTTATGTGTATAGAGTGGGGCTGGGCGTGTTTTTGATTATCTTGTTGTTTGGTCAGTCATCATTCATCTCCCGGGTTACTTTGCAAGCTGCAGTCAATAGCTTGTTTTGAGTGTTCTTCTCTCATGACAATTCCAGACTTTCAAACGTTAATTTTGTATTTGTTCATTTTCTATTTTTTCTCCTCTACAATTTCAGGATGTGATAGCATGTGACGTCATAAGTCCTGACCATATTGATGTGAAATTTGACTCTATTGGAGGATTGGAAGCCATTAAACAAGCTCTTTTTGAACTGGTTATTCTTCGGCTTCGAAGACCTGATCTCTTCTCACATGGAAAACTTCTTGGTCCCCAAAAAGGTGTTTTGCTCCATGGACCACCTGGTATTGGAAAGACCAATGTTTGCCAAGGCTATAGCAATAGAGTTTGGAGCTGTTTTTATCAATGTGAGGATATCAAACTTGATGAGCAAATGGTTTGGAGATGCTCAAAAACTGGGTGAGTTTGCACACTTGTATTTGCTTTTTGCAATGTGACAGTTGAGATGAATGCACAGAGTGAGTATATTTTAGATGATTAAAAATCGTTTTATTAGTGAGACCGTATGATCCCTTCAATGTAAACCGCGTTTACTCAAGATAGCCATTCCTCTTTTACTCATGTGGCCCAACTACATATGCCACAATATTGATTTTTCTGAATCTAAAGATGATAAATTTAAAGAACCCACAACGATACTTCCCCACAAAACGTAAATATTTTTATGTTACCTCTCATTACAATCAAGGAACCTTTTGAAATTTTCAAAATTCCACCTCCGCCTGTGTACATGCATCCAATAGAATCTAAAACTACTCAATGAAATAAGGTTTTTCTTCAAATCTAGGATGTGCCTAACATTTGTCAAAGTTCTTACTAAATTATCATGACATTAATCTATACCATACCAATTCCTACAATCCTGCAAATTGTATTGTTACTCGCCAAAACTAAACCATAATTGATTTTCTCATATGTGTATAACCAATTTCTCTATAGACACATGTAGTATGAACATACTGAATCCAAAATCCATTTATCATTGACATGACAATCTGAAAATAAAACAATAACAGCATTGTCTATATTAACTCTATATTAACGGACTTGTTCTTTTTCATCAGACTAGTTGAATTGGAATTCTCCATCAACTTCTTCCCTTTAGCTTTGAGCACTGGACACTTAACTTCGTAGTGTTCAAATTTGTGACAATAGTAACACTCCACCTTACTCTTATCTCTATTTGATCTAATTTTGAAAGCCTTTTACTATTACTACGTCTATCAAGATGATTTGACCTTCCCTTGACAACTAAGCCATCAATTTTATCACCACTACTACTCACATTCAATTTGGTATGCATCTATGCGGAATGCAACAAGGCTTTCACATCCTCAAGAGTTATGGATTCCCTTCCATATGGCATAGAATTCACAAAATTCTCATACAAGCTCGGTAGTGATTATAACACGGGCTTGATCTTTATCATCTAACTTCAAATATTTATTTTTCATATCCATAACGATTTTATTAGATTCATCTAGATGTTTTCATATAGGAGTACCTTCTTGCATCTTTAACATGTAAAGACGCTACTTCAAAAATAATCCTGTCGTAAGAGATTTCTTCATGTAGAGGCTCTCAAGCTTATGCCACAATCCCAAAGCCGTTTTTTCCATTCGTTGCTTCATGGAGCACCTTATCGAATAACAACAATTGGATGGTGCTATGCGCCTTTTCTTTCATCTCCTTGATCTCAGTCGTGGTCATATCATCAAGATAATTTCTGTCCAAGGCTCTAACCGAACCTTCCCGACACAATAATGCCTTCATCTTGATCCTCCATAGCCCAAAATCGTTTTGGCCATTGAAGAGTGCCACTTCAAAATTGATAGATGTCATCTCGAGCAAAAACACCAAAATTCCTTTGCTCTGATACCAATTTGTTGCGGAAAAGCTCCAATCAAAGATGCACTAGTCTGAGAACAAGTAAAAAAGGATGAAAAAAATCAAAATCACATGATATGCAAAATTTACATGGAAAATTCAAAACGGGAAAAACCACGGGGAGAGTACAATTCAAAAAGCTCTAAAACCACTTGGTGAGCCACAAGATCTAAATATCCAATTAGAACATAGGAAAAAACAAAGGGATATAAGTGCTACAGAAGTCCTAAAATTTGTCACAAAAATACAATTGAGTCCTAAAACTTGCAAAAAGTGCAATTAAATCCTGAAACTTGTTAAATTGTTTCAATCGAGTCCTAAAGTTAATGTTGTCGACTTTTTTAACGGAAAATGTTGACGTGGCATTTAAATTAATTTTTCAATTTTCACGTGGCTTTTTTTAATTATTTTTTATTTAAATTATATTTAAAAATTAGAAAATAAAATTCAAAATTTATTTAAAAAATAAAACAGTTCAAAAAAAAAAAAAAAAAAAAAAAATGGCAGCCGCCACCCATCGCCCGCCCTAGTCAAGGGTGGTCGGCCCTTGCCCGGCCAGGGCGAGGCCTTAACCCTTGCCCGAGCTTAGGCGATGGTGCCTAAATTTGGGCATGCTGGCCCTCATGGGGGCCGATGACCGTCGCCCGCCCTAGGTGACGCCTCGTCGGCCCTCACTCGGGGCCAACAACGTCGCCGGCCCCTGCGGTGATGGGCGCAGCGGCAAGGGAGGAGCTGTTGATTTTATTTTTTTTATTTTAAATAATTTTTAAAAATAAATTTTTACTTTTCTTTTTAGTTTTTAAATCTAATTTTTTTTAAATGAATAAAAAAATCCACATGGAAAATAAAAAAATTATTTAAAATGCCACGTCAACATTTTTAACATAAAAAAGGCTATCGGCGTTAATTTTAGGACTTGATTGAAACAATTTGACAAGTTTTAGGACTTAATTGCACTTTTTGCAAGTTTTAGAACTCAATTACATTTTCGTGACAAGTTTTAGGACTTCTGTAGCACTTATCCCGAAAACAAAATAGGAAATAACATAGAGGTTAGGGTTGGAGATGTGTTATTAAACGCGTTCCTTTTATAGTCTCCCTTCAAAAATTCCTAAAATAAAGATGCATGATCTAAAATACCATTATCTCTTAATTTGAAAGTCAAAACTCAACACGATTTCGAAAAAGTGCATCAGGTAGCTACAAAATTTATTCAATGGTTGTCTGGGAATTACATCATCACATGGAGATGGACAATACATTGCTGTCAAGAGGCTTCAAGGGTGTTCTAATCATAGTCAACAACAGTTCATGAATGAGGTCACTCTGATGGCCAAGCTTCAGCATAAAAATCTAATTAAGCTCCTTGGGTATTGCTTGGAAGAAGGGGAAAGACTTATACTCGAGTTCACATGCAATGCAAGCCTTGAAGGATTCATTTCTAGTACGAACTTGGACGATCAAATTTGTTGCTTCCAATTCCCTGATGGTTTTTTGCTAGCAATCTATCAAATGGAGAGATTTGTGCCAGAAACCCGTTATACACAGAACGGTCAAGAGCCTAAATGATTGCTATTTTGCATATTCAACCAAATGTACATTGTTAAGTTGTGAGAGCGTTTGAGAATAATAAGAGGAATCACTTGAGGACTTTTTATTTGGACGAGGAGTCACACCTTCGAATCATAATTTGTGATCTAAAGCCTAGCAATGTTATGCTCGATGAGTACATGCATCCTAAGATATCCGATTTTGGCACATCAAGGTTATTCATTTTGGACAAGAGTAGAGAAAATACTTCACAAATTGCAGAAACTTTGTGAGTTTAAAATAAACTTTTATAATCGTCCATTGTCTATTTCAACCTTTCTAAGAAAGTGCACAATGAAAACATACATTAGTTTCTATTTCCTGATTGATGATTCTTGGATCCATCTGTGTTATGCATTGCAGTGGCTAAATGGCTCTTGAATATGTAAAGCATAGAGTGATATCTAGGAAGACTAATGCATATAGTTTCAGGGTAGTGGTATTAGAGATCATGAGCGGCAAGAAGAATTCACACTTCAGCAATTCAGGGAATTCGGAACACCTACTGGGCTGCGTGAGTATAAAATTGCAGAGTTTGTCGAACAATTTGTTAGTGAAAATATACATTTTTCCTTGCGCATTTGAAATTACAAAGCCCATTTACTTGCTTTCGCGACAGCCCACTGCAGGCATGGAAAATTTGGAAAAATGGAACACCTTTTTGCCTTATAGATCCAATGTTAAATGGCAGTTCGAAAAGCGAGATGTTAAGATGTATCCACATTGCATTGTTATGCATTCAACAAAACGTAAGGAGAAAGCCTACCATGGCTTTGGTGGTTTTAATGCTCGGGAGCCAGAGCACAACCCTCTCAATGCCAACACGTTCGGCATATTTGACAGATGCCAGTGGTAGAGAAATGTTGACTTCATTTGTTCATCCTTTATCATCACCGACATCAATAAATGAAGTTTCCATGACGGATCCACACCCTAGATGACATTATTACCAAAGGATCGAAGCTGAAATCGGAAGTAAGATGATGTGAGCTGCTGTTTAGATAAGTTTATGCTTTTGAGAGGTCTAAACTCTTTGTAATTTCATTATAAATCTAATCGGGAATATGCAGTGAAATGTGGAAAAGAGAATAAAAACTCTTATCTCACACGAATTGGTTGAATTCAAGTATTTCATTTATGCAGGTTGCTTTGAAGAGTCAATTTTTTGAAAAATATAATTTAGGATTGCACATGCTGCTTCATCGTCTAACATGATGTACGAATCAAGCTAGTCAAATAATTTGTTAGTTTCTCTCTCCTCCGAGCTTGTAATTTAATCTTCCTGAAGACTTTTTTTTTCTTGACGTTGCTTTACACTACGTAACCATTTGATTTGTCAGCGTCTTCTCCCTGCTAAGTGTAGGAAACAAACAAACTTGATTTTCGTACATCAGAGAGGTGGCGCCCACCGCCCGCCTTTGTCGGACCGCCCTTGCTAACGGCCAATGGAGGAGTTGCCCCCCCTCTTCAGCCTTCACCATTGTCCTCTCTCTCTCTCTCTCTCTCTCTTTCTCTCTCGTTAATGCAATTAATTTCTTGATTATGAAACGCGCTTTTGACATGGACCATTCCCTGTGTTGGAAAAAATCTACCGACTAAAGTCGAAAATCTGGTAATGGTCTTCATCCTTCTCTCTCTCTCTCATTAATGCAATTAATATCTTGATCATGAAACGCGCTTTTGACATGGACCATTCCCTGTGTTGGAAAAAATCTACCGACTAAAGCCGAAAATCTTGTAATGGTCTTCATCCTTCATTGTCCCCTTCTACTTAAATCTCGATCAACCACTTTTTTTTCTCCAGGCATTACCAAAATCCAACCATGACCTCCACAGAGGATGACTCATAAATCAACTTTAAGACTATTGATCCCTTTCCTTTATTGTCCTCATCTACTCCAATCTCTTTCAGCGGTCATAGGACGATATTGTATTATAGTGGACCGGCGTTAGGCAAAAAAAAAAAAAAAAAGGTCTTATCACTGAAGTCAAGATCAATGGTTAATGTACAAGACACCAGCCTTACGGACGTGGGCGTGATGATTAACGTAAACAAATCATTAACAATTTGAGAGGAATGGAGAAGTTGACATTCGGTACAATAGATCATGCACAAGGGAAAGAACACCATAAATATCGTAGCTTTTATACAACGTTCACCTAAGCATCGGTACTTTTCAATCAATAGGTTAACTACTGTAAATTGTAAGACTTGTGCACTACAAGTGTCGGAAGTCTAACATGGCATGACACTTGTGATTAAAATTCTTTGAAAGTTATCGCACTCAAGTGATTGATTGAAAAGTTATGGTATTCAAATAAATAAATAAAAATTAATGCACATGCTAAACTCTAAATCTTTTTTAAATAATAATATATGCTGAAACTCGTTCTCACGTAGATTACTACACTTGCCCGTAAAACTCTATGGAAATTCAAAAATGATATTTAGGCTACCTTGATGGATCAAGAGTATAATGAACTTATTTTAACAGTGAATGTTGTTAGTTGACGTTACTATTGAAAGTTGATCTTGACCAAAATCCATGCTTCACTTTTGGAACACCGCTTTGATTCGTTCAAGCACAAGTTTTTCAACATAAAGACGATTACCAAACGAGAAAGGAAAGGCTAATGATAACGCCAGTAAAACGTTTTTCCAAATTGTTGACAGTTGATAAGTTGGAAGGTTCTCTAAACTCTAGTCAATCGTTAAGAAAGAATAATGCTAGATGTACTTAGCAATCCAATAAATATTAGTGCAACTACTTTTTGTACATTAAATACATTCACTGAACTGCCGTATAAAAAATATTTAGAGAGAGATAATATAAAAAATGTAAGTCAACTATATGTATAATTTATCATAACTTCGACTCTTTAATGCACCATGTAGTCCAATCAAGTCAATTGCTTCATGAGGTCTAAATTAATAGATTTATGATTACATTAACATATATATATATATATATATATATATATATATATATATATATATATATATATATATATATATATATATATATATATATATATATATTAAGTTTATCAGTAACACGATTGCCTTTCATAGTAAACCATGTAAAGTATGGTTAACACCACTAGTCTTTTATGTAATACTAGCACCATAGGTAATGCAAGGATGATGCACAAACTCATGATATATCATCGCGCGTTAGACTGCTAGCGAAAAATATTAAGTTTTAAATAATTGTTATAGATGTATGTAGGGGCTTGTCCTTTCTCATTTGATATTGGAAATATAAACTTTGAAATTATATAAATATTAAGTTTCTTGCATATTTGTTTGGCTGGCTTAAAGCTAATACTTATTCAATCAAACCAGTAACAAAACAAACCGATGGCAAATTATGATTTTTCATCAAACATTGATATTGTTAGCGTTTGAGTTCAAAATAGGGGTATTATCATGAAAAAAACCCTAGACTAATATATTTGTGACAAATTTACTAACTAAAAACCCTAAACTAGTACATTTGTGACAAATTTAACAACCAAAAACTCTAAATTAGTACATTTATGACAATTTTACCTTTTGTTAGTTTCCGTTAATTTGAATTTATATCATGAAAAACCACAAATTGGTACACTCGTCGACTATCACGTATTATCCTACTTAACAATTTAACGGTAAAATTCAACAGAAACTAACGGAAAGTAAATTTTTCATCAGTGTACCATTATGAGGTTTTTTGTGATAAAAAAAATAGTTTCGGGTTGATTTGTCACAATTGTATTAATTTAGGGTTTTTCGTGGTATTAACCTTTGAAAATATGACTTATATACTAGAATATGTTCTCCGTATTTACTTCTACCAAGATCACGTACCAAAGTCCACTTTCTACTTTTCTTTTAAATATTGCATTTTATTAAACAGGCGCAAATTCGAATCATATTCCAACCCCTCAATTGTTCATTGTAAATATAAATTGGAAATTAAATTTATTGAAGAGAATATTTATTATGGGATTGTTTGAAATGGTTTTAAGACCAACATCATAGGCCCTAGTACTCAATTTTTATTTTTATTTTTTAAATGGCAAGACAAGTACTCTACGTTACGGATCATGAGATAAAAAAAATACAATCCTTTGTTTAGTCTTCCAATAAGTACGATCATTCCTCTCTTATAATCATTAAGGTTTGTTGGGAGAGATTAGGGAGGAAGATAAAGTATTTTAAAAGTATATATAATCTTATTTTAATGGACGGAAAGAGACACTGAAATTATTATAAGAGGTTAGAAGGGATTGAAAAGGCCAATTTTATGTACATTTTAAAATCCCTCAAATCTCTCCAAATACGAAAGAATTTGTATATTGTTAAACAAATTTATTTTTCTTTCTTACTTAAACCCTAGTTTTACATCTATTTCTAAAAACATGACAAAGATATTTGTGTCATAATACATTATTTTCCTCTCGTTTCCCTCAATATCATCAAATACCATATTAACTCAATCCGTGGACATGGTTTATGTTCTTTTCTCTCGTAATTATTTAGATCTCTTATTTCCTTTTGAATTAGTCCTAACAAAGCGAGATTATTCTTTCTCAGAAATACTCTTCCCTTTGTAGTTCAAGATGAAACAAGTGAATCGCATCAGGCGACATATAAATTTTAGGGTAAATGCCGTTGCTGGGAACATACACCACACAATGAAACCCTCGACGAGCAACTTCACTGCGGATGCAATTATCATACCAGTACGCCACCTGGAAGTAAAGTCAATGGGAAAAGGAACTGTTGTTAGTCGAGTCAGCGAACAGAGATGAAGAAAAAGAAACAAAAGCGGAAGCGTTTTTCTTCCTAGTGCACTTAATTCGGAGACATGTCCCCCAGAAGACGACCAATGTGCCTCAGCTACATTTAATAGCGTAGAAGAATCGTCAATTGGGACACGGGAGGAAGCCTCCCAGATGGCCAAAGTCTTGCAGACTGCCGGTGTTTGGGTTTGGGGGAAAAAAACAAAAAGAAGTTAAGAGGTAAGGAAATATGGAGTAAGGATAGACGTGCGGAATGAATATATCCCTGCTAATTCGTTGCAAGAGAGAAACAGAGAAAATGCAAAAGGATTAAGAATTAATTTGTCTGAAAAGAGGAATAAATTGAGAGGAAAGCAAATATTTGTATTTAAATGATATCTTTGCCCTTGAGTAAGAGAATGTAATAGTGTAGTAAATGTTCTGGAAAAGTGCACCAAAATTTGTTAAACATGTCGCAGAAGTGTTACAGTGTCCTAAAACTTTCAGGTAATTCAATTGGCTCCTGTAACTTGTAAGACCGATACAATTAAGTTCCTCCCTTAGCTCCGTCCCATTTGATGGACAGAAAAAAGATGACATGGCTTTATTTATTTATTTTTCTCTCCTACGTGGCCGTTTATTTAACCATGTCATCTATGATAGATTAAAATGACTTCGTTTCTTACCCTTTAACATTTCAAAATGGGGCCGTTTTGTAATTACATCTCCGAATAGGATGCCCAGATCATCTTCTTTGTGCGAGCCCTAATTAGAGAGAATCAACATTAAGAGCCAAAAAAAAAAAAAAAATTGAGGGCATTAGAGGGAACGAAGTTTCTTTCACATAATGCGCATCAAGCGTTCACTCCATTGTCAATGCTGCATTTGGCTTTGGAATCCAAAGGTACTGCATTTATGATTTTTTGAAAATGGACTGCTCTTTTTCCACTCCTCTTTTAACTTAAACACTCCCTTTCATATTATTTTGACAATATTACCCCTTTGAGGCCTACCGTTTAGCATTCTTTAATAGTCGAAGTGAAGTCCCTCCCTTTTTTTTTTTCTTTTTCTTGAGATCCTATCTTCTTCTCTCTTGCAGGAAATTCTTTTCTTTCCACACTTTTCTGTCTACCAGCAACAATGCTCTTGATGTCCAACTTACTAAATCAAGAATAACTTAAGACAAATCATAACCTATTCTTCTATCAAAACCACATATTGATACTGATGGCTTTTCCTGCAGTGATTAGGGGGCTTTTTGATCCAGTGTAAATTAAGGTGAGGCGACTCAGATTTAAACAGCAAAATATGATAACTCAGTAGCTTATGGCTAACTAACCCATGAAACCAAAAAGGATAAAAGGATAACTCGAAAAATCCGAGCAAATGAATAACTCGAAAAATCAATAAGAATAGAAACGACCAAGTGGTGGCACGTGTGGATTGAAGTTGGTAATTGAAAAAAAAAATCTGGGCGAGTGTTTTCTAGTCATGAGTGTCTCTTGTGTGTTTGCCCATAATTTCTTTTCTAACCGATAATATGTACTCATGGTGAACTCTCTCCGTCGTCCTCCTGTGTGGGTCCCCATTGATCAACCTCTGAGCATATTTTTTGTGGCTCGTCCTTTACTATAAACATCTGAATAATGGTTTCCTATATTGCGCTACAATTGCTTGCATTCCTCACTCATGACACCAAAGGCTCCGATAACTTGGTTAACTTCAGTGATGATAGTTGGATACTCCCTGTTGGGGCAATGCTTAGTGAGGTCCTTGTATCTGCAATTGCTGAACAAACACTCGCACAATATCCACTTTCTTTTACCATCATGAGAACATTTCCCATATCGTACTTCCAATACCCTTTTCGGGTCAAAAGATCAAACGTGTGTTCCTCTACATGGTGATTAGGTTCCACCCACTAAACATAATTTTATTTCCATCTTCTTCCTTAGCATCACAAACACACCAAAATGAGAAAACCCTTAATCATCCTTTGATTGACAATGCTATACCAAAAAGCATTGTTGTTAGTAGACATCAAAGGCATGAAAAGAAGAGGATCACTTGTGAGAAGAGAAGTGAGTAAGAATAAGGAAAGTGAGACTTGCAAATAAATTTAAAAAAAAAAAAGAAGAAGGGGGAAACACTCTCTTTTCTTTGGTAGAGTTCAATTGAAACCTACTAAATGGTGGTCATAGAAGGGGTAATATTGTCAAAACACTTGTGAAAGGGAGTGTTTTAGCCAATTGAGAAGTAGAAAAAGCACAACTCTTCAAAAATTGGTGTCTTTGTACGGTTAGAACCTTCCATTTGTTTGGACCACTTGCTTTGCTTATTGCACATATTAAAAAAAGGAAAATTGTCCAAAAAGACCTAACCTACTATACTTTTGCCAATTCAATCATAAACATTTCAATTTTACCAATTGAATTCTAAACATTTTCATATTTTACCAAATTAGTCCATCAAGTCAATTTTAAACAAAAATTGCTAATGTGAACGTCGGGTGTCCTATGTGGCAAGACGACACTAATTTTTGGACTTTTTTTAATAATATTTTAATATATCTTATAATATTTTATAAAATTCTTTTTTTCTTTTTTCATTTTTTTCTTCACTATTTTTTAAAGATAATTTTAGTAAATCGAACTCTCTAGTTTAAGGTATTGGCTTGTTGACATATATTACCTCTCTCTCTCTCTCTCCTCTCTCTCTCTCTCTCAAGTGAATTTTTCTACATAAACACAAACCATAACCTCTGCAATATTTAGCGAGATCCGACAGTGCATCGAGCAAAAACTATCCAAAGCACCAAAAACAGCAAACCCTAATATGTCTCACTCATCGTCCACTCTGTCTTTCCTCATTTCGCTGGCTGTTCTGATCCAAACCTACTCATCCCAAGCACAATTCTGCTTCAACACCAGCGGAAACTTCACGTCGAGCAGCACCTACGCAACGAACCGTGAGGCCGTTCTGAACTCTCTCTCCTCCAACGTGGTTGCACATGATGGTTCCTATGCCACGAGCGAGGGCGAGGATCCAAACACTGTCTACGCCAGCACTTACTGCCGAGGCGATACGTCGGCAGATACCTGTTCAATCTGTGTCAGGTCCGCAGTCGCAGATTTGGTCGTGGAATGCCCTAACCAGAAGGCGGCTTTCTCCTGGGGAACCGCAGACCCGCCATGCTTTATCCGATACTCGGACACTACGATTCTCGGCGTACTGCAAACGCAACCTACCCTTCGGGTCAAAAACGACGCCAACATCACCATGAACCAAGACCAGTTCGATGCGATATGGAGGAACTTGACGCGAAGGCTAGCGAGTGAAGCCGGAGAGGGCTCTTCGAAGCTCAAATTCGCGAAGGGGCAGGTGAACCTTCCGGACAACAATACGATCTACTCATTGTTTCAGTGTAGTCCCGACTTGTCGCCGTCCAATTGCGGGCGTTGCTTGTTCCAAACCATCGATGATTTTGAAAAGTGTTGCCACGGAAGTAAAGGTGGCGTTGTTTATAAACCGAGCTGTATTTTCCGATGGGATTTGTTCCAATTTTGGGAGTCAAGCCCCAGTCCGTCATCGTCTTCTCCGCCACCTTCAGCTGTCCTGCGGGCTCATGGTGGAAATATTGCCAAAGGTACGTTGCGTTTAAGCTCGTGAAAATGCAATATCATTTGGTATATTGATTATTTTTTGTAAAAATTCTAGAGTGCTAGCATTTTTAACTTAAATTCTTAAAATCGGAATACCTACGAACTTTGAGTTAGTTTCGCTAAAAAAAACCTCTTACTTGTGAGCAGCTTTGAATTTTATTGGCACAAACACCAAAAAAGTTATAAATTGTAATTTGGTCTTAAACATTTTTTTTCATCAATTCAGAAATAAAACTTCTGCATTTATGCCAATTCAGTATGTCCACCCAATTTAGCCGGCCGAGCATTGACATGACACTGTTTGTCACCTTAGACATTTTAAAAAATATATTGAATTTTTTAAATTCTTTAGGTTTTTCCTTCCACTTAGGGCCTGCAAGGTCACCAACTGACCCTCACCGATCATAGGCAAGGGCCTAGTCTAATTTGGGCAAGGTCTACCTCACCCAAGGCCCTAAGCGTATGGACATATGTAAATTGTCATCAATTTATTCAAGTAGAGCAATAACTAATGGATTTTTTTTTTTTTTTTTTTTGGTCTAGCTAATGGATATTGTTAGAAAATGCCTTCAAGGCTACCAAGCCATCTGAAGTAAGTCTGAAGTTTTCCATCACTATTTTATGTCTAATCAAAGTTTTGAAGATCGTAGCTTTCCTTATTAGGTATTATGGCGTTCACTCTTTCAGGATTGCAATTTAATTGATGGTTTTAGATATATGCTGAGAAAAGGAATCATCTGATCAGGTACCTTGGCTGCAATTATCGCTTCAGTCACAATTTTTGTAATGCTTCTCCTCATCGGTTGTTGTTACCTTTGGAGGGGGCGAGCAGAGAAGAAACATGAAGCGGTACAAGAAGAAAGGGGTACTGATAGTCAATTTACGAAAACAAAATAGAAAAAGATTGAAACTTTCAATGAGAAACAAAAAGATTTTGAAGCTATGACCGTAAGACATTAAAACAAGTATAAGTCTGAACGACTTTGTTGTTCACTCATGCAGGTGTAAGCGAGATCACATCCTTCAAGTCCTTGCAATTCCATTGGGATAATTTGCGTGCAGCCACAAACGATTTTTCTCAAGAAAACAAGCTTGGGGAAGGTGGATTCGGGGAGGTTTACGAGGTATTTAAATGTGATTATAAATATTATAAATACTTACAGCTCACCTAAATTGAAATGGATGTTAAATGGGTGGGGAGAATTACCAAAAAAGTCCTAAACCTATTGCAATTATGCCAATTCAGTCCTAAACTTTTTTTTGCCAATTTAATCCTAAATCTTTTATAATTATGTCAATTCAGTCCATCCGGCCAAAATTGGCCGGCCGGCACCGACGTGGACGCCAACCGGCCGGCAAACAATTTTTTAATAATTTTTTTAATTTTTTTCGAATTTTTTCTTTAAAAAAAAAATTCTCTTTTTTTTCCTTATCTTCTTCTTCCTCTGGCCGGTGTCGGCCAGCTGGCCAGAGGCAAGGGCCGGCAAGGCTTGCCCTCGCCAGCCACTGGCGAAGGCGAGCCTCGCCCAGCGACAGTGAGGCCGCCATCGCCCAGCCAAGGCGAGGCTCAGCCTCGCCCAACCATGGCGAGGTCAAGCCTCGCCGATATAGCGATGGCGGCCTCGCCGACCACCGGCGAGGCTCGACCTCGCCATGGCTGGGCGAGGCCAAGCCTGGCCTTGGCCGGGCGACGGCGGCGAGCCTAGCCTTGGCCGGGCGGCGGCGGGCGAGGCCGAGCTCGGCCTTGGGCGGGCGATGGCGGCCTAGCCGTCGGCCGGGCGAGGCTCGCCTTCGCTAGTGGCCATCGACGCCGACCTCGCGCGGCCCTTGCCTCGGCCGCCGGAGGAAGAAGAAGATAGGAAGAAAAAAAAAAAAAAAAAATTTAAAAAAATTTTTAAAAATCGAAAAAAAAAAAAAAAATATATTAAAAAATCGTTTGCCGGCCGGCCGGCATCCACGTCGGCGCCGGCCAGCCAATTTTGGCCGGATGGACTGAATTGGCACAATTCTAAAAGGTTTAGGACTAAGTTAGCCAAAAAAAAAAAGTTTAGGACTAAATTGGCACAATTGCAATATGTTAGGACTTTTTTGGTAATTCTTCCTAAATGGGTGATATCCCAAAAGCTTAAATTATTAGGTGGAGAGAGTTCTTTGTCAAGTGAAGTAGGACAAAAGTTCAACACATTTCTTACGTGCAAGCCAAATTAAAAGCAATACGTGAAATTAGACTATTTTGTCTCTCTAGCTATAAGAATGACTTGTGATCAACATTAATAGAATAATTAAATATAAAAACCATACCTTCATCTAATAACTTAAGCTTTTAAAATTGTTTACAGTAGTCCCGCCAAATCTCACATATTATTAGAGCTAGATGTCCTGAATTCAAATCTTTTTAGCTGCCATTTGCCTCCCTACTTAAATTTCGATGCTTAATACTAAGCAAAATGAGCGGACTAAGCGTGAGGGGTAATAGTATAATTAAATATCGAATCATACATTTATCTAATAGCTTAAGCTTTAAGAAAAATTGATAGTGGTCCCATTAAATCTCACAATCATCTATTTATTATCATAAAAGGTATCCACAGCACTAATGGTGTGGAGGTTATGATAGCATAACGACGTAGAAGAGCACCTAAATTTTTGGGGTCCTCGTTGATTCATAATATAGTTTAAGGATAAGAATGAAGAGTTCGTGAGGTCTTGTTAGCTTTCACATATTATTTCAGGGTAGGCTTCCCAATGGACAAGAGATAGCTGTGAAGAGGCTATCCCAAAACTCAAGGCAAGGTGTCCAAGAGTTTATGAATGAGATTTTGTTGGTGGCGAAGCTTCAACACCGGAATCTAGTGAGATTGCTCGGATTTTGCTTGGAAGGAGAGGAAAAGCTAGTCGTATACGAGTTTGTGCCCAACAAAAGTCTCAACTACTTCTTGTTTGGTTAGTTCCACTTCACTAGCTTTATATTCATCTTGTAGGTTAATGTACGATATAGATGAATGAGTAAATTATCAAAACTCGTTCACTAGATCAAATATAATCTTTTGAATCTAACTCCTAGGCTTCCTAGATAATATTAGCTCTCATTCAAATACTTAAATCACTATGTAGACTCCGAGGAAAGCAAACAATTGGACTGGCCAAGACGTTACAGGATAATATTAGGCATTGCTCGAGGGATGCTCTATCTTCATGAGGATTCTCGGCTTCGAGTCATTCACCGTGATTTAAAAGCTAGCAATGTCTTGTTGGACAATTATATGAACCCAAAGATTTCGGATTTTGGCATGGCGAGGATTTTCGGAGTCGATCAAACTAAAGCAAGCACCGGAAGAATCGTAGGAACCTAGTAAGTTTCACGCTTTTCAAAATTTAATGTTAGACAGCTTCTGGTTAAGAATTGATAATGGGATTTGTATAGATGCAAAGCATTTTAACACATATGTTTCTGTTGGCTGTTTTCAGCGGTTACATGTCCCCCGAATATGCGATGCACGGGCGGTTCTCTCAAAAGTCCGATGTTTACAGCTTCGGTGTTCTCCTCCTTGAGATCATTTGTGGCAAGAGGAATAACTACTTCTACCAATCTGATGGAGGAGAAGATCTCGCAAGCTATGTAAGTTTTTTATATGATTTATTTGTTCTTTGTGGGTTTCAATCGACAATATTGTTTAACAGTTCACTTTTGTTCAATTGAGCTGCTCTAGGCTTGGAAACATTGGAGAGACAATATGCCTTTGGAAATATTGGACGCAGCATTGGAAGAATCTTATTCAAGAAGCCAAGTTCTCAGATGCATACAGATCAGCTTACTATGTGTTCAGGAAGATCCGGTTAATAGACCGACCATGGCGAACATAGTTCTCGCGCTGAGCAGCCAATCTCTTACTCTATCATTGCCACGAGAACCGGCCTTTTTCCTCCAAAGCCGGACAGGACCGCCGGACAAGGAACATGATCAATATACGAGCGGGCGCGAGCCTTTGTCAGTTAACGAAGTGTCGATTACTGAAGTCGATCCTCGATGAAGCACGTGAACTTGATTTCATTTGCTTCTCAAGGATATTATGTGTGTGCTGCGTACGGAAGAACTATTTGGTTTTACAGGTACTGTTTGATAAGTGCGCTTGGTGCGCTTATGCAATAATAAACAGATAGAAATGTGGTGGTTTCCGTCTGGCTTTGTACTAAAGGAGCATGCAATTCCGAGTTGGGTTGACTCCTAATTTTAACTTTCAACTAATAGTCGTGAGATTTTGTGAGACCCGAGATATTGAGTATATGCTAATAGAAGAATACATGATTTAATATTCAAATTGGACTTTGACTTAAGCCTAAGATGTGGAAATTGCAAATTGGAAAGGCAAATAAAAGCTTGGAAGATTTGAACTTAGGATCTCTAACACCATGTGAAATTTTTGTAGACTTTTGACAACTGCTCTAAATGCGTAAATTGATAGATAAATATTTTAACAATCTTATCTATTAATGACAATGTGGGAGGATGAAAAGAGCAAGGGCATTTTGGAAATAAACATTATAGCCAAATTACTTCCTCTCACAATGTTTGCTTGTGAAACTAAATTTATAATGTAGATCCATGTTGTAATAGTCATCATCAAAACCAAATTTAATAGTTTCCACAACATGAGTACGTCTCATTTCTCATTTTGCAATCTTTAAGTTGACTTTAGGCCCCAATTTCGTAACATTCCGAAGGCAGCTTATGTTCCCAGCAGTTGTACGTCGTAATCTGGATGCTTTCCATTGCAAGCCGCGTTGCCATAAGTCATAGTTAAAGACGGTGTCATGGCTGTAGTAGTTATCCAGAATCAACCTTACCGATACGTCAAGCTCGGAGAAGTCTGCGTACATAGTAATAGCAATCATCAGCTTCACTTTGTTTTTAAGGCGTGGCTCTCCCAATATGGCACGTACAATATTAGCCCAACACCGGTAGCCACAATTCTCTCGAAAGCAGTCATGGTCTCTACCTTTGTTTCTCTCTACTAATACGTCTCCAAGTTCAATGTTATTCAGATTAGTCAACAATTATAAGTTGTGGCAAAAGAATACCCCAAGTACCAAAACTTGACATAAAAGGATATTTAAGTACTAAAACTTACGAAAGTGACATTTTTTATGAAAAATGGGACACTTGAATGCTACATCCGACGAACTCCCGAAAATCTTACGTAGCAATTTTTTTATTAATTTTCTCACTTACGTGGCTCGCCAAAATGCTGACTCAGCAAAACACACAAAAACGACGTCATTTTGATATAATTTGAATTCTAATACAAAAATTAATTAAATTAAATTTAAAACAATCTTTAAAAAAAATAAAAATAAAGGAGAATGAGGAAGAGGGAGGTAGCCAGTGGCTAAGGGCTCAGCCCTCGCCGTCACCTCCCTACCGTCGCGAAAGGTGGGGGAGGGTCGGCCGGGCCACTAAGCCCTGGTTGGGGGCCGGCAACCCCAACCAATTGACAGCAAGGGCCTACGTGCCCTCGCCCAGATCTAGGGTGAGGATCGCCACCCTCCCCCAAATCCAACGAGCTGTCGGCTGCCTCCCTCCTCCTTTTTTTATTTGTTTTAAATTTAATCTAATTAATTTTTATATTAATTATTTACTATATCAGCACCAAAAACGATGTCGTTTTAGCATTGTTTAGCCACATCAGCATGTAAAACCATGTCATTTTGCACTAAACTTGCCGAAAAATTGCCACGTCAATTTTATTGCCAAATTTTCTCACTTCTGACACTTAACTGATTCATTTTGCCCCAATTTTGACAATTAAGTGTCACTTTTGTAAGTTTTGGCACTCCTAGTATTCTTGTGTCTATAAGTTGTACAGAGATGTCCAAGTAATTCTAGAATACTAGGCTTGTATACAACATTAGTTCTATCCTCTAATTTATGTTTGTTTTTCTCACGTAATAATTACTGTTCATCCACTAAAAGAAGTCATAAAAACTATCTCGTTGTACAACATTTTGTACTCATGATAAGACTAGAAAACCTTAAAATCACTCAAAGAATGCACAAATGGCATGAAGAAATCACATGGGACTTAGCATTGGATGTGACGGAAAGTTTGGATAATCAACTAATCCTAAGTCGGCATGCAAAATTTCATACAATTTAAATGATATGATGAGATGATCCATGATTCTTAACGATATGTTTGGGAATCCTAAGTGTGATAAACACTTTTTGTGAGACAAATTTAATGTACGAGATGAAACTCAAATGATATGACCTAAACATGTATGCAAATCTTGCAACATGCGGTTCAACCATCAAGAAGGCATGATCATAAGAAGCGGTCCTTAGATGACTCAAATTAGTATGGAAATGTGCACATATGACAATGTTTTATTTTAGCATTATGTTTACAGAACAAGCATGATTTCAGCCATTCTCAAGACAGGCATAAATCCTACCAAAAATCTCACATACAGAGCATGCAATGATGATGATTTCTTGTTAAGAGATTGAAACTCAATTAAGATCACATGAGTCATGACAAAAATGGCAAAATAGACCAATCTATATGTCCAGCACATATTGCTGCAGTACCTTTTACTCTAATGCATGCAATTGATTCACTTTACCAATGTAAAAACCTTACAAAGCATGCATCAATTGAGCATATATATCATGTATTTTAACTCTCGTGAAATATTTGAGTCCAAATAGGTGTATTATGGACTCAATTTCACCAAAACAAATCTCTGATTAATGCAGGATAAACTGACCTATGTTCAGATCTAAGCAATTTTGACCTAACTACACATGTCTAAAAATTTTGAAAAAAAATACAAGACATGAACAACACCTATACAAACAAATTTCATGAAGGAAAGTTGTTCCAGAAATCAACAAAAAAAAAAAAAATCAACACAAAAATAGTAAAATCAGAGCTTGATATGGAACAAATTGACCTAAGCCTAGATCTAAGTAGATTTGACCTAGTTCAACAGATCCAAAAATCATTAAAAAAAATTACAGAAAATGTATGAGATTATTTGGAACAAAACTCATGAAGAAAATTTTATCAAAAGAAAAATCATGAAAGTTGGCACAAAAATAACAAAGCAGAAGAAGGAATAGAATTAGAACCGAAAAAGACCAAAACTACTGCATAATTGTTAATCTTTGGAGTTGTTTTTTGAGGATCAAACGATGCTCAATTGGGGCGTGCGAACTACCATTTTGAAGCTCATGAAGTAACATCAAACTTCTGGTTCATAACTTCGTAAGATAACAACATTTAAGAGCTCAAAACTGGCCTAACAGAAACATGTTGATCCAAATTTGAAAATCACATAACCAAAAGATCTAAATATAATCAACTCTAAATCATTCAAGCATTGATTCTAATCAGATTTGCAACGTATCTTGGCCCCGAACCTTCGTTGTCGATCATGTATTTCGACACGAGAAGCTCTCGCCACATCGGACACTATTAAAAGGAGTTTCATCACGCTTACCTTGATTGAACCAGCGAAGAATTGACTTTCGAAGATGTCCACCTTTCAACGACAATGAAGCTGCTAGCTTCGATCTCACTTCAGGAATCGCTGTACGTGAAGAATATCGAGTTCAACTCCAGTACAAGAGCTATTCAATGCCGATCTTCAATCTTGCTGCTGTAATTTTTCTGGAAAACAGAACGCCAGCAACTTCTGATGGCTGAACAGCACGAGGAAAATCCTTCAAACTCGGAAATGGAACTTCAGAAATCTCCACGCGGAATAAGCGAGACAGAAAAAACTACTGGAATGTTGAAGAACTTAGGGAAAATAAAAAAATCAAGCTCGATTTTGTCTGCCGAGCCGTCATACGATCAAATTAGGGATATGGACGAGAGAAATGGCCACCAGCTTCATCAATCTCCAATTGATATTCAACGTGTGAATTCATCAAGGAGAGAGAGCGAGTGGAGATATGAGGTGTTGGAGAGAGAATGAGTGGAATTCTCTCCCTCGTCCTCTGTTGATCCGATCAAAGATGAATCAAAGAGAAGAAGAAAATCTGTGGAGTTCTTGCGCTAGAGAGAGAATCAGTGGGTGGTGATGATTTTTTGCGGGAGAAAGAACAAGCGAAAATTTGCTTTCGAGAGAGAGTTCCTCCCCGCAATTTTGCCTCGCTTCCCCTTTTTTCAACTGCGTTTTCAGAGATGGATTGCGAGAGAGATATAGAGAGAGACTTTAGTAAGAGAAAGTAGATCTGAAAATGAGGCCCCCAAATAAAGTCGGTTATGTAGTCTTGGGCAAGATCAAATCTTAGCTTTTGGATTAATCCAAAGGCTAAGATTTGGTTTTCTTAGCTAATTGATTTGTTAAATTTGTTGAGAGCATCCTAATTGAGCACATGCCCATTTCAATGGCCACAATGCATCCTTTATAAACAGTGATGATCAATTGTGAACTAATTGGGGTCTTTTTTGCAATTTTCAGAACATGCGGGGTCGATTTGTGAATTTCATAAAATCCGTAACAAAATTGGAATTTTGAAAATAAAGGGCGTGGATGCATTGGCCATGAAGTAGGCCAGCAAATGGTGGTTTCCGGCCAAAAGATGGCCGGAAAAATTAGCCGGTCAACGCCAGTCAAATCTGGTCAACATAGGTCAACGCTGGTCAATAACAGGTTGACCGGGTTGATCTTTTGTCCAAATTTTGTTCTATTTTTCCTGATTTTGCCCGATTTAAACAAAATCAAATATTTGTATATAAATCGGTTCAAATGAGATGCAATTAAGCTATCTCAGGTCGACTAATTGTGCACAAAATATTCAATTTCATTGAATTCCTATTAAAGTGAGGCTACAAGCTAAATTCATATTTTTAATTGAACCTCAATTGATCAAATTGAAGTTCAATTACTTCAATTGCACTCTAGTCTAAAATGAGCCAAGTCGAATTACGTAAATTTAAACACCTTAGTTAGGCTTTCTAACTTTTTTTTTTTTTTGGTCAAAGAAACATATGGTATTCATTAAAGCATGATATTACAACCTGAAGATAAAGTATCAGCATAGACTATATTAAGCAAAATATACGGGGGGAAATAGATTCCAGTTTTGGGCCGAGGCATGGAGATGGGCCTTTGCAGCCCAGTCAGCAGCTAAGTTTGCTCCCCTTCTGCAATGGAGCATCGTTAGGTTAGAAAACTGAGCAACCAAAAAGAACACTCCACTGGTTAGGGCTCTGCTGATCCTCAACAAAGAGGTGAAGGGTTCAAAACCCAGGGGGGGCGCTAGGTGTATTAAGTGTGACTCAAGGGTGGTGTGTCCTCCTGCTTAAGTGTCACCTGGGGGTTTACGGCACGGCTGTTGGCTGCAAGCTAGTTCCTCCAGCACCAAAAAAAAAAAAAAAAAAAACGCTTCATCGAGCACTGATCGCAACTCCCACGGTGACGATCACAGACCCTTCATGATTTCCACAAGATGAAGATAGTCAGATTCGACTTCCAGAGTGGCGTTGTGGAGGCCTTGGCTGAAGAGATGTCAAAGTGAAGAGATGAGGGCTTGACACTGCATTTCAAAGGCTGAGTTTGCAGGGACGCATCTCGAATGCAAATCAGTAAGTATCCCTTTGTGATCTCTGTAAAGACAGGCGATGGATCCGGTGGTGCTACTCGGCTGAAAGCTTCCATCAATATTGCATTTCAAAGTACCCAAGTCAGGAGGTCACTAGAGGTGTGTCGGATCAATCGGTTGAAGCGCAGATCGGACCTGAGATGCAGGGGAGGAGATCTGTTGTGATTTCAGTTGGGTAACTGCACTCTGTATGGCGAGTGTGGGAATCGGCTTCCGGTTGCGAAAGATATAATCATTTCGCATCCACCAAATCTGCCAAAGGGTGTTCGCAACCAGCTCTAAACCAGGTAAGTGCCGAGGTAAGTCCAACCTTTCTGTGAGCCAAGAATCGAAGCTGTTGGTGGTAAGTGATGATAGCAAATCCGAGCGAATCTCTCAAAATTGACCCCTAATTTGGACTTGTCTCTTTTAATGATGCGTCAACTAAAAATCAGGTGTCAAGAATGTGCACTTAATTCCTAGATGGGTCATCCCAAAAGACGATCGACGTGCCGTGGCAACTACTTTAAATTTGCGTAGAAGACTCGTCAATTGGGACATGAGAGGAAGCCTCCCACATGAACAAAGTCTTGCAGTCTGTCGGTGTTTGGGGTCTGAAAAATAAAGGGATAAGTACACTAATGGTGCCATAAGTTGTGTACGGCGCTCACTTTGGTGCCAAAAGTTTCTATCGAATCACTTAAGTGCCAAATCGGAGGAAAAACGCTCACTTTGGTGCCACCGGCGAAAGATTCCGACCAAAATGATTCTTTTAAAAAAAAAAAAATTGATAAGCCTTTAAATGACGTCGTTTTCGGTCCTCCTTAAGAAAACGACGTCGTTTTGCCGTCCTACGTGGATGGCTTCATGGAAACGACGCCGTTTAGCTCACATGGGGAAGAAATTAGGGTTTCGGCGAGGTCGAAGCCGTGGCCGTTGTCGGGGTTGGGGTCGGAGTCGGGGTCGAAGCTGCGGCCGCCGAGTGGCC
This sequence comes from Eucalyptus lansdowneana, assembly GCA_017140395.1. Lineage (NCBI taxonomy): Eukaryota > Viridiplantae > Streptophyta > Magnoliopsida > Myrtales > Myrtaceae > Eucalyptus > Eucalyptus lansdowneana. The sequence goes on along the minus strand of CM029487.1, from coordinate 73,818,714 downwards.
ATCACCGAGGTCGGGGTCGGGGTCGGGGTCGAAGCTACGGCCGTCGAGTGGCCATCGTCGAGGTCGAGGTTGGGGTTTGAGCCGCGGCCATCGTTGCGGTCGGGGTCGAGGTTGAGGTCGGAGCTACAGCCGCCGAGTGGCCATCGTCGAGGTCGGGGTCGGGGTCGAGGTCAGAGCCGCTACCGTTGAGTAGCCATCGTTGGGGTTGGGATCGAGGTCGGGGTCGAAGCCGTGGCCGCCGAGCGCAAGGACCGTCGAGGACGGCGACGGCCGGAGATTAGGGTTTTGAATTGGGGGAGACACCAAATGGCGCCGTTTTGGTGTTTGGAGGCTGACTCAGCTCTCCAGCGAGCCACATCGGCGTCAAAAATTAATAAAAAAAGGCCACGTCGGATTTCCGGCCAATTTCGTCGGAGTTGGCACCAAAGTGAGCGTTTTTCAAATTTTTTTGCACTTAAGTGATTCGACGGAAACTTTTGGCACCAAAGTGAGTGCCGTACACAACTTATGGCACCGTTAGTGTACTTATCCCGAAAAATAAAAAACAATTGAAGAGGTAAGGAAATATAGAGCAGCAATAGAAATGTTGAAGGAATGTATTTATGCTAATTGCTTGCAAGAGGGAAACGGAAATAGGAAGAAACACATGAGAAGTGCCTTAACTTGTGTACGCCACTCACTTTAATACCATAACTTTTCGTCGGCTCACTTAAGTGTCATTTAAAAAAAAAAAATGATAGCTTAAGTGACAACTCCAATCTGAATTGCTGGAAACCTGATGTTGTAAATTAATTTCTTAATATTACGTAACTTACCGGCGTACCCAGTTAGCATATAATTTCTAAACGATGTCATGTAATAAGTTAAAAAAGTGATCACTTTAGTGCCAATCTTAATGAAAAAGTGATCACTTCCATGCCTAAAAACCCCTAAATGATGTTGTATAACAAGTTAAGAAGTGATTACTTCGAGTATCGGTCATTGTAAAAAAAAAAAATGATCACTCTAATGCCAATTGTTGTTAAAAAGTGATCAATTTAGTGCTAATCTTAATAAAAAATACTAATCACTTTAGTGCCAAAAAATGCCACATTAGATAAAAATTTTAATTATAAAAGACATGTAATTTCTCTAGTTGAAATTTTTCACTGAAGGCACTTAAGTTATTTTTTTATCCGATTTTGGCCTTTAAGTGAGCCGGCAAAAAGTTATGACCCTAAAGTGAGCGTCATACACAAGTTAAGGAACTTCTAGTGTACTTTTTCTTAGAGAAATATGTGAAAGAATTAAGAATTACTTTGTTTGAAAGGAGGAATAAATTGAGAGGAAATCAAATATTTGTACGTAAATGATATATGTGCCCTTGAGTAAGAGAATGTAACGGTGCAATAAAAATCTAGGAAAAATGCACCAAAATTCATAAAACTTATCGCAAAAGTGTAATTGTGTACTTGAATTTTTTAATAGTATAATACAGTTCTAACACTTCCAATACCAGTGCAATTAAGTTCCTCCCTTAGTCCCATCCAAATCGATGGACAAAAAAGGAAGACATAACATGGCTTTATTTATTAATTTTTTCTCTTTTACGTGGCTTTTTATTTAACCATGCCGTCCATGATAGATTAAAACGATGTCGTTTCATCCCCTATAACATTTCAAAATGGCATCATCTTATAATTACATCTCCAAATAGGATGCCTGGGTCATCTTCTTCGCACGAGCCCTACTTGCAGAGAATCGACATTTAGAGTAAAAAAATCGAGGGCATTGGAGGGAACGAAGGTTCCTTCACATAATGCGCATCAAGCTTTCACTTCATTGTCAATGCTACATTCGGCTTTAGAATCCAAAGGCACTGCATTTGGGGTCTTTCGAAAATTCGTCTTTTTTGTTTGGCCAGAATCTTCAATTTGTTGGGACCACTTGCTTTCTTTATGCGAATTATAAAAATGTGCTAGTCACATAGTTTTGGTCCCTTGCAGGTCCAATGGCCGACTAGTACCACAATGTCTCTATTATAGTTTTCTTTGGCAGTAGCTTTCGAGCGGGACCATCCTTCAAATGCGGAAGTGAAAGAAATGATGTTATCAAAATAGACCTAGAATAGGGTTCACTCTTTCATGTTACTGAACCTATTGTGACTGAGGTTTGGCGTAAAATAGACAAACTCTGTTAGAGGGTTTCTGGAAATAGTACTCTTAAAGATATCTTAGGTTGTTAAGAGATAATTTTGCAGTGATTGATCTCATATATCAATATCTACATTGTGAAATCATTGACCTAACCGACATTTATGGTGATGATGACAGACAAATGTTGAGATTTTTTTTTGGGGGGGGGGAGGAGGAGGAAATGGAAGGTCTATATAATGTCAATGTGGAAAGGGTTGCGTATGTGGCTACTAATGTGGTTGGGAATACGGATGATGATGGTAGTCGGATTGAGGTTGGTAATGAAGATTTGGATCATCTTGCAGCTAATTTAGTAATGTGGAATATGCAAGTAATAATGATGATCTTGAATTGATTGCAGCAAGGAGAATGATAAATGAATATTCAATGAAATACAGGCTCAACACTAGGCTAAAACAAGATCAAGTGGAATCTCCCTATCAGAGGGTAGCTCCCAAAGAAAGTTAGAAATTGATCCTCAGCTTATGGATGCTTCTAAGTACAAAACAGAGTATTATGATTGAGACAAGGAAAGAAAATTTTCATTCAGATTTAAATAATGAGGGATAAGAAGAGGAAGATATTGTTCTTTCAATAAGGAGAAATAGGTTACCAACTAATCCCCGGTCTGCCAAACAAAGCATCATGATTCAAACGAGGAAGAAAGCCGTTTTTCAGGTTTAGGTAATATGAAAATTTTTTGTGGCCATTTGATTGGGCAAGATTACAAAGCTAGGGTGTAAATTAGTGGCACAGTTACCGAAAGTCCATAGAAAGTCTAGTTTGGACTAGAGTTGTCACCACATACCCTGCAAATTACTACATACTCGAAGTATGATTTGCTATTGCTTTCGGTAATAAATGACCCGAATGAATTCTTGCCCTACACTTCATAGTATGGATGTTAAATAAATCGGTGCTTGCACATACATAGGTAACTTAACCCTCATAAGAGAAATTCTTTCCCATGAATTACACCAGTGTCTTAATTTACAACTATGATCTACAAATTAGAGTGCTCTTAGAAAAAGGATCACGATTACTATGAATTGCTCTACAATGAAGTAATTATATGTTCCAGAGTGCGGTGTATTGAAACTTGCACAGGTGTATTTATTTATTCAATACTAGTTCTTGAGTAACCAATACAATAATAATTTAAATGCAAGTGTGAGTTATCCTAAAAAGTTCCACATCCAAAAATTAGTGTGTTACATGTGTATTAATTCTACTACGCACTCACAGTATTAACATCGTGTAGTAATTTCTCGTTACATCTTTTTTGAGCCGAACAAACTTATTCACATCCTTTAACTCAATTGACCTTGCAAGTATTTCCATTGGCATCTGCAAGGACTACTTGTATGAATCATCCGACAAATTTTCATATAAATTGCTTAAATACACGTAAATGCGTTACATAACGTTGTAGTGAAGCGCATGGAAGTGACATTGTCACCGTAGGCAACGGTAACATTAAAACTATTTCTGCACATTATTTTAGATGGTGGGAAATGCGATTTCCTTATGTATTTCGGCCGAGACAAAAGAAAATATGGGCAACGTTTTTCCCAATAGTAAGTGAAGAAGAAGGTACAAAAAGATGTGAATCATGGAAAGGGTTGGGGGCCCTACGGGAATTGACTGACGTCGCCCACCAATTCTTTACCTTTTCCTAATTTTGGGGCTGAACGAAATCAGTGGGCTCGATCGATTTCTCTTCCACAGCCCAATTATTCCTTTAATTTTTTCTTGACCCCTACAAAGAAGGTAATTGAGAACCGACAGTTCGCACTAGTCAAAATGGTAGATATACATCAATTTGTGGGACCCATTTTCACGAGTTTGACTATGATTGTGAACATACAATTATTTGAGTATGTGACATCACCTCGATTTTCCTTTGTGAAATCACTGTCACTTATGATTTGAGAAGAAATTCATATGTGCGGATATGTGCGGAATTTGATGTCAACATTTTTCTTTTGGCCATATTAGAAGAAACTCCCACCGACTTTCGACCCTATATCAAATTAATGAGTTTATAAGTGTGGTCATCACATAAATTAAATTTTGATTAAATATTTATGAGTAACTCTCATAATTTATAACCTACCAATTAGACATGTGGCTGAAGAAGTCTTACTAGGGTTAGAGGAAATTATTGTCTTTTTATTTTCATTTTACATAAAAGGACTTCATCCTTATTTACGCACACTATATAATGTGTAAGGTCAAAATTAGAATTTTGATGTTCATCTTCAAAAATTCAAAAACACTTTCACATCGATCTTTCCTCAGAGCAGCAACTGGCCATGAAAATACATTTTTGTCTGGATCATATTTAACTCAAAATCAACATTGTAAAGAAGAATTTATATAACGTACGGCATCATCTAAGTAAGTACGTGGGCGAGAAGGAAAGCTCTATGGCTCTGAGTTTATACTTGAGCTAGTAAGAGTTAGAGTTAATAAAATAAAATCTTTTAAAAATCCACCAATTACTTAGGACGATGGTTTCCTCTCTCTCTCTCTCTCTCTCTCTCTGTAAGAAACTGGCTCTAGCATGATCAAACCAAGAATTTTCGCACTCTATTTATTTTACAGAATTATTGAATCCGTGTCATGGGCCAGATTCACATATGTGCTTACTCCTTAATTATTAAACAAAAATATACCCAATCAATTAGAAAATTAACATTAATTGACATTTTTTCAACCGAAGATAATAAATGGAATTCCATCTTCTAATAATTGATTTGGCAAATAAGGTACCTGGTCCAACTCCACTACCTAGAAGTCTCCCCAAGATATTTTAGGACGATTTTTAAAGTTTATGTTACAAGAGCGCAATCACATCAACAGGACAGAATTGTCTTATCCCAACTCAACTCTGCGCCACTCCTTTTACATGACATGGAAAGTCCAATTTGTTCTACACGTCCAATTCCTCCGCACCAGTAAAATTCTACATCGCCAAGCCAACATCACGGGATTTTATTTTAGGAAAATATTATATTAATCATGACTAGCTTGTACAATAAATTTATTAAATAATCTATTGTTCTATTATTGATTTTTTAATATAAAAGATCACTCATAATAAAACAAACATCTTAATAAATCAGCCAATAGGGTTGAGCAACAAAGGCTACCCAGATCAAAGCGATGGCTGATTCTAGGCGATTCCATAAAAATGGAACCGATAATTTTTTATCTAATTTCCAAGCCAAGGATGGAATTGCCTGGACCGGACTGACTTATTTTTTTTTTAATTTATTTCTTAAAAATATTCAGAGAACAACAGCCCCTCATGCTTGATCTTCCCCCCTCGGCTCTAACGCCTCTTTCCCTCTCTCTATGGCGGACGGCAGCATCCTCCAAGGTCTGAAGGAGGAGGGCCTTCTCGACGAGCTCGGTGTGGTAGGTGTCGAGTCGAGGAGAGCGACGAGCTGTATAAAACAGACGATCGATTAATAAACCGAGCTTATTTGATCCCCATGGGTTAAACAAATCTCTTAATAGAATTCGATTCCCGGTTTCACTTTGAAATCGGATCGGATTAGGAATCCATCATTTCCACTAGTTGACAGTTTTGACTAGTCCACATATAAAACTTCTCTCTCGTTCACGTATTTTTCACTTCACTTTATCCGCCGCAAGTGAATTTCACTTCGTAAAGACGAACCACAACCTCTGCGATATATAGCCTAAAATTCTATGGCTCTACATCGAGCAAAGCCATTCGAAGCACCTACAACACCAACACCAACACCAACACCAACACCAAACCATACCATGACTCGCTCATCATCCACTCTCCATTTCCTTATTTCGCTGGCTGTTCTGATCCAAACCTACTCATCCCGAGCACAATTCTGCTTCGACACCACCGGAAACTTCACGTCGAACAGCACCTACGCAACGAACCGTGAGGCCGTTCTGAGCTCTCTCTCCTCCAACGTGGTTGCACATGATGGGTCCTATGCCACGAGCGAGGGCGAGGATCCAAACACTGTCTACGCCAGCACTTACTGCCGAGGCGATACGTCGGCAGATACCTGTTCAATCTGTGTCAGGTCCGCAGTCGCAGATTTGGTCGTGAAATGCCCTAACCAGAAGGCGGCTTTCTCCTGGGGAACCGGAGACCCACCATGCTTTATCCGATACTCGGACACTCCGATCTTCGGCATACTGCAAACGCAACCTACCCTTAGGGTCAAAAACGACGCCAACATCACCATGAACCAAGACCAGTTCGATGCGATATGGAGGAACTTGACGCGAAGGCTAGCGAGTGAAGCCGGAGAGGGCTCTACGAAGCTCAAATTCGCGAAGGGGCAGGTCAACTTGCCGGACAACAATACGATCTACGCATTGTTTCAGTGCAGTCCCGACTTGTCGCCGTCCGATTGTGGGGGTTGCTTGTTCCAAACCATTGATGATTTTGATATGTGTTGCCACGGAAGTAAAGGCGGCGTTGTTTATAAACCGAGCTGTATTTTCCGATGGGATTTGTGGAAATTTTGGGAGTCAAGCCCCAGTCCGTAATCGTCTTCTCCGCAACCTTCAGCTGCCCTGCGGGCTCATGGTGGAAATATTGCCAAAGGTACGTTGCGTTAAGCTCGTGAAAATGCAATATCATATGGTATATTGATTATTTTTTGTAAAATTCTAGAGCGCTAGCATTCTTAACTTAAATTCTTAAAATTGGAATACCTACTAACTCTGAGTTAGTTTCACTATAAAAAAAAAAACCCTTGAATTGTGACTGGCTTTGAATTTTATTGGCACAATTACCAAAAGAGTTCTAAATTGTCAATTTGGTCTTAATTTTTTTTTTTTTTTTTGCCAATTCTGAAATAAAAGTTTTGCATTTATGCCAGTTCAGTCTGTCCACCAATTTAGCTGGCCGAGCGCTAACGTGACATTGTTTGTCGCCTTGGACTTTTTAAATAATATTTTGAATATTTTATAATTTAGGGTTGCCAACTGACCATCGACAATAACAACCGAGGGCCTAGTCTAATTTGGGCAAGGTCCACCTCACTCAAGACCCTAAGCATGTGGACAATTTTTATAATTTTTTACAAAAATTGAACATTGTAATTTTTTATTTTTTTTGTTGCTTTCATTTTGGCCGATGAGGGCCAGATCTAGGCAGGGTTTGTCTTGCCCTCAGCCAATAGGGCCATGAAGACCTCCTGACTATCGGCAAGGCCGCCACCTTCGCCAATGCCCAACAAGGGCTTTGCTAGCCCTTGCCAATCAAAAAGAAAGAAATAATAAATATATATAATAAAATATTATTAAATTGTCTAATTTAGCATTAATCGATCACATAGGATTATTGTCATTCACATGGATGATGTCCGGTTAAAATTGATCAGATTGGAATTCGATTGAAAAAATGAAAATATTTGAGACTAAATTGATATAATTGAAAGGAAGTATTGAATCTACACAATTATAATAGATTTAGAACCTTTTGAATAATTTTTCCATCAATTTCTCAACACTAGATGTACATGTAAAAGGGACCTTTTTAGTAAAAGATCATAACAAAATCACCATAAAACAAATTGACTTGTTATAATGAAAGAAGGAAAAAGAAAATGTAAAAAGTGAATTGGGTGAGGGCGGAAAAGAGAGAGAGGGGCGCAAGCGATGATGATTTGTCGCCTCTTGACCCAGGGGAAGACGAGGGCATATCCCTTGGATTACATACTGGCAAAAATTTAATTTGTCGTTTGGCTTTTGATGTCAATCACCATACCGGTGAAAAACCACAAACTAAGACAATGGTTTGGAAATTAAGCAAAAGGATCGACTACCTGAAAGATACGAAATATTCTACAATTTCCGTAATCTAGCAAGCTCTTGGATAAAGCAAATGCTCCAAACATAGAATAATTTGCACGTACTTAACGGTGAAATTTCAATGGGCAAACTCTCATTACTAATCGGAGATCCCCAACATTCCGGCCAGTTACAACAAAATCAGCGATAGAGAGTCGAGTACTTCCGCAAAAAAGACATGCTTATCGGAAGAGGGAAATATAGTGGAATGATGGGCTGATCCATCTTTTTTAATTTCGTTTTGGTTAGGCACCAATTTTTTTAAACACATCGTACACTTCAAAATAAAACTTTTATGTAATTCTACATGTCAAGACGTCTGAATTCTGTAAACGTTCAGACATTTGAAATCAAATAATTATCAAATTTTAAATCTGGCAAGAAAAGAGAATGAAAAACAAAAAGTCACCAAGTAAAGCCATCATATCAATTATGGCAAGTGTCATTTAGAGACACGTAATAGAATTCAATCTCAAGGCGCACATTACATATTATTAAAAAGTAAATGGTGTAAAATGAAATGGCGATTGATACTATTTAATGGAATAATAGCAACATAGGCCCCTCTTCTTTAACCTGAGATTAAAAATATTTTTTTCCCTAAATTGTTCCTGCACTAGAAGGTACATCATTTGTGCTTCCTTTGTTTCATTGATGGATCTTATTAACGTAGTCTTAACAACTTCAAAGAATTATTGACGTAGATTAACATTGCTGACATGATCTCTCTCTACATATATATACACACATGCACATGTTTGTCTTCTTTCTTCTCGTGGCCACCATGGTAGACCTGGAAGCTTTCGGCCGCCTTGGCCATAGAGCTCAAGCTCGAGTCTATAGCTTACAACCGTGAGGATGCTCGGGCTTCAAGCTCATGGCCATGGATTCTCTCTCCTCTTTTCTCTCGATTGTGCCATATTGTCACATCCATAGCTTTTCTCTGTTCTAGTTTCTCTATCAACATATCTCTCTCTCTCTCTCTCTCTCTCTCTCTCTCCTCCTTGCGGTGGTATTTGCTTCAATTTCGAGCTTTAATCTCGTGACCATGGTCGCTTATGCTTCCAACTCTAGTCCATAGCCACTAGATCCAGAGACTCGTGGCCAAGGACGTTCAATCTGAAGTCTTGTGGCTCCAATGGCAGTGGATCTTCGGCTCAAGCACATCCGATGGCTAGCTGACCACAAACTTGCAGCCATGGCTGCCATATCTCAAGCTTGCATCCACAACAAAAAGATGTAACATCCTCAACTTCAAGCCCTTTACATGGTAAAAGAAAAGTCCGAACTTGGTTTCACCGGTTAAGCCCAGCTGTGTCTGCTTCCTCCGATCATGTCTTAAGCATGAACCTCAAGCCAAATAAGATAGTCGATTGTTGTCAAATTTGATTAGTCCAGGATGACAAAGCCTTCAGAACTTAGATAATTTCCAAGTTGCATTTAATGCCCTCGTCATGTAGTAAATTAAGAAGCACAGACACTTGGCACATTGGGACTTTACATTAATAGATAAGATTATATTTTGATTTAAAGCCATTAATGAAGGGGACACCTCAGCCTTGGATAATCAAAATTTATTGGAAAATTAAGTGCGAACAAATGTGAACGTATACCACCGCCTTGGTGGCCGTGATAGTTTGGGCTCTCTCCCCCTCACAAAGGGGAGGAGTTCGAATCCCCTCACAGTCGCTTGGGGTCTTAAGTGGGACACCGGGGGTGGTGGGTTCTCCCGCTTACGTGTCCCCCCAGGTTTACTCGCCGGCGCAAATATATGGGGTTCTTGGGTCACCAAAAAGAAAAAAAAAAAAAAAAAACAAATGTGAACGTATTAAATAAAGTGGGGAAAAAGATATCTCTATAGCCTATGCCCATTAATATCCTAGGATCTAAGTGTGAATGGTAGACTTTGGAACCTACAAAGGAGATGTCACATGCAAAGAGAGAGAAAGAGAGAGAGAGGAGAAGGCCAAGACAAGTCCAACATTGGACCAAGACAAGTCTACATTATTTCTTTTGGACATTAGCTAATAAATAACCGAGACAAGTGTCCAAGCTAGTATAGAGCCTACTTAGGATATTGGGAGATAATATTGTACAACCATGGATGACCCTTAATTCAAGGCCAAGTGGGAACACTCCACTTTTCAACAAGAATTTACCACATTTAATTTTTGAAATTTCTGGACCTTTGTTGTTTGCTAATTTTACAGAGCTTTCTATGTTAAGAATTTGGAGAATCTTCCTTCATAAAATTTGTTCAAAATATCTTGATCTATAACATTCTTAAATTTCATATTTTTCTGAGGTGAAATGGTTAGGACAAATGCCCAATCAATTACCATATAGAACCTACCTAGTATAGTGAAAATGGTAACCAAGTTGCTTCCTGAAATTTTTATAAAATCTTTCCTTTTGAATTTGGGCATACTTCCTTCACAAAATTTTTAAAAAACATCTGTATCTACAACATATTAAAATTTCAAAGAGCTTTGTGAAGATTTAGATTTCAAAACGAGTCTCTCTCTCTCTCTCTCTCTCTCTCTCTCTCTCTCTCTCTCTCTGACCATTGAATCTGCTTAACGGATGAATTTTTGGATTTTGTTCAATGATTTTCTGCTCTTTCCACAAAATGAATTTGGCTCGGGTTTCTTCATGAAATTTTTTTCTAAGGTCTTCTCTACAACATGGTAAAATTTTATAATTTTTCAAATCCGTTTGATAAGGTAATGGTACTGATTTTGAAAGTTGCTGAAAACTATTTTCGCCTTAGAATAGGAGAACCACACACCCAACTTGGAGGGGAAGGGGCTGCACGCATAACTTGAGGAAGAAGCCAATCTAGAGTCTTCTTGGCTTGAAGATAAAAATGTAGTAAATGCTTTCAAAAGGTAGTTAATTAATGAGCTTAATGAATCACATGCTCATGTGGTTAACTTGGAAAACAAGTTGTCCAAAGTCTAAGTTCTTGATAACCAAATCTTAGGTAAATCTTAGGGTATGATGGCCCTAGATTGTAGCCTTAGTGAACAAGGTAAGGGCCAACCAATTAGAAGAAAACATTAGGCATAAAAGGAGCTTATGTGTCCCTTAGGCACCATAGGCAATAATGAACCTAGATTGAGCCTTGGAGAGCAAGCAAATAGGTGGATCAATCACAAGTCAACACCAAAGGACCTAGGCGCCAACTCGAGAAGATAGATAGGTCAACTCGTCATTTAGGCATAATCACGAGTTTGTATAAAAATCTAAGAGGAAGAGGTCTATAAATAGGAGAATGTATCCTCACATTTGGAGGATGAACAATTCTCTTCTATCCTCTCCCTTCCTTCCTTCTCTTTCACGCCCTTCTCTTTCAAGCCACCCTAGACACCAATTGACCAACGAAGAAGCATCTTGGAGCTAGGTCCAAAAAGTAGTAAGTAGATTTTACTCACTCTTTGATAAGGCAATGTGCTACACTTATCGATTTTAGAATCATGTCATCGTTTGCTTGTTGTGTTTCTATTACTTGTTGTTGCATTAAGTAAATTCATAGTCCCGCATGGGTATCGAGCACATCCGGATGTCGAGGAGAGGTCTCGGTGACTATGGACAATGCTAAAGCCTAAGCGAATGGTTCAAAGTCAAGGTCACGAGCCCAAATCGCATCCGGCATGAGTTTAATTTAATAAAACACAAGAGTCATTCATTAGTTCACCTGGCATGGCACGCCTTCGGGCCTTTCATTGGCTAAAAGTTTAAACATAACATGAATCGGTTGATGCTTGCAATGCATGGACACACAATGGACTTATATGCCAACGCTGGCAAATGCCAGGTCGTTGCCTGGGGTAAAGCCCTAAATGTCGTCCCGATATTGAGATCATGGACGATGACGGCCCGGGTAAGGCCAATGCCTGAGGGTCACCCTAGATGCCATCTTGATAATGAGATCGGGACGATGCTGGTTGCCAAGGGGGGGACTAATGCCCAATTGTTACCGGAAGAGTCGATTACTTTCGACTAATATGATACTGAAAAAGAAAAATGAAAGTCCACGTGTAGTCCATGATTGATACATGTGTGATACTTGCAAAAGCTAGGTTTGTTTTGATATGTATTGTTAATTCCTTGCATCAATTAGAGCATATGTTTGAATTGGGTCATTTAGTGCTTAAATGAGTTTCATGAGATGCACGTATTCCTTTTCATGACCGAAATGATCATAAGTCACAGATCTTTGGAAAGATTGTTTATATGCACTAACTCATTGTCTTTGATTTTTGAAAGCACATAGACGATTGAGAGCATTTCATATGCATAAGTAAGGCAAGGCACGAACCTTGCTATTGATTTACCATTGACAAGTGGGTGGTAACCTTGTATTCGACAATCGACGGCAAGATGTCCTCCTATAGGAGAATTAGGGATTTCTATTTACTGAGTCATTAACTCACTTTTGTTGTTCTCACAATTTCAGGTGTGTAATGGGTAAACCTGGGTCCAAAAAGGGAATGAATCTAGCATAGGGCTGCTTTTGGGAGAAGCCCGGTAGAGGAGTTAGGCTACCCCAACCTTTTGATCGACTATATATGGAAACGAAAATAAGTAGCCCAGGACTATGATGGACATGTAATCAAAACAGCTTTTTATATGCAAATGTGTATGAATATATGTTGTTTTTATTTGCTTGGTTTGCATATGTCTTGCCCGGCTTCCATGTTTGTTTGTACAAGGATTGTTTATGATCACTCCTGCATGTGCTTAACTAAAGATAAAAGACTTTTGGGATGTTCGACATTGCTTGGGGCGTCAATGCTAACCCGCCAGGTCATGCTCTCGTGCTAGAGGTGGGGCGGGGGTGTGACAGTAAGCTTTTTGTATCAAAGCAAGGTTAATTACCTGAATGATAAGGTGCGCTAAAAGTTGGGCTAGTTAGTAAGGAAAAAAACATCATGCATGCGTTCGCTTGGATGATTTGTTTTTGCTAACCTTAACCCCTCTCACTTTGGTATTGCTATAGCTGTGCCTATTATTTTGCATAAGTATTCTTTAGAAATCTAGCAGAACACCATAAGTGCTCAAGACCAGTCAACTTCTAAAGGAAAGTTGAATCAAGATCCTTGACTCGATGGAATACTACAAGCCCTAGCGACCATATGAGGTTTAATGGAAAAACAAGCGCAACAATAGGCTAATGGTAATAGGAATGGTGATCAACTTATGCAAGGACTGATTGAACAGTTCCTAAAACTTAGGCCATCAAAATTTGCTAAAACTGGAGATCCTAAGGAAGCAGTATCATGGATCAATGAACTAGAAAAGATATTTGCACTACTAAAGTGCTCTAATGAGGACAGAGTTACATTGGCAATGTATCAACTACAAGGCAATGCCGGCCATTGGTGGAAGGCAACTCAGGGGAGGATATTCCCTAATGGTGCAGCTATTACTAGGAATGCTTTTGTGGAAGCATTTAATGGCAAATATTTCTCGAAGTGTACTCGTGACCAAAAGATGGAAGAATTTCTGCAACTCCATCAGAATAATATGACGGTTGACCAGTACGAGGCAAAGTTCTATGAACTGTCCAGGTACACTTCCCGATTGGTTGAGCATCCCGTAGATAAAGCTAAGCAATTTCAGGATGGATTAAAACCCGAAATACAAAGCCAACTTGTGCCATTAAATCTTAAAGATTATGGTGAGCTATACGAAAGGGCTCAGTTAATTGAGGATGCCATGGAACGAGTGATGAATCGACCTCATTATCTCGCCTTGAAAAGTGGGAACCAGCATTCAGCTAAGCAGCCGATGATGGGAGACAAATCTCCCTTTATCCTAATAAGAGGAATCGTAATTAGAAGTCCCATTTTTCTTCAAAAGATGGGTGCCGCATTTATGGAAAACGTCATGGGAATGCTCCATGTTATGTAAGGATAGGAGCCTACTTTGGATGTGGCCAGCAAGGCCACCTCCTTAGAAATTGTCCATGGCGACAAGGAATACATCAGCAGCAGCCGCAACAGCCACCAGCAAGGGTTGCACCTCAAGACAATTCGAACTATCCATCAACTCCAGGAAGATTGTACATGATGAACCAAGAAGAGGCAAAGAATTCACACACTGTTATCACAGATATGGTTTCTCTGCAAAACCATGTTGCATATGCATTGTTTGATACCGGAGCTTCTTGTTTGTTTGTTGCAGAACGTTTTACGCGGTTAGTTGGATTAAAATCTGAACCGTTAAAAGTCGTACTCAATGTCTCCACTCTAATGAGAAATGAAGTGTTATCCACCCTAGGATGTCGAGGGTGTAGAATGAGATAGCTAGTATAAGCACCTAAAGGAGGGTGAATAGGTGCACAAACAATTTATCGAGATACGGAAGCGATTCTAGGCAGCCGATAGAAAGGAGTTCACAAAATGATTTACGATCAAAGTAAAAAGAGTAAGGAAGAGAAGATTGAACACAGGGTTTATAGTGGTTTGGCTTAATCCAAGCCTACGTCCACTCTTCCGCACCGACAGCCCACACCTGGATTTCACTATGAACAAAAGAGAAGTTACAGCTCAGCTTTTCCTTGATTCCACAGTGTAGATGTTCTATCACACCTCCTCAAGGTTTCTCACAAATATAGACTCTCTTTTGTATACAAGTATTCGCTCAAAGGAATTGTCTAAACAACAGAGAGCTTCAGACTTTGGAATTCTTCTATCGTGCACACCTCAACAACTTAGAACGTCTTCCTTATATACTCTTTTATGCCATCATACCCGTTGGCACTTACCAAAGGAATTCCTCCAATCTACCCGTTGAATGGAATCAATTAGGAAGATCATTCGGGCTATTAAAGGAACGTGTTGATAGCCCATCAATCCTGTTCGCCCATACAATCAGGATCTCGGTTTCCATAAGTAGAACCTTCCAAGAATATTTAAGCAATCATCGATTCCTTAATCTTCGAGTCAATCTCGATCAATCAAAGGATTCTGTTGTGTCTATTCCAGCCACGAGATCTTCTCCAGTTGATAAGGTCAAGCGCTTAACAAAACATCCAGTTCTAGGTAACCTTTCTTCAACGGATTAGAGACTGTCAATGAGGATAGACTTTGAGTCTTGAGTCTGGCTGTCCGGAGGTCTTCAGACTTTAAATAACAGAGTTTGCAAACCTTCATACTAGACTGATGGAAACGTTTTGTCAGCTTCAAAATACTTCAAGAGGATTTCTCCAACATATAATGGGTATAAATGGTTAGGAAGAAAGTATAGACTTAGTCGTATTGGCTATGTACGACTTCGACATTATCATTGGGATGGATTGGCTCATTAAACAATGAGCTCATTTGGATTGTTATGATAAAACAATCCAATTTAATCCACCCAAGCGTCCCAATTATAAGTTTATAGGAAATGGAGGAGGACCCTCCATGTCCTTAATTTTTGCATTAGAAGACACTTGACTTCTTGAGGAAGGTTGCCAAGGATACTTGGTGACGGTAACGGATGTGTCCAAGGAAGAACCGAAATTAGAAGATATTCTAGAAATATGGGAGTTTATTGATTTTTTCCAAAAGAGTTACCGGGATTACCTCCAGAAAGAGTGGTAGAGTTTGCCATCGAATTAATTCCAGGAACAAAGCCTATCTCTAAGGCTTCCTATCGGATGTCATTGTTCGAACTTAAGGAGTTAAAAGTACAACTCCAAGAATTATTAGATAAAGGATTTATTCATCTGAGTGCTTCACCATGGGGTGCACCAGTTTTATTTGTGAAAAAGATGGATGGGATGTCATGTCTACGTATTGACTATCGGCAACTTAACAAGGTCACTATTAAAAATAAGTACCCTTTGCCGAGAATTGATGATATATTTGACCAACTTCAAGGGGCATCCATATTTTCTTAGATAGATTTGCCATCGAGATATCGTCAACTTTGAATCAAGAAGGAGGTTATTTCAAAGACGACTTTTCGAACACAATACGGACACTATGAGTTCACCCTGATGCCGTTCGGTTTGACAAATGCACCAGCATCATTCATGGACTTGATGAATCGAGTTTTCAAGCAGTATTTGAACCGCTTTGTCATTGTATTTATTGATGACATTCTTGTGTATTCTCGGAACCCAAAAGAACTTGAACAGCATTTAGGAATGGCACTACAAATCCTTAGGGAGCACATACTTTATGCAAAATTCAGCAAGTACGAATTATGGCTCAATCGCGTGGTATTTCTTGGTCACGTGATATCTAGTGATAGAATTTCGATGGACCCAGCTAGGGTGGAAGCAGTGCTAAATTGGCCAAGGCCAACCACGGTCACGGAGGTTCAGAGTTTTCTCGGCCTAGCGGGCTATTACAGAAGATTTGTGGAAAGATTTTCCTGTATGGCTACCCCTCTAACACAACTATTGCAGAATGTAAAATATACAGTGATGACTCTCACAAAGGGCTAGGATGTGTACTGATGCAGCATGGAAAAATAATGGCCTGTGCATCAAGACAATTAAGGCCTTACGAACTCAATTATCCAGCCCATGATTTGGAATTGGCTGCAATTATATTCGCCTTGAAGATATGGAGACACTATCTTTATGGTGAGAAGTTTGTGATTTACATGGATCATCAAAGTTTGAAATACTTGTTTTCCCAAAGGGAATTAAAGATGCGACAAAGGTGTTAGATGGAACTCCTGAAGGATTATGATTGTGAAATATTGTACCATCCCAGCAAGGCAAACTGAGTTGCCAACACTCTTAGTCGGAAGTCCACTATTGTGCAATTGATGGTCCAAAAACGGAAAGTGCTTGAAGGAATTCGTGACCTATAGTATAAGCTTCAGATTGGCCATCTATCGAGCTTATTGGCTACTCTTCAGATTGAGTTAGAGGTATTATCAAAGATTAAAACGTTGCAATAGGTGGATACAGAAATCTAGAAGATCATAAAAGAAGTTGCAGAAAAGAAGAGATCGGATTTTCATGTCACATGGGATAGTAAAATTCCGTGGGCAATTATGTCTGCCCAATGATGTAGAATTAAAAGAAGAAATTCTTTCTAAAGCTCACCGTAGTCAATATAGCCTACATCCCGGTAGCACAAAGATGTATCGGAATCTTCGGCAACATTATTGTTAGAATGGCATAAAGTTGAATATCGCTAAGCACGTGGCAAAATGTTTGACTTGTCAACAGATAAATGCGCAACATTGTAAGCCAAGAGGACTATTACAGCCATTGGAAATTCTAGAATGGAAATGAGAACATATCACTATGGATTTTGTTCTGGGTCTACTGAGAAGTCAAAGAGGAAACAATTCCATCTGGATGATAACTGATAGACTTACGAAGTCTGCTCATTTTCTAGCAATGCAGAAGAATTTTTCACTAGAAGAATATGCTGAGTTATATGTGTGGCAAATAATTCGCTTGCATGGGATGCTGGTGACTATTACTTCAGATTGGGATCCTAAATTTACTATCATTTTTTGGAGAAGTTTACAAGCAACGCTAGGAACGAAACTGCAGTATAGCACCGCTTATCATCCATAAATGGATGGCCAAATCGAAAGAACCATCCAAACTTTAGAAGACATGCTTCGAGCATGCATTATAGATTTCAAAGGAAGATGAGATGAAGATTTGCATCTCATTGAGTTTGCATATAACAACAATTACCAGCAAAGTATCAGTATGGCACCGTTCAAAACAATCTATGGTCGGGCTTGCAGGACTCTAGTGTGCTGGGATGAAGTTGAAGAAAAGAATGTCACTAGTCCAGAGCTAGTTCCACTTACTATAGACATCGTTTAGACAATCCGAGATAGAATGAGAGTCACCCAAAGTCGTCAAAAGAGTTATGCTGATAATATGCAGAAACCCCTAGAATTTTAGATTGGCGACCATGTTCTTCTTAAAGTATCGCCCATGAAAGTTATGTCCCATTTGGTAGGAAATGAAAATTAAGTCCTAGATTCATAGGACCTTTTGAGATACTAGAACGGGCAGGGAATTTGGCCTATGGGTTGGCTTTACCACCAAAGCTTGCTTAAGTCCACAATGTCTTCCATGTTTCAATGTTAAGAAAGTACGAACCCGATCCGGCACATGTGCTAAACTTCGAAGAGATCAAAGTAGATGACAAAGTGTCCTATACTGAGGAGCCGGTGCAAATCATGGATTGAAAGGAGCAAGTTTTGAGAAATAATGCCATCCCCTAAGTTAAAGTAATATGGCAACACTACAAGGTAGAAGAAGTGACCTGGGAGAGTGAAGAAAGTATGAGACAGTCATACCCACACCTATTTGAGCTAGGTACATATTTAAATTTCGAGAACGAAATTTTTTTAGGGGAAAGAGTTGTAATATCCTCAACTTCAAGCCCTTTACATGGTAAAAGAAAAGTCCGAACTTGGTTTCACCAGTTAAGCCTGGTTGTGTCTGCTTCCTCCGATCATGTCTTACGCATGAACCCCAAGCCAAATAAGATGGTTGATTGTTGTCAAATTTGATTAGTCCATGATGACAAGGCCTTCAAAACTTAGATATTTTCCAAGTTACATTTAATGCCCTCGTTGTGTAGTAAATTAAGGAGCACGGACACTTGGCACGTTGGGACTTTACATTAGAAGATAAGATTAGATTTGGATTTAAAGCCATTAATGAAGGGGACACCTCAGCCTTGGATAATCAAAATTTCTTGGAAAAACAAGTATGAACAAGTGTGAACAAATGTAAATGTATTAAATAAAGTGGGGAAAAAGATATCCCTATAGCCTATGCCCATTAATATCCTAGGATCTAAGTGTGAATGGTAGACTTTGGAACCTACAAAAGAGAGGCCACATGCATAGAGAGAGAGAGAGAGAGAGAGAGAGAGAGAGAGAGAGAGAGAAGAAGCCAAGAGAAGTCCAACTTTGAACCAAGACAAGTCTATCTTATCTCTTTTGGACATTAGCTAATAAATAACGGAGACAAGTGTCCAAGCTAGTATAGAGCCTACTTAGGATATTGGGAGATAATATTGTATAGCCATGGATGACCCTTGATTCAAAAGGCGACCAAACTTCGTTCTTGTTGCTTAGGGTATGACTGGTTCACCCTAAGGTGACAAAATAAAAGATCTGTCGCATTTGGTTGATCATAAGGTGACAAAATCTGCTCTTTGTTATTTTCGGGGAATCTGAGGCGCTAAAAGTCATTTTTTTTTTTTTTTTGGTCACAAAAAAAGATTTTGTCGCCTTAAAATATTTTCTTGTCGCGCCTCTTGTGCTTCCATTTTTTTTTTTTTTTTTATAGCGTTTAGATCTTTACAGGTTATGCATTAAATCGCCTACTCTTTCTAAATTTGAAATAGGTGTCATTCTATTTTTTTTTTTTTTTTTTAAGTTCTGAGTGTTGTGAGTGTAGACTTTGGTTTCTCCCCTGAAATTAATGCTCCTTAAAAGGCTAGTTTAGTGAGTTTAATCTCATGAAATTACAAAAAAGATGAAGAGAAAGAAAAATGAAAGAAGAAAAACCAGTTTGGTGGGATTTTTTATTTTTTTTTTCTGGTCAGAATTTGGTTGGATTTCAAACTGAACTAAAATGGAAAAATCGTTTGGTTTGGGTCTTAACTATAGTACAGTTCAATTTGATATTATTTTTCTTCAAACCATATTTACGCGACGTGGATTGATTTGACGTCGAAAATTGCAACAAATTGTACCATGCTCACCTCCAAACTTAATTGGTTCCCGGGCGTGCTAAGTATTTCATGAGCCCCCGAATAATCAAGTCTACGTATTTGTGCCTCCTGAAAATGAAAAAAAGGAACAACAAGAAAGAACCTTATGCTACTTTAAATTACAAAACTACTTTTCACCTCGAGCAAAAGCATCTTCGAGGGCGTCAAAGGTTTACTCAGCATCCATTTGATTTTCTTGGACAAAATGATAATATAAGTGGCACAACATTTATACGATACTTACTTAAGTGTTACAACTTTTGTACAATGTTTACTTGAGTATTATATATATATATATTTTTTTTTTACCACTTGAGTATCACATAATTTGTCAATGGATTACTTAAGTGCCATAACTTCTTAAAAAATTCACCACAATTGTTATGCCACATCGGATTTTCGTCATTTGAGTGAACGTTAAATTTTTTTCACTTAAGTGGTCGATTGAAAGTTGTGGTACTCAAATAAATATTTTTCAGAAGTTATGATACTTAAGTGGTCGAAAAAAATTATGAACTCAAGTGAGCGCCGTATGAAAATTATAACAATTGTAATGGCCTTTTTCCAAGTTTATTATTTTAGTGGTCAATGTGAAATAAACTCAAGCATCATCGCGGAGTATACACCAATGGGCAAAAGAGTTGGAGAAAGAGTGGACAAATGTCTTATCATGAGTACAAAATGTTGTGCCACGAGACAGTTTTTATGACTTCTTTTAGCGGATGAACAGTAATTATTAGGTGAGAAAAACAAACATAAATTAGAGGATAGAACTAATGTCGTATACAAGCCTAGTATTCTAGAAGTACTTGGACATCTCTGTACGACTTATAATTGTTGACTAATCTGAATAGCATTGAACTTGGAGACGTATTAGTAGAGAGAAACAAAGGTAGAGACCATGGCTGCTTTCGAGAGAATTGTGGCTACCGGTGTTGGGCTAATATTGTACATGCCATATTGGGAGAGCCACGCCTTAAAAACAAAGTGAAGCTGATGATTGCTATTACTATGTACGCCGACTTCTCCCAGCTTGAATATTGGTAAGGTAGATTCTGGATAATTATGACTGTTATGGCCACGCGGCTTGCTATGGAGAGCATCCAGATTACGACGTACTACCTGCTTGGAACATAAGCTGCCTTCGGATGCTACGAAGTTGGGGCCTAAAGTCAACTTAAAGATTGCAAAATGAGAAATGAGACGTACTCATGTCGTGGAAATTATTAAGTTTGCTTTTGATGATGGCCATTACAACATGGATCTACATTATAAGCTTATTTCCTTTCACAAGCAAACAATGTGAGAGGAAGTAGTTTGGCTATAATGTTTATTTCCAAAATGCCCCTTGCTCTTTTCATCCTCCCACATTGTCATTCTTAAATAAGATTGTTAAAATATTTTAATGTTAAATCACGTATATATCTATCAATTTACGCATTTAGAGCAGTTATCAAAAGTCTACAAAATTTCACATGGTATTGGAGATCCTGAGTTCAAATCTTTCAAGCTCTTATTTGCCTTTCCAATTTGCAATTTTCACGTCTTAGGCTTAAGCCAAAGTCCAACTTAAATATTAAATCACGTATTCCTCTATTAGCATACACTCAATATCTCGGGTCTCACAAAATCTCACGACTATTAATTGAAAGTTAAAATTAGGGTTCAACCCAACTAGGAATTGCTTGTTCCTTTAGTACAAAGCCAAACGGAAACCACCACATTTCAACCTGTTTATTATTGCACAAGCGCACCAAGCGCACTTATCAAACAGTACATGTAAAACCAAATAGTTCTTCCGTACACAGCATACACATAATATCCTTGAGAAGCAAATGAAATCAGGTTCACGTGCTTCATCGAGGGCCGACTTCAGTAATCGACACTTCGTTGACTGATGAAGGCTCGCACCCACTCGTATATTGATCATGTTCCTTGTCGTTCTCTATGATGGTAGTCGGCGGTCCTGTCTGGCTTCGGAGGAAAAATGCCGGTTCTCGTGGCAATGGCAGAGTAAGAGTTTGGCTGCTCAGCGCGAGAACTATGTTCGCCATGGTCGGTCTATTAACCGGATCTTCCTGAACACATAGTAAGCTGATCTGTATGCATCTGAGAACTTGGCTTCTTGAATAAGATTCTCCCAATGCTGCGTCCAATATTTCCAAAGGCATATCGTCTCTCCAATGTTTCCAAGCCTAGAGCAGCTCAATTGAACACAGGTGAACCGTGGAGCAATATTGTCGATTGAAACCCACAAAGAACAAATAAATCATATAAAAAACTTACATAGCTTGCGAGATCTTCTCCTCCATCCGATTGGCAGAAGTAGTCATTCCTTTTGCTGCAAATGATCTCAAGGAGGAGAACGCCGAAGCTGTAAACATCGGACTTTTGAGAGAACCGCCCGTGCATCGCATATTCGGGGGACATGTAACCACTGAAAACAGCCACCAGAAACATACGTGTTGGGATGCTTCGCATCTATACAAATCCCCTTATCAATTCTTAACCAGAAGCTGTCTAACATTAAATTTTGAAAAACACGAAACTTACTAAGTTCCTACGATTCTTTCAGTGCTTGCTTTAGTTTGATCGACTCCGAAAATCCTCGCCATGCCAAAATCTGAAATCTTTGGGTTCATATCATTGTCCAACAAGACGTTGCTAGCTTTTAAATCACGATGAATGACTCGAGGCGAGAATCTTCATGAAGATAGAGCATCCCTCGAGCAATGCCTAATATTATCCTATAACGTCTTGGCCAGTCCAATTGTTTGCTTTTCTCGGAGTCTACATAGTGATTTAAGTATTTGAATGAGAGCTAATATTATCTAGGAAGCCTAGGAGTTAGATTCAAAATGT
The DNA here is from genome assembly GCA_017140395.1 of Eucalyptus lansdowneana. Taxonomy (NCBI): domain Eukaryota; kingdom Viridiplantae; phylum Streptophyta; class Magnoliopsida; order Myrtales; family Myrtaceae; genus Eucalyptus; species Eucalyptus lansdowneana. Next base: position 73,796,108 of record CM029487.1, on the reverse strand, counting down.
TATATTTGATCTAGTGAACAAGATATGATAATTTGCTCATTTGTCTAAATCGTACATTAACCTACAAGATGAATATAAAGCCAGTGAAGTGGAACTAACCGAACAAGAAGTAGTCGAGACTTTTGTTGGGCACAAACTCGTACATGAGTAGCTTTTCCTCTCCTTCCAAGCAAAATCCGAGCAATCTCACTAGATTCCGGTGTTGAAGCTTTGCCACCAACAAAATCTCGTTCATAAACTCTTGGACACCTTGCCTTGAGCTTTGGGATAGCCTCTTCACAGCTATTTCTTGTCCATTGGGAAGCCTACCCTGAAATAATATGTGAAAGCTAACAAGACCTCATGAACTCTTCATTCCTATCCTTAAACTATATTATGAATCAATGAGGACCCCAAAAATTCAGGTGCTCTTCTATGTCGTTATGCTATCATAACCTCCACACCATTAGTGCTATGGATACCTTTTATGATAATAAATAGATGATTGTGAGATTTAGTGGGACCACTATTAACTGTTCTTAAAGCTTAAGCTATTAGATAAATGTATGATTTGATATTTAATTATTCTATTACCCCTCATGCTTAGTCCGGTCATTTGGCCTAGTATTAAGCATCAAAATTTAAGTAGGGAGGCAAATGGGAGTTAAAAAGATTTGAATTTAGAACCTCTGACTCTAATACTATGTGAGATTTGGCGGGACTATTGTAAACTATTTTAAAAGCTTAAACTATTAGATGAAGGCCTAGTTTTATATTTAATTATTCTATTAATGTTGATCACAAGTCATTCTTATAGCTAGAGAGACAAATAGCCTAATTTCACGTATTGCTTTTAATTCGGCCTTGCACGTAAGAAATGTGTTGAAATTTTGTCCCACTTCACTTGACAAATGAACTCCCTCCACCTAATAAATTAAGCTTTTGGGACATCACCCACTTAACATCCATTTCAATTTAGATGAGCTGTAAGTATTTATAATATTTATAATCACTTAAGTACCTCGTAAACCTCCCCGAATCCACCTTCACCAAGCTTGTTTTCTTGAGAAAAATCGTTTGTGGCTGCACGCAAATTATCCCAATCGAATTGCAAGGAATTTAAGGATGTGATCTCGCTTACACCTGCATGAGTGAACAACAAAGTCAGTCAGACTTACACTCGTTTTAATGTCTTACGGTCATAGCTTCAAAATCTTTTTGTTTCTCATTGAAAGTTTCAATCTTTTGCTATTTTGTTTTCGTAAATTGACTATCAGTACCCCTTTCTTCTTGTACCGCTTCATGTTTCTTCTCTGCTCGCCTCGTCCAAAGGTAACAACAACCGATGAAGAGAAGCATTACAAAAATGGTGACTGAAGCGATAATTGCAGCCAAGGTACCTGATTAGATGATTCTTTTTCTCAGCATGTATCTAAAACCATCAATTAAGGCATTGTTTGGTAATCAGTCAAATATTAAAAATTCCTATTCTTTTGTTTCTGGGAGTAGGTTTTGAACAGAATCGTGTTTGGTAAAATTTTTCTTCATGAGAACAAATTTCTATTTTTTTGTTCTCGGAAGTAGATTTGGAACAGATCGAGAATAAAAAAAAAAAAAGTTGATTCTTTGTTGCCGAAAACAATTCTAGAATCAAGTCAACTTTTTTTTTTTTTTTTTTTTTTTTTAATACTTCTTCACTCTCCCTTGTTCTTCAAGTGTTGCCGCCGTTGCCATTGTCGTTTGCCACCGCCGTCGTCTGCCATCCGCCCCCGCTGGTCGTCGGAGCTCGCTAGGCCAGGGCGAGGTTTGACGAGGCCTGGCGAGCTCGTCGGAGGCTCACCCAACCACTAGTGAGGCGGGCCTCACTAGGGCCTCCCCTGGCCATTGGCGAGCCCTGCAGGTGGCTGGGCGAGATCACTTATCTAGCCAAGGCTCGACTGAGCCTCGTCTAGCTACTGGTGAGGCTTGGCTGAGAAGGCACAGCCTTGTCGAGGGCTGACGATGCTCTGGTGAGGTCGCTGGCCCTCGTCTGGCCGGTTGCCGATCATCCCTAGGCCGACGATCGGCCACCTTGAAGAAGAAGAATAAGGGAAGAAAGAAAGCAAAAAAAGAAAAAATAATAATAAAGTATTTAAAAAAATTTAAAAATGATTTGAAGTAGGAATTGAAATTTGGTTATATATAGAATACATATTTAATTTTGTATTTTAATTTATTATTTAGTATTTATATTATATTTTATACTATAGTTTATTATTTACTATTTAATAAAAAATTTGATTAGTTAATATTTGTATTGCTTAGTATAAATATAATTTAATCAATAGAATTTCTATGATTTAGTAGAATTTTAGAATGAAATAGAATTCTAAATTCGAATTCTTTTGAAATTGAAAATATAATATGATTTCTTCACTCATAAGGAGACGATTATATTGGTGAGTGGTCTATAAGAATTCAATATAAAATGTACACTAATCTAAAAAGATAATTGAAAAAGAATTGGAATAGAAATTTTATTTAGTTACCAAATGCATTTTTGTGATTTTTCTATTTCAGAATTAGAAATTTTGTGCGATTCTAAACGTTTTCTTTTGCTCAGAAATTGTTCCCGAACAGAATAAAAAAATAAAAAATAATAATTTCTGATAAGAAATTGTTCCTGGGAACATTATAGTTACCCAACGCGTCTTAAATTGCAATCCTAAAAGAGTGAATGCCATAATACCTAATAAGGAAAGCTACGATCTTCAAAACTTTGATTAGACATAAAATAGTGTATGGAAAACTCCAGACTTACTTCAGATGGCTTGGTAACAAGTGCCTTGAAGGCATTGTCTAACAATATCCATTAGCCAGACCAAAAATAAAAATAAAAAATCCATTAGTAATTACTCTACTCGAATAAATTGATGAAGATTTACATATGCTTTTGACCCTCGTTCTTAAAATTTAAAATTTAATTTAGGTTCTCATACATTTGCTATTGCAATGCACATATTGCCATTATTAGCACATAAACATAGGACGATACTACTAATATGGATAAAACAAGATTTTTTGTTTGTGCAATTTTTGAGAGAGATGGTAAATATAAGAAACTGTTGGTACTAAAAAAATTACAAGGTACCAAACCTTCTGCTGACTTGTTGATAACTCATTAACACTTTATGAAATTAACAATTTTTTTTTTCAATGTGCAAATTACCAACCGTTTTAATATTTAATCAACTGTTATTTTCCTTTATTACAAATGCCTCAAACGTCACTTCTTATAGAGTGACTGACTTTTTCTAATTAAGTTGCCAACCAAGTATGGCTTACTAGCTTTTATTGTGTTATTTAACAGCATTATTTGGTTTTGTTTCGATTTATCAACTTTTTAATAATTTAATTTATCTTTTTTAAATGCTTAAAATTTATCAAACTCTCATAGGAATCTACGAATATTTATTTGTGTGACCTACTGAATATCATCCCATTAGGTTAGTAGCTAGCTTTGATTTACGAATTCCCATTTGAATTGCTTACGATCGTGTATTTCTGTTTTTTATAATCTATAATCTTTTCTATCAAGTTAGTGACTTTTAGTTGCCTTATTTTCCAACCAGTTAATTTACCTACTTTTTTAAGACATTACCAAATTAATTAGCGTGATTACAATTTTTTCTTTGATACCAGCTTTTATTTGAATTAGTTATCGACTAATTTATTGAGTTACCACTTTTTTTTTTTTTTTTTGTCTTGCGTACTAACCCTTTTCTCTATGATTAAATTACAATAAATTTTGTATTACTAACTCCAAGTTAGTTACCAACATTTATTTTTTGACCAACTTATCTTATCTCTGACAAAAAAATTCTCTTAACTTTTGCCATTACATATTTATCTTTCTTACAGTTGCTTTAAACTCATCAGCTAATATGCGAAATTACCAATCTTTATTTGAATGACTTTCTAAATTTGTTTCCAATTGAGTAACCCACTAGTGGCAAAATTTTTTTAAAAAAACTTCTAACTCAAATGAGAGTTGGTAACCCAAAACTAATTGATAAATTAACTAGAAAAACTTAATAAATCACTTAATTGAACTAATTAATATCATATAATAGTTGGCAAGTCTTTGAAGTTAAGAAAAGGTGGTAAAATTTAAGAAAAGTTGGTAATTAAAAGAAAAATAAACTTAAGTAAGTAACTCAAGTAAGAGTTTGTTACTCAAAATTAGTTGATAACTTATAAAAAAAATTGGTAAGTCACTCAAATGAAAGTTGATAACATTTACAAAGAATTTTTAAATTCAAGATGTTGCTGAGAAAATAAAACAAAAGTCTGCAAAGAAGAAAAATCGAAAATAAAAAGAACAAATAAATATCGATAAATAACTCAAATGAGAATTAGCAATCAACTACTAACAGTAACTTAATGAGAGAAAAGTTGGCAATTCAAGTTAATTTAGGTTGGCAAGAGAGTTAATAAATGTGTGGGATTGCTAACCAATGTAAACAATATTTGGTAACTCAATAACATAAAATTAGCGAGTTAAAACGACAAGTAAATGTTAGCAATTTGAAATAGAGTAGGTAATCCAAAACTAGATCAATTATCAATTTGAGAAGTTGATGAATCGCTCCATTAGAATGGTAATTCGTATTAAAGTTAACAAATTTGAAGCGTTAATGAGTTAAACAAATAAAAATTCAAGCTCTTCCCGTCATCTCAGATTTTGCTTGAGGGATATTGGTGAAATATAAAAAATGAATATTATTATTCCATGACAAATATGTTTGTCCCATTGTGAAGTTTTTATGAGAGATGGGTATGCCCCCACCGCAATCCCCTCGAAGCGAACAGTCACAATCACTTCGGTATTCTTCTGATGCAGTAACGTCTTCTCAGATTTCGCTTCGGTGCTCTTGGCCTCCTGTCTTTTCATTTGTCCTTGTTTGAATTATTGACATTGTACATAATATATTACATCTGGACAATTACAGTTTACTTTGACTTGTATTTGACCTTATTTGCTGCCGTGTTGGCAATATTCCATTGATGCAGAGCTTGTGAGTCATAAATAAATAGAAACTACGAGAAACATTGAGCTTATAAGGTTTGAATTTTTGTTTCTAGGGTGAGCTTAGGCGGGAAGTGCTTTCATTTGAATTGTTAATTATATTAGTTCTTTCGTAGGACTCACATACTGCCTAGATTGATTTGATTTTGATAACAGAAGTTAGCCTATTATCTGGTTGAACACTATAAAGAAATCACTAATATCTAGTACATCTTTTAAATGAGGGATAATATCAACGGTGATCCATTTACTTTTTGCCTCAATATTTATAACTTTCGTACCTTTTTTTTTTCTTGGTTTCAAAACCATTCGTATACTTTATGAAAAGTGACATTGGGTAAATCTCAAATTTTTCGGCCAGATTATTGCAAGCATGGACCATCGGAAAGCTGAGTTGTCCACTGGAAAAGATGAGTTAGCAATGGAAAAGCTTCATGTAGACTAAATGAGTAGAATTTTCGTCAAAAAAATCAAAACAAATTAAAAATTCATAAATGATAGGAAAAAAAGAAAAGAAAAAAAAAACAATTGTGGCCCCGACGACAAAAAGACACTGGTCGCCTCCAACCCACTCGCCGCCTCAAGCGGCCATGGTCGTGAATTCAAAGATGAAAAAAAAAAAAAAAGTTCCTGGCGGTGCCGACAACAACGACACCGCTCACAGTGGTCTCACTTGCCACCTCTAGCCTGGCGTTCACACCAGCTATGAGACTTTGGATCGAGCATCCGATACTTTGGATCTAGTGGCGATAGCTGCGAGCTTGAGCTTAATCATCCATGGTTGTGAGACCTCTTTCTGCCGTGGATGCAAGCTCGAGATATGGCAGCCATGGCTGCAAGTTCCTGGTCAGGCAGCCATGGCTGCTTCGGATGTGCTTGAGCCCAAGATCCACGGCCGTAGGAGCTACAAGACTTCAAATTGAGCATCCTTGGCCACGAGTCTCTGGATCTAGCGGCTATGGACTAGAGTTGGGAGCATAAGCGACCATGGTCACGAGAGAGAGAGAGAGAGAGAGAGAGAGAGATGTTGATAGAGAGAATAGAAGAGAGAAAAGCCATGGATGTGACAAAATGGCACAATATAGAGAAAAGAGGAGAGAGAATCCATGGCCGTGAGCTTGAAGCCCGAGCATCCTCACGGTTGCAAGCTATAGGCTCGAGCTTGAGCTCTATGGCCAAGGCGGCCGAAAGCTTCCAGGTCTACCATGGTGACCACGAGAAGAAAGAAGACAAACATGTGCGCGTGTGTATATATATATGTAGAGAGAGATCATGTCAGCAATGTTAATCTCCGTCAATAATTATTTCAAGTTGTTAAGACTACGTTAGTAAAATCCATCAATGAAACAAAGGAAGCACAAATGATGTACCTTCTAGTGCAGGAACAATTTGGGGAAAAAAAGATTTTTAATCTCAGGTTAAAGAAGAGGGGCTTATGTTGCTATTATTCCATTAAATAATATCAATCGCCATTTCATTTTGCACCATTTACTCTTTAAATATGTAATGTGCGCCTTGAGATTGACTTTTATTACATGTCTTTAAATGACACTTGCCATACTTAATTTGATGGCTTTACTTGGTGACTTTTTGTTTGTCATTCTCTTTTCTTGCCAGATTTAAAATTTGATAATTATTTGATTTCAAATGTCTGAACGTTTACAGAATTCAGACGTCTTGACATTGTAGAATTACATAAAAGTTTTATTTTGAAGTGCACGATGTGTTTAAAAAAATTGGTGCCTAACCAAAACGAACTTAAAAAAGATGGATCGGCCCATCATTCCACTATATTTTCCTCTTCCGATAAGCATGTCTTTTTTGGCCTCGAAAGTACTCGAGTCATTATCGCTGATTTTGTTGTAAGTGGCCGGAATGTTGGGGATCTCCGATTAGTAATGAGAGTTTGCCCATTGAAATTTCACCGTTAAGTACGTGCAAATTATTCTATGTTTGGAGCATTTGCTTTATCCAAGAGCTTACTAGATTACGGAAATTGTAGAATATTTCGTATCTTTCAGGTAGTCGATCCTTTTGCTTTATTTCCAAACCATTGTTTTAGTTTGTGGTTTTTCACCGGTATAGTGATTGACATCAAAAGCCAAACGACAAATTAAATTTTTGCCAGTATGTAATCCAAGGGATATGCCCTCATCTTCCCCTGGGTCAAGAGGCGACAAACCATCATCGCTTGCGCCCTCCTCTCTTTTCCGCCCTCACCGAATTCACCTTTTACATTTTCTTTTTCCTTCTCTCATTATTACAAGTCAATTTGTTTTATGGTGATTTTGTTATGATCTTTTACTAAAACTGTCCCTTTTACATGTACATCCAGTGTTGAGAAATTGATGGAAAAAGTATTGAAAAGGCTCTAAGTCAATTATAATTGTGTAGATTCAATACTTCTTTTCAATTATATCAATTTAGTTTTAAATATTTTCATTTTTTGTCAATCGAGTCAATTCAGTCAATTTTACCAGGCATCATTCATGTGAATGCCAATCATCCTATGTGATATGATTAATGCTAAATTAGACAATTTAATAATATTTTATTTTTTATACATTTTTTTCTTTTCTTTTTATTATTTCTTTCTTTTTTGATCAACAAGGGCTAGCAAAGCCCTTGCTGGGCATTGGCAAAGGTGGTGGCCTTGCCTATAGTCGTGGAGGTCTTCATAGCCCTACTACTGAGGGCAAGACGAACCTTGCCAAGATTTGGCGAGGGCTTTGCTGGCCCTCATCAGCCAAAATGAAAGCCAAAATAAAAATAAAAATTACAATGTTAAATGTTTCTAAAAAATTATAAAAAATTGTCCACACGCTTGGGCCTTGGGTGAGGCGGACCTTGCCCAAATTAGACCAGGCCCTAAGCTTGTTATTGGCGATGGTCCTTGTAGGCCCTAAGTGGTGACCCTAAATTATAAAAATTCAAAATATTATTTAAAAAGTCCAAGGCGACAAATAATGTCACGTCAGCACTCGGCCGGGTAAATTGGGTGGACAGAAACTAGCATAAATGCAAAATTTTTATTTCTGAATTGGCAAAAAAAAAAAATTTAAGACCAAATTGACAATTTAGAACTTTTTGGTAATTTTGCCGATAAAATTCAAAGCCGGTCACAATTCAAGGGTTTTTTTTTTTTTTAGCGAAACTAACTCAGAGTTAGTAGGTATTCCGATTTTAAGAATTTAAGTTAAGAATGCTAGCACTCTAGAATTTTTACAAAAATAATCAATATACCAAATGATATTGCATTTTCACGAGCTTAAACGCAACGTACCTTTGGCAAGCGGAGAAGACGATGACGGACTGGGGCCTGACTCCCAAAATTGGAACAAATCCCATCGGAAAATACAGCTCGGTTTATAAACAACGCCGCCTTTACTTCCGTGGCAACACATATCAAAATCGTCAATGGTTTGGGACAAGCAACCCCCACAATCGGACGGCGACAAGTCGGGGCTACACTGAAACAATGCGTAGATCGTATTGTTGTCCGGCAAGTTGACCTGCCCCTTCGCGAATTTGAGCTTCGAAGAGCCCTCTCCGGCTTCACTCGCTAGCCTTCGCGTCAAGTTCCTCCATATCCCATCGAACTGATCTTGGTTCATGGTGATGTTGGCGCCGTTGTGGACCCGAAGGGTAGGTTGCGTTTGCAGTACGCCGAAGATCGGAGCGTCCGAGTATCGGATAAAGCATGGCGGGTCTCCGGTTCCCCAGGAGAAAGCCGCCTTCTGGTTAGGGCATTTCACGACCAAATCTTCGACTGCGGACCTTACACAGATTGCACAGGTATCTGCTGACGTATCGCCTCGGCAGTAAGTGATGGCATAGACGGTGTTTGGATTCTCGCCCTCGCTCGTGGGATAGAACCCATCATGTGTAGCCACGTTGGAGGAGAGAGAGCTCAGAACGGCCCCACGGTTCTTTGCGTAGGTGCTGCTCGACGTGAAGTTTCCGGTGGTGTTGATGCAGAATTGTGCCTGGGATGAGTAGGTTTGGATCAGAACAGCCAGCGAAATGAGGAAAGACAGAGTGAACGATGAGTGAGGCATATTAGGGTTTGCTGTTTTTGGTGCTTTGGATGGTTTTGGCTCGATGCACTGTCGGATCTCGCTATATATTGCAGAGGTTATGGTTTGTGTTTATGTTGTAGAATTCACTTGTGGCTAAGAAGGTGAATGCGAGCTAGCGAGCGAGCGAGCGAGAGAGAGAGAGAGAGAGAGAGAGAGAGAGAGAGAGAGAGAGAGAGAGAGATACTTTGTATGGATAGTCCCCTCTAGATGGCCATGGAAATACTTGCCTCGTCAATTGAGTCAAGGGATGTGAACTAGTTTGTTTGGCTTGGAAAAAAACATAACAAGAAATTACTACAAAATGTTATTGGTGTGAATGCCTACTAAAAGTCCGATATCTTTACTTCGACAGATCTTTAAAAGAGAGCTCAAGTCCGATCTTATCAACATTTTTAGTTGCATTTTTATAAGTGCATTTCAACAACCTCACCACTTAAGTCAATTGGGGAGATAAAAACATGTGCCAAAATTTGAACCTGTCAACATGTCATGAGATCCATATTTACTTAAAAATTTAAATCAACGAATCATGGGCCAGTTAAGATGTGTTAACTGCTATACGCCACAATAATTCTCAACACAACTCACATGTGCATTTTAACAATTACATGTTAGTTACTTTTGAACCAGCATTTGAATTCACAAATACACATGCACAAGTTCCAAATACATCGCCCTCAGGATCAAATAATTAATTCATTGTAGAGGATTTCATAGTCATTGTGATCCTTTTCTAAGTGCATGAATTAGAACAACCCATCGAAACCGATACGATAGGAAATACAATATATTTGAATCATGACGCAACATAATGTTGCATCTTGCCACTAGCATGGTTGGTCAACAAAGCCCTCGCGGGTTCCTGACAAAAGAATTAATGCCGCTGCAATTTCGAATGACCATATTTAGATACTTCATTAATTATAGGAAGCAATAGCAATTCATTCTTCGAGTATGTATTAATTTGCAGGCGGTGGCAACTCTCGCCCTAGATAGAGTTTCTATAAACTTTCAGTAACTGTTCCACTAGTTTAGCCCCAGCTTTGTAATCCTGCCCCATTGCTATATGCGATTACAGCGGCCATAGAAAAAAGAAAATAATATCAATGGTTCCTAATTTTGGTTAATGAGCAATGTAGTCCCTAAACTTTAACTTAATGTATAATATGGCCCTTAAACTTTTAAATTATTCAATATAGTCTTTGGAATTTTGGTACATATTCAATTTAGTCTATGAACTATATGAAAATGTCCAATATTGTCCTTGATTTTAAAGTGACACTTAAGTGAGCCGACGAAAAGTTATGGTACTAAAGTGAGTGCCGTACACAAGTTAAGGCACTTCTCATGTATTTCGTCCTAATTCTGTTTCCCTCTTGCAAGCAATTAGCAGAAATAAATTCCTTCAACATTTCTATTCTTGCCCCATATTTCCTTACCTCTTGAATTTTTTATTTTATTTTTCAGACCCCAAACACCGACAGTTTGCAAGACTTTGGTCATGTGGGAGGCTTCCTCCCATGTCCCAATTGACGGGTCTTCCACGCAAATTTAAAGTAGCTGCCGCGGCACGTCGATCGTCCTTTGGGGTGACCCATCTGGGAATTGAGTGCACATGGAAGAAAAACGCTTCCGCTTTTAATTCTTTCTTTCTGCGTCTCCATTCGCTGACTCGACTAACAAAGTTCCTTTTTCCATTAACTTTACTTCCAGATGGCGTACTGCTATGAGGATTGCATGTGCAGCGAAGTTGCTGATTGAGGGTTTCATTTTGTGGTGTATGTTCCCAGCAACAGCATTTTCCCTAAAATTAATATGTCGCCTGATGCGACCCACTTATTTCACCTTGGACTACAAAGGGAAGAGTATTTCTAAGAAAGAATAATCTCACTTTGGTATGAATGAGAGATGGAATGCTCGGCCAAAGCTTAGAAGAGGGAAAAAGGGGAGGGAAATTTCAAAATTTAGCCTTACAACTCACTATATGATCCAATGGCTCTAATTTCCAATAAGCAAGAATTGATCCTATGGGCTCTTGTGACGGGTCACATGGAACCTTCTATGGCTAGTAAGTGGGAAATGGATGGCCAAGATTAGAGCTTTTAAAAACTGATGACATGTATTTAAATTTTGGTAATTGAGAGGGTTGCATTTTTGTAAATATGGATATAGTTGGTCGGCCATTTGGTATAAGGGCTGGACTTGTTGACTTTTAGGTTGATTTTGGTCAACCTTGGTCAAATCAGGTTTACACGGGTTGACAATTCGATCGAAGACTTCACAATGGTCTTTGTTTTCTTTGAATTACTCCATAAACTTGGCCATCTTCATTTGTTCAGCCCATTGGGCCGAAATGGCTCAGTTCAACTAAGTTGACCCGGCCCATCCTTGTCAGTCTCGATTTGTCATTATATGCTCACTTCTCAAAAGACCCTAATTGTGCCCAAATTGAAATTGAATTAATTTGGCCTAATGAGATTTTAGATGCATTCTTTAACTTTATTGAGAAAAGTTAATCATAGCCCTAAACGCATTCGAATGTTTGCCACTTCGTTTGTGTAATAGGCTTGAAATCTTCAATTATTATAATCTCTAACTCCATTGTCCCAAAAAAAAAAAAAAAGGAATCAAATCAATGAATTTTGGGAATAAAATTGTTGTTGGTGGTTTGGATTTTTAAGAAAATGGTACCTAAGTACAAATGGAATGGAATGTTCTTAATCTCTATTTACATATCGGACTGTAATTACATTTAAATGGCTCTTTTTGGCTGAGGTATGGGCTTTGTCACGATCATAAATCCCAATTATGAAGTTTTATCTTTACTGAGCTTGTTGGTGAAAATTCAGGTGTCAAGAGTGGGTTTCGACTCCCACGCCGTGCAAGAGGCAGGGTAAAAGTCTGAGAGTGAGTGTAGAGTAGGAATAGAGTAGGACTGACAAAAAAAAAAAAAATATTAATCTAGAAGACTATAATGCCCTTAATACTATGCATTTGTGGAATTAAATGCTCTAAACAATAACTCACTTGTTGTACACGTATAAATTTAATCTTATACATCAAGAGTGACAACTTTCATATATAACTTAGCTGTTCTTGTACACAACAACTGCATATTACAATTTGATGCCCTTTTTTCTCATGTTCAAAGAAAGTCCTCATCGCCATTCCAACCAAAGGCAGCATAATTATTTGTATTCCTAAGGCGACAAAATCATTGTTTTGTCTTAGAGTGTACCAAAAGTGAGAAAAATGACAAATAATCAAAGGTGACAAAAGCTGATCTGTGTCGCTTAAAAAATTGCTTATGACTAAACTTTTGTTAGCTTTTATCCTATCAAAAGTGAGAAAAATTCTTGTTTGTCACCATAGGTTCAAAAATGCCCCATCTTTGATTGAACTAATAGCTATAAGTTTTAATTTTGTCGCTTAAGTTTTACTTAAGGCGACCAAACTTTGTTTTTGTTGTTTAGGGTATGACTGGTTTACCCTATGGCTACAAATAATAGATCTGTCACATTTGGTTCATCTTGAGGTGACAAAATCCGTTCTTTGTTGCTTTATGATAATTTGAGGCACCAAAAGGCATTTTTGTCACGAAAAAGATTATCTAGCCTTAGGTTTTTATTTTCTCGTAACGCCTCTTGAGCTTTCCATTTTTGTATAGCGTTTTGATCTTTACAGTTTATGCATTTATTTGCCTACTTTTTTTAAATTTGAAATAGGTGTCACTTTAATTCTGTTGAAATTCTGAATTTTTAACCATGGCCACCCTTTCCACGTGGGAAGGAGGAGGTAGGGGATTTGAATTCACACTTTCTCAAGAGGTTGGGGTGAAGACAATTAGCTTTGGTTATGGGTTTTGACTACCACACCATATAAAGAGGCAAAGCAAAAGTCTAAGAATAAGTGGAGAGTTAGAGCAGGACTAGAAAAGAAAAATAGAAAAAAAAAGAGGTTCTGAATTGTTGTTAGTGTAGACATTGGTTTCTCCCATGAAATCAATGCTCATTCAAAGGGTAGTTTAGTGAGTTTAATCTAACGAAATTAGAAAAAAAAAAAAAAAGATGAAGAGGAAAAACATTGAAAGAAGAAAAATTGGTTTGATTGTATTTCAAATTGAACTAAAATGAAAAAAATTGTTTCGTTTGGCTCTTAACCGCAGTATGGCTTAGTTTGATATTATTTGTCTTCAAACTGTAGTTATAAGATGTTCCTTGGTTTGATGTCCAAAATTGCAACAAATGGTACCATGCTCACCTCCAAACTTAACTGGTTCCTTGGGCTTGCAAACTATTTCATGTTCAAAAATAAAGAAATGGAGGAGAAGAAGGAGACACGTATTGGGGGAAGATATATAACATTGTTTGTTGTAAACAAAAAATTTATTGAGAAATTGACGACAAAATAAACAAGAAGTGGAGGTAAGGTACAGCTAGCCGAATCTCCTTAAGACGATTAGCTCCTGCCAATGGTGTTAAACAACTTTATGAACTTCGCCTCCTAAGATACAACACCTCGAACTTGTTGATATCATCACCATACAACTAGAACTCTGTCAAACACTTCTTGAAACCGGCACACTTAGGGTGCGTTTGTTTGTGTTTCTATTCAAAAATTGTTCCGGGGAACAGAAATAGAAAAAACTATTTCTGTTTCGAGGAACAATTTTTGACTAGAAAAATGTGTTTGGTAAACTTGTTCCGGAAATAAAAAAAGAACCGAAACATGTTTGGTAAATTTGTGTTCTTTTTTTGTTTATTTTAATTTATTTTCCTTTTTTTTCTTTTTTTTTTTCTTCTTTTGGCCGGCCGCCGGCCTCGGCCATGGCCGGCAAAACCGGCGACGAGGGCCGACGACCTTGCCCGGGCCGGTGAGGCTGAGCTCACCCAACCACCGTAGCCTGGCGGTGGACCGGCAAGGCCGAGCTCGCCCAGCCACCGATCGCTTGGCGATGGCCCGACGAGGCCGAGTCTCGCCCGTGCCGATGACGCTTCGGCAAGGTCGCCAGCGCTCAATGGCGTCGCCGGCCCTTGACGGCCGGTTGCCGGCCGAGGCCGAGGCCGGGTGACCGGCCAAAGAAAAAAGAAGAATAAAAGAAGAAAAACAAAAGAGAAGAAAAAAATAGGAGAGAAAATTTGTTCTTAGAAATTGTTTCGAAACAAGAAACAAGTTTTTTTTTTTTTGTTTTTTGTTTCTATTCCAAATGTGTTCTCGGGAACAAAAACTAGATTTGGAACAAAAATGCAAACAAACGCGTTTTTGTTCTTTTTTTCCCCGGAACAAAAAACAGGAATTGTGTTCATGAACAAAAAAAAAAAAAAAAAAAATGAACACAAACATGCAGGCCCTTAGAGAAAACTTGAAGAGAGGAAATGTTGATGATTTTTGCTTCTTAACAGATTAAAGATTTTGAAATCTATTTATAGAGTTTTTGAATTCATATACAAAAATGGTACATGAACCATGAAATAAATAGATACAAGAATCGAATAGATACATGAATCAATAATTAAGTAGATGTACAAATTAATGAGATACGTGAACGAACTCATCATTTTTCATTAACCCACCATAATTACAACAATCCCCCACATTAATGGATTAACAAAACATTTTGACTTGAGGAATTCTAAATGTGCTTGTGGAAATACACTACATTAAGATATGTAGCTTTCACTTTGAACCTTCTTTAATGAAAGCCTATCAGACACACTTAACCGGTCAGTGGACTAGGTATTGAATTGCTAGTTTTTGGTATAAGCCCAAACAATAGACCTCACACTTAGTATTTCCGAATCAAGATTGGTTCTCGGTTGCATTCATTCTTTTAGCCATGAACCTCTCAGGATTCATGCTTGCTTTAGAAAATCCAACCTTTAAAGATTTTTTAGAGTCAGCTAGTTCCACACATATAGGTGCATTCCTATCAAAAGTATCCTACCATGCCTCACTAGGATGTTGAAATCCAAGTTAGACAAATTATTAAATGCATAGCATACCCTTAAAAATGTTGTAGGAAGCATTGTTGCATCATAGGAATGGGAGACATGTTCACACTAGAGTTTCCAAAATTTGCATGTCCTATTGAACTTAGTCCATGAGAGCTCCAATCGCTAGGTTAGGTTTCTACCTTGGAACCTCTTTATTGGGTTGAGACTTTTAACCCCATTCCCTTCGATGCACAATTTACTTGCTCTTTTGACAAACCTTTTGTCAGTGGATCCATAATATTTTCCTTTGACTTCACAAAATCTAAAAAAATAATTCCACTCGAGAGCAACTGCCTTATAATATTACATCTATGATGAATATGTCTAGACTTACCATTGTATAGTATGTTTTGTGCCCTTGCATTTGCTACTTGATTGTCACAATGAATGCATATTGGATACACATGTTTTGCCCATAATGGAACATCCTCTAAAAATTGTCGAAGCCATTTGTAGAACATAGTCTTTAGTTCTTTACAAATAGCCCAACACTCTTAAAAGCACATTCCAATGCTCATGACTAGGATTACTTGTATAGCAGCTCAGTTTCCCTACTAAGTGCGCAAAATCCGATATAGTACAATCCATGATGTACATGTTGTTGCCAATCATTTAAATTTAGACACAGCTCAAATCCACCCTTGACCTGGGGGTCTCTAGTTAAAGGAGTAATGAGTCCCGCATCAATCAAGAGCTAAGGATGTGATTACGGTCCATCAGGGGGTTTACCCGTACCCTCACAAGGCCCCTTTCGATAAGGATAAAGCCGTGAGGCCCTAGGTCAAAGCCTTGCGACACAAGTCTTGGCATCATTAGATTGCGCCATCTGTGAGAGTTTATATCGGATCCCTTGACAAATACACAACTACCCTTCTTTGATCAGGAGACGTGTCTTAAAGGAGATATAAATCTCACATTGATTGAGATCAATGGATGTTTGTTGATTATCGGCAAAGGCTCAAACCTTCCCTCGTAGGAGGGCCAAAGTGGGCAACTCCTCGTAATGGGACGCGCACGAATGTCAACATGGTAAAGAAGGCTACAATACGACCAAAAAAAAAAAAGAAGAGAGAGAAGGTTAAATGCTTCGAAGAAATATAATTTTTCTCCTTCAAAAAGAAAAAAAGAAATTGGAAATCTTCATTTTATGTGCTATTGGTTTGGAATGGAACAAATTGCCCTCAATGTTACAGTTAATAAGTGCCTAGGCTATTGTACAAATTTCTTATATGATGAGCTGCAGTGTGTACCTCAGGCATTGCTTGCAACGATGCATGTCTCGTGCCGACCAATTATGCCATTAGTTATTGAATTCTCACTCCCACAAGATGATAATCCTCCATGTGTTGGGGTTTCATGAATCATGTATAAGTAAAATTAACAAAATGAACGTAGCAGAAACAAATGTGATATATTTTATACATGATTCTTTGAAGAAATTATTCGTGCGTTTTAATCAAAAATCTAAATATAAAATGGAGTTAAATGAATTACCCTTCGAAGCACCTTTTAAATGAATTGGTTTGGATGTTCTTCAGTTCGAGCTCCACATACGTTGGACCTCTAGTTCAGACACACCACCAATGGATGTCGAATTGAAGAGAGAACTTTAGGATAATCACCACTATGATCATGCTAGCAATCTTGTGGAGACAATCCTCCATATCCTTAACGTTTTTAGCCACAGCCTGAACAAGAGAGAATCCATTTTCTTTATCGCATACCAACACCCAAAACACACCCACATTTCTTTCCTTTTTAGCAACCATTTTTCAAGCCCTTCGTTAAGTAGCATTTAAAAAAAAAAAGAAATGAACGATTGGGAACAATTGCGGATCATGAGGGACGATTAACAACGATTGTTGACCGTTCCTCGATGCTATGAGTCAGCAACGATTGCTAACCATCATGCACATAGCTTTACTATTTTTTTTTTTAAATTGTCATTTATTAAACAAGCACATGGTGTGCATTGCACATGGTCAACAACAATTGCTGACCGTGTGCATAATTTATTTAATTAAATAAATAATTAAATAATTCCTAAAAAATAAAAAAATAAAAAAAGACATAATCTTTGTGTGTGCATTTATGGTACATTAACATGTATTCACTTTAGGCATGCATGTGCATCATATGCACGTAGGCTTGTGACTATAATACAAATTAAATTAAATCCCATTTAATTTAATTTCATGTCGACTTAATGTGATTGCAGTAATTGCAAACATATTTGCAAAATTATTTCTCTATTGTTCCACGTTATCTTAATTGGTTATGGTGTGTGGCATCCTTAGATTCATCACTAAGCTAGTAGTAAGACTTGTACTAACATATTAGTACTCCCAAAAGAATTAATTGTCCCCATTAATCTTTGGGTTCTACAAACCATGATTGACATCTAGCAATATGTCATGGCTACCCAGATAGTGTGAATGCTTTAAGAACATAATGAACCTATCAGTTTTGCCTACAGTGTAATTCAATCCTTTTGTTTTACTATGTTCCAATCAAACAAAGATCATAGAATATTTGTCAAGTCACCAATTCGATTATATGCACAAATCTAATTAACATGCATTTTATTCAAGACATAAACAATTTATTCTCTGTTACAACGGATTCTCTGTTACAACCCCAGCCGAGAATTTCAATACAGTGTCATAATTAGATTGCATAGGACATCATTAATATACCTTGCATGTAACAAGGAGACAGATTCCATATTGCGTGCACCTGCAACTTCGTATATGAATAAACTATTACCATTAGGTATAAAGATAGATCAATGACCCGGCATTATGTGCACTGTGAACTATAATTGTTCGACACACAAGTTAACACTGTGCCTCAAGTGTAAGGATTATTTACACAAGACCAACCAAAGTATGAACAATTAGATATTGACCACGCTAAAAGCTTTTATGTCGCTAATCGTTCCATATGCATCACGTTAAGTAAACTTGAGTGTTTTCTAACTCAGACATCATAATACCCAATGATTTGCAACTCATCATTCCCTTAAGTATCCAATACTTAATGGTGAAGTTAAGAACACACTTATCTTAACAGAATTATTAATATCCACTCAATAATCTATCTACCGGGAATGATTTAAAGATTTAGTTTAACTATGAACCCGTACATATATTCTTAACGTCTCAAGAATTGGTCTAATTGCAATTGATCTTATGAAATCATTCGTAAAAATAAAATAATTGGACAAATGAATGAATACGTCACTGCCATTAATTAAATAATAATAATGATAGTACAACTGAAATACTTAATATGTAACCATTACACGGTAGCTTTAGAGGATACATCCAACACCATGAATATATCGATTGAGAACAAACATCTCAGCCTTCGGGCCAAGATTCTAAATGAAGACCCTGAATCTGAAGTAGGACAAGAATGGAATATAGAAGTATGATCTTCTTGGAGTTTGATGTAGACAAGACAAGAAAAGAAAGTTTACCTCAATTGTCTGAAATCCCGTGAACATCATGAACTACTTGGGAATCGTCTCCTTAATGCGTTCTACGTTCTAATTCTCAATTGGTCAATGGGGTGAGGCATAGAAGAAATAGGACTCAAATCAATGAATTGAAATTCATGAGCAGGAGGATCTAATGGACTGCCATAATCATCTTCTTATTCATTCCAACCACGAATCTATGCATCTGCTTATGCAAATATAGCCCAGTCAAGAACAATTATTTGTTTGATATATCGATAACTTCTTGATTTTGACATTAGCACAAAGTACTCCTCAAACTTGGAGGAGACCCATCAAACAATGGGTGCAAAAGCACTTTCAACCACAATGATCCAACCCCACAATTCTCCATCATTGAATTGCTCAAGCCTGAGTGCTTGAAAGTCAAGAAGAAGAAGCAGAGATTACTTCACTCACAAGGCAAGAAACTACCCGAAGCCGAAACGCTAGCATTAGAGGAATGCTTACTAGCTTCTCCTAGTTTTGGTCAAGTCTTTCTGGCCAACACTAATGTTGGTGAAGTCTGGGTGCTTAAGCCAAGCAAGGTAAACCCGTTTTTGTTAGGACCGGTCAATAATGCCGCTTTGTCCTTGAAGGCGAGAGACAGTTTGTCCTGGGAGAGACCGGTGAAT
This sequence comes from Eucalyptus lansdowneana, assembly GCA_017140395.1. Lineage (NCBI taxonomy): Eukaryota > Viridiplantae > Streptophyta > Magnoliopsida > Myrtales > Myrtaceae > Eucalyptus > Eucalyptus lansdowneana. The sequence goes on along the minus strand of CM029487.1, from coordinate 73,776,855 downwards.
GTGCACATAGAAGTTGAAGACAAGTGCCCTTCTTAAGTCCGTAACCTGAGGCGCGGCGAAAACAGGCACTGGAAGAAGAGGGTTCGGTTCCGGCTGCCTCAGGAATTTGATATCATCTTGTTTTGTTCTTCGAGGGAGCGACTCGAATGTGATGAAGAGAGTGATGCCTAATTCTATAACACTGATAAAATGACCGTTCTTATGCTTTATGTGATGTGCAGTTCACGGGCTGGCGGTGTTGGGCCTCATGCAATTTCATCTTCCCTCAACTCTATTCTAGCAAGGTAAAATTTGAATTTTCAAATGATGATATTACGCAATCATTATAAATGTGTCTGTTAGGGTCTCCAATTGCTCGATTCAAATTGATAGTTGTGATAGAGCCTATAGCACTGGAAGCTTCCCAAGCTCTAATAACAATAATTTGGACCATGTCGTGATCCTCACGAGGTGAGAATTCTTTTTTGGGGGGTGGGGGTGTTTGATGGATTACCAAGCTAGCGTGGGATGTCGGGATGTTCCTCTTGCGAGGTAGTGCTCACGCTTGGTTTGGGTTCTCCTAAATCTTACTAATTACGATTTCATTTTGATTTGATTTATTATGAAAAGTTTGTTCTCCCTATAAGAATTGTCACTAATCTATTAAAGACTGGTTAGCAGCCACTTCTACGGACAAAAGATCCGTCCCCGAAGACTTGATGACATTCAAATTTATTTAATGCCTAAATTTGGTATTTAATTTTTCATGTCTGTGTTGAAAACATTTGATCATGTGACCTTGCCCATTTTAGAGGTCATAAGTACGTTTATCTTTGCGACCATGCACTGTTAATTAATGAATTGCACGCATCAATCTATCAAACAACATATTACCATCACAAACATAAATATGATAATTATAGCGCACTACAAAGTACGGAAATAAAACCTGATACGATATCGGACGAACAATGTATGGGATGCTCAACCAATCGGGAAGTGTACCTGGACAGTTCAAAGAACTTTGTCTCATACTGGTCAACTGTCATATTATTCTGGCAGAGTTGTAGAAATTCTTCCATCTTTCGATCACGGGCACACTCCGAAAAATATTTGCCATTATATGCTTCCACAAAAGCATTCCTAGTAATAGCTGCACGATTAGGGAATATCCTCCCCTAAGTAGCCTTCCATCAATGGCCGGCATTGCCTTGTAGTTGATCCATTGCCAATGTAACTCTGTCCTCATTAGAGCACTTCAATAGTGCAAATATCTTTTCTAGTTCATCTATCCATGATACAACTTCCTTAGGATCTCCAGTTTCAACAAATTTTGATGGCCTGAGTTTCAGGAATTGTTCAACTAGTCCTTGCATCAGTCGATCACCATTTCCATTACCATTAGTCTGTTGTTGCGCTTGTTTTTCCATTAAACCTCATATGGCCGCAAGGGCTTGCAGTATTCCATCAAGTCGGAGATCTTGATTCAACTTTCCTTTAGAAGTCGATTGGTCCTGAGCATTCATGGTGTTCTACTAGATTTCTAAAGAATACCTATGCAAAAGAATAAGCATAGCTATAACAATACCAAAGTGAGAGGGGTTAAGGTTAGCAAAAACAAATCTCCCAAGCGAACGCATGCATGGTATTTTTTTCCTAACTAACTAGCCCAACTTCTAGCGCACCTTATCTCTCCAGGTAATTAATCTCGCTCTGATACAAAAAACTAATTGTCACACCCTCGCCCCACCTCTAGCACGAAAGCATGACCCAGCAAGTTAGCATCAACGCCCCAGGCAACGTCAAACATCCCAAAAGTCTTTTATCTTTAGTTAAACACATGTGGAAGCGATCATAAACAATCCTCGTATAAACAAACATGGAAGTCAGGCAAGACATATGCAAACCAAGCAAATAAAAACAACATATATTCATACATATATTCGCATATGAAAAGTTGCTTTGATTACATGTCCATCCTAGTCCTAGGCTACTTATTTTTGTTTCCATATATAGTCAATCAAAAGGTTGGGGTAGTCTAACTCCTCTACCGAGCTTCTCCAGAAGCAGCCCCATGCTAGATTCATTCCCTTTTTGGACCCAGGTTCACCCATTACACACTTAAAATTGTGAGAACAATAAAAGTGGGTTAATGACTCAGTAAGTAGAAATCCCTAATTCTCCTATAGAAGGACATCTTGCCATTGATCATTGGATACGAGGTCACCACCCACTTATCGATGACAAATCAATAGCAAGGTTCGTGCCTTGCCTTGCTTATGCATATGAAATGCTCTCAATTGTCTATGTGCTTTCAAGAATCAAAGACAATGAGCTAGTGCATATAAACAGGCTTTCCAAAGATCCGTGACTTATGATCATTTCGGTTACAAAAATGAATACGTGCATCTCATGAAACTCATTTAAGTACTAAGTGACCCAATTCGAACATATGCTCAAATTGATGCAATGACTTAACAATACATATCAAAACAAACCTAGCTTTTGCAAGCATCACACATGTATCAATCATGGACCACACGTGGACTTTCATTTTTCTTTTTCAATATCATATTAGTTGAAAGTAATCGACTCTTCTGGTAACAATCGGGCATCAGTCCCCCCTTGGCAACTGGCATCGTCATGATCTCATTATCAAGACGGCATCTAGGGTGACCCCCATGCATTGGCCTTACCCGGGCCGGCATTGTCCACAATCTCAATATCGGGATAGCATTCTGGGCTTTACCCCAACAACCTGACATCCCCTAGCGTTGGCATATAAGTCCATTGTGTGTCCATGCATTTCAAGAATCAACCAATTCATGTTATGTTTAAACTTTTAGCCAAATGAAAGGCTCGAAGATGTGCCATGCAAGGCAAACTAATGAATGACTCTTGTGTTTTATTAAATCAAACTCATGCCGGATGCGATTTGGGCTCGTGACCTTGACTTTGAACCATTCGCTCAGGCTTTAGCATTGTTCATAGTTACCGAGATCTCTCCTCGACATTTGGGTGTGCTCGATACCCATGCAGGATTATGAACTTACTTAATGCAATAACAAGCAATAGAAACACAACAAATACAATAATACAAAGCCAATACAAGCAAATGATGACATGATCCTAAAATCGATAAGTGTAACATATCGCCCTATCGAAGAGTTAGTAAAATCTACTTACTACTTTTTGGACCTAGCTCCAAGATGCTTGTTCGTTGGTCAATTGGCATCTAGGGCGGCTTGAAAGAGAAGGGCATGAAAGAGAAGGGAGGAAGGAAGAGGATAGAAGAGAATTGTTCACCCTTCAAATGTGAGGATGCCTTTTCCTGTTTATAGGTCTCTTCCTCTTAGATTTTTATACAAACTCATGATTATGTCTAAATGACGAGTTGACCTATCTATCTTCTCAAGTTGGTGCCTAGGTCATTTGGTGTTAACTTGTGATTGGTCAACTTATTTGCTTGCTCTCCAAGGCTCAATCTAGGCTCATTATTGCCTATGGTGCCTAAGGGACACATAAGCCCCTTTTATGCCTAATGTTTTATTCTAATTGGTTGGTCCTTACCTTGTTCACCAATGCTACAATCTAGGGCCATCATACCTTAAGATTTACCTAAGATTTGGTCATCAAGATCTTGGACTTTGGACAACTTGTTTTCCAAGTTAACCACATGAGCATGTGATTCATTAAACTCATTAATTAACTACCTTCCAAAAGCATTTAATACATTTTTATCTCCAAGCCAAGAAGACTCTAGATTGGCTTCTTCCTCAAGTTAGGCGTGTAGCCCCCTTCCCCTCCAAGTGGGGTGTGTGGTTCTCTATTCTAAGGCAAAAATATTTTTTAGTAACTTTCAAATCAGTACCATTACCTTATCAAACGGATTTAAAAAATTATAAAATTTTACCATATTGTAGAGAAGACCTTAGAAAAAAAAATTCATGAAGAAATCCAAGCCAAATTTATTCTGTGGAAAGAGCAGCAAATCATTGAACACAATCCAAAAATTCATCCGTCGAGCAGATTCAACAGTTAGAGAGAGAGAGAGAGAGAGAGAGAGAGAGAGACTCATTTTGAAATCCAAATTTTCACAAAACTCTTTGAAATTTTAATATGTTTTAGATACTGATGTTCTTGACAAATTTTGTGAAGGAAGTATGTCCAAATTCAAAAGGGAATATTTTATAAAAATTTGAGGAAGCAACTTGGTTACCATTTTCACTATACTAGGCAGGTTCTATACGGTAATTGGTTCGGCCTTTGTCCTAACCGTTTCACCTCAGAAAAAATATGAAATTTAAGCATGTTATAGATCAATATGTTTTGAACAACTTTTATGAAGAAAGCGTCTCCAAATTCTTAACATAGAAAGCTCTGTAAAATTGACAAATAACAAAGGTCCAGAAATTTCAAAAATTAAATGTGGTAAATTCTAGTTGAAAAGATGAGTGTTCCCACTTGGCCTTGAATTAAGGGTCATTCATGGCTGTACAATCTTATCTCCCAATATCCTAAGTAGGCTCAATACTAGCTTGGACACTTGTCTCGGCTATTTATTAGCTAATGTCCAAAAGAAATAATGTAGACTTGTCTTGGTCCAATGTTGGACTTGTCTTGGCCTTCTCCTCTCTCTCTCTTTCTCTCTCTCTACATGTGGCCTCTTCTCTGTAGGTTCCAAAGTCTACCATTCACACTTAGATCTTAGGATATTAATGGGCATAGGCTATAGAGATACATTTTTTCCCCACTTTATTTAATACGTTCAAATTTGTTCACATTTGTTTTTTTTTTTTTTTTTTTTTTTTTTTTGGTATTGGAGGAATCGGCTTGCAGCCGACAGCCGCGCCGTAAACCCCCAAGTGACACTTAAGCAGGAGGACCCACCACCCCTGAGTCACACTTAATACACCTAGCACCTCCCATGGGTTTTGAACCCTTCACCTCTTCGTTGAGGATCAACAGAGTTTTATCCAGTGGAGCCACCGCGGCCGGTGGTATTTGTTCACATTTGTTCCCACTTGTTTTTCCAATAAATTTTGATTATCCAAGGCTGAGGTGTCCCTTCATTAATGGCTTTAAATCCAAATCTAATCTTATATATAAATGTAAAGTCCCAACGTGCCAAGTGTCCGTGCTCCTTAATTTATTACATGATGAGGGCATTAAATGCAACTTGGAAATGATCAAAGTTCTGATGGCTTGGACTAATCAAATTTGATAACAATCAATTATCTTATTTGGCTTGGGGTTCATGCCTAAGACATGATCGGAGGAAGAGACACAACTTGGCTTAATCGGTGAAACCAAGTTCGGACTTCTCTTTTACCATGTAAAGGCCTTGAAGTTGATGATGTTATATCTTTCTGCTGTGGATGCAAGCTTGAGATATGGCAGCCATGGCTTCAAGTTTGTGGTCAGGTAGTCATCGGATGTGCTTGAGCTGAAGATCCATTGCCATAGGAGCCACAAGACTTTAGATTGAACGTCCTTGGCCACAAGTCTCTGGATCTGGTGGCTATGGACTAGAGTTGGAAGCATAAGCGACCATGGTCACGAGATTAAAGCTCGAAATTGAAGCAAATGCCGCCGCAAGGAGGAGAGAGAGAGAGAGAGAGAGAGAGAGAGAGAGAGAGAGAGAGAGAGAGAGATGTTGAGAGAGAAAATAAAACAGAGAAGAGCCATGGATGTGACAATATGGCACAATTGAGAGAAAAGAGGAGAGAGAATCCATGGCCATGAGCTTGAAGCCCGAGCATCCTCACGGTTGCAAGCTATAGGCTCGAGCTTGAGCTCTATGGCCAAGGCGGCCGAAAGCTTCCAGGTCTACCATGGTGGCCATGAGAAGAAAGAAGACAAACACGTGCGCGTGTGTATATATATGTAGAAAGAGATCATGTTAGCGATGTTAATCTACGTCAATAATTCTTTGAAGTTGTTAAGACTACGTTAGTAAAATCCATCAATGAAACAAAGGAAGCACAAATGATGTACCTTCTAGTGCAGGAACAATTTGGGGGAAAAAAAGATTTTTAATCTCAGGTTAAAGAAGAGGGGCCTATGTTGCTATTATTCCATTAAATAATATCAATCGCCATTTCATTTTGCACCATTTACTCTTTAAATATGTAATGTGCGCCTTGAGATTGACTTTTATTACATGTCTTTAAATGACACTTGCCATACTTAATTTGATGGCTTTACTTGGTGACTTTTTGTTTGTCATTCTTTTTTCTTGCCAGATTTAAAATTTGATAATTATTTGATTTCAAATGTCTGAACGTTTAGAGAATTCAGACGTCTTGACATGTAGAATTACATAAAAGTTTTATTTTGAAGTGTACGATGTGTTCAAAAAAATTGGTTCATAACCAAAACGAACTTAAAAAAGATGGATCGCCCATCATTCCACTATATTTCCCTCTTCCGATAAGCATGTCTTTTATGGCCTCGGAAGTACTCGACTCTGTATCGCTGATTTTGTTGTAACTGGCCGGAATGTTGGGGATCTCTGATTAGTAATGAGAGTTTGCCCATTGAAATTTCTCCGTTAAGTACGTGCAAATTATTCTATGTTTGGAGCATTTTCTTTATCCAAGAGCTTACTAGATTACGGAAATATTATAATATTTCGTATCTTTCAGGTAGTCGATCCTTTTGCTTTATTTCCAAACCATTGTTTTAGTTTGTGGTTTTTCACCGGTATGGTGATTGACATCAAAAGCCAAACGACAAATTAAGTTTTTGCCAGTATGTAATCCAAGGGATATGCCCTCGTCTTCCCCTGGGTCAAGAGGCGACAAACCATCATCGCTTGTGCCCTTCTCTCTTTTCCGCCCTCACCCATTTCATTTTTTACATTTTCTTGTTCCTTCTCTCATTATTACAAGTTAATTTGTTGTATGGTGAATTTGTTATGATCTTTCACTAAAACTGTCCCTTTTACATGTACATCCAGTGTTGAGAAATTGATGGAAAAAGTATTCAAAAGGTTCTAAATCAATTATAATTGTGTAGATTCAATACTTCTTTTCAATTATATCAATTTAGTTTCAAATATTTTCATTTTTTGTCAATCGAGTCAATCTGGTCAATTTTAACCGGACATCATTCATGTGAATGCCAGTCATCCCATGTGATACGATTAATGCTAAATTAGACAATTTAATAATATTTTATTTTTTATACATTTTTTCTTTTATTTTTATTATTTCTTTCTTTTTGATCGGCAAGGGCTAGCAAAGCCCTCGCTGGGCACCGGCGAAGGTGGCGACCTTATTGACAGTTAGGGAGGTCTTCATAGCCCTACTGGGGCCGAGGGCAAGACGGACCTTGCCTAGATGGCGAGGGCTTTGCTGGCCCTCATCAGCCAAAATGAAAGCCAAAATAACAATAAAAATTACAATGTTAAATTTTTCTAAAAAAATATAAAAATTGTCCACATGCTTAGGGCCTTGGGTGAGGCAGACCTTGCCCAAATTAGACCAGGCCCTCGCTTGTTATTGGCGATGGTTAGTTGGTGACCCTAAATTATAAAACTTCAAAATATTATTTAAAAAGTCCAAGGTGACAAACAATGTCATGTTAGTGCTCGGTTGGCTAAATTGGGTGGACAGACTGAACGGCATAAATGCAAAAAATTTATTTCTGAATTGGCGAAAAAAATTTAAGACCAAATTGACAATTTAGAACTTTTTTGGTAATTGTGCCGATAAAATTCAAAGTCGGTCACAATTCAAGGGCTTTTTTAGCGAAACTAACTCAGAGTTAGTAGGTATTCCGATTTTAAGAATTTAAGTTAAGAATGCTAGCACTCTAGAATTTTTACAAAAATAATCAATATACCATATGATATTGCATTTTCACGAGCTTAACGCAACGTACCTTTGGCAATATTTCCACCATGAGCCCGCGGGGCAGCTGAAGGTTGCGGAGAAGACGATTACGGACTGGGGCTTGACTCCCAAAATTTCCACAAATCCCATCGGAAAATACAGCTCGGTTTATAAACAACGCCGCCTTTACTTCCGTGGCAACACATATCAAAATCATCAATGGTTTGGGACAAGCAACCCCCACAATCGGACGGCGACAAGTCGGGGCTACACTGAAACAATGCGTAGATCGTATTGTTGTCCGGCAAGTTGACCTGTGACATCCCGATTTTCCAATTCTATTTTCAATAAATTGAGACGGGCATTTCGTTGGCACGCATATAGTTCTTCTCCTTGAGTCGGCCACTCATGTGAAAACTAGTCTGTCAGGTGAAGCCGCTAAGAGTTTCTAATGCATCAGACTCGAGAATTTGATCAGGAAGCGACCTTTCGACCGAGCTAATCTGCAAGGGTCATTACGGCACAAATAAAAGTTGATTAGAGACCGGAGATAGGTCGACTCGACAGAGGCATGTGATCAGGTGTGGGTGATTCCACCAGATTGCACAATTATTGTTGATCGGCACTGGACCGACTTTTCTATCGACTGGGTACCCTGTGTTCGTATTTGAAACCTTGAGATTATGCCGACAACCGTAGGTCGCCAATGTTTCAAAGATGTACATTGTGGCTTGAGATGATCAACCACAGGTCAAATGCATGAAAATTTCTAAAGGCTACCCGGTAGGTTGGGCCGCGCTAGTATCGTGCCAAAGTGAAATTAACCGTGAAATTGAGATCGAATTCAGAAATTGGAAGTCTTGGTGTGTCATAAATCATTTCAAGATCATTGAATCATCTTTGGAAGATTTTTCATGCAAGCCGAGCTTTTTAGCAAAATAATCGAGAATGGCTAATTTGGCTCGAGAAATTAGTAGGCTCGTTTTTGGTCGCGCTTTTGGGACTTAAGTTGGTTCTATGGACAAGTGAAGATGTGAATTGAAATGTGGTAACATTAGATTAATTTTAGGGACTTCAATTTGGACTCAATTGGAAGTGGATTGATTATAATTGAAGAATTTGATGCACAAGGATTGGACCCCAGCGGAAAAGTAAATTGCAACCATTGGAAAATGTTGTGGGAGGTTTGGAGATAGTGGGGTATGACATGAGATGATGTCATGGTGGTTGAGGCCAAGGGTTGAGATCGTGACACGTGGACGGTGGAGATTTGCTCTTGGAAAGGTGGCCTATCACCATCATCTTCTTCCTTGAATCAAGGGAGCTTGTTGGATTTTGAAAAAGAGGAGAGAGAGAGAACCGAATGGAAGAAAACCAGCAGCCCGACGCCGGCCTTCGTCCGCCTCCTTCGTCGCTCGCCGTTCGCCGGGTGCCGTCGTTGTCGCCGCCGTTCACGCACGTAGTCGCACGTCCGCTCGCCGTCGTCCGCCTCGCCTCTCCGCCACCATCTTCACTTCCAAGCGGTTGTTCGGCTAGCTCGAGCTACGGTTTAGCCCCCCTCCGGCCACCGTTCGGGTCTCGCCTTAGTACGGTTCGACTCCTCCACTTTCCCCGACCCATCCTCGCCTCAACCCGAGCTTATCTTCTCTTTTTTCAGCCATGGACAGCAGCTGCAGAAATGGGTATGGCAGCCCCTTCGTGGGCCGTTTTGGCCGCCTTCCCGAGCCCGGATGCTCGGCCCGCTTTGAGGAAAGTCGATCCTCGCGTCGTCCCCGTCGTTTTGGTCCGCTCGGTTCGTTAATCCGGTGAGTTTAACTCACTAAACCTCGCTTAGAGGGTTAATTATGTTTTAGGTGTGCTTAGTTTATGTTAATTGTGATTAAGTGGTTAGTTTAATTTATTTAAGTGTGGATTAGTATATTTAATTATCAAGTGGATTAAGAGATGGATTTATGTTAAAGTGTGTTTAAATTAAAGGTTAAAAGAAGTTATTTAAAGTTAAGCCTTGATGTGACATAAAGGAATTTACTTTTGATTTATTTAAACATTCCGAAATTATTTAATAATTTAATAATATATCATTATTCGAAATTATTAAAATATGATTATTTAATTATTTTCGGAATAAATTTAATTATTTATTAAATTCCGAAAATTTTGTCGGGACCCTAAATTCTCAGAATTTCGTGCGGTCGTTCTTTGTGTATTCGGATTTTGAAATCGATGGTCGGATATTATAAATTGAAGGTGGATTGCGAAAAATATGAATATTAGTATTTAATTAATTTTCGGAATAAATTTAATTATTTATTAAAATTCGAAAATTTCGTTGGGACCTTATTTGCTCAGAATTTCGTGCCGATCGCTGCTGTGCATGTAGAATTTGAAATTGATGATTGGTTGTGGCGAATTGAGTGTGATTGCGATTTATGAGGATTCTTTAGAAAACCCTAAGTATGAGAATTGATGGGAGATTGGCCGTGATTAACCACCTATTAGAGGTCGTGCCTAGTGAGGCCGTGATTAACCACCGATTGGAGGTTGTGCCTAGTGAGGCCGTGATGAACCACCTATGAGAGGTCGTGCCTAATAGGGCCGCGATGAACCACCTAAGAGAGGTCGTGCCTAATGGGGCCGTGATTGACCACCTATTAGAGGTCGTGCCTAATAGGGCCGTGATGGACCACCTATGAGAGGTCGTGCCCAGTGAGGCCGTGATGAACCACCTATGAGAGGTCGTGCCTAATAGGGCCGCGATGAACCACCTAATTAAAGGTCGTGCCGAGTGGGGCCGTGATTGCCACTGGTTATTAAGCATTCCTATAGGGTCGAGAGTGGAAGTAGTAATTGATTCACTAGAATTGACATGTAATCGGCCAAGTCGATTGATCGCTGAGACGATCCAAGTGGTTGAATTGTTCTGATGATGTGATTGTGCCATGGTTGTTTGGATATCGTAATTGTACGTGGTTGAATTATATAAACCGTGCTAACTCGAGATGAAGACTAATGCGAGGTAAGTATTCGTGTGATGTGGCTAGGCCACCGGGGCGTATTTTCTTTCTAATAGGGGTTTACGGGGTTGAACTTGCTGAGACATCGTCTCATCCCGGTTGTGGGATTAAAATTTCAGGTCCCTAGATGGCGGTCGTGGAGGACCCGAAGCCCCAAGTTTGAAAGGGTGGATACGAAGTGTCGGTGAACGTGTCCGGCTAGTTGGTTTAGGATAGTTCCCCTTTTGTCGAGCTGGTCTATTTTGTAGACGGTCCAGTGTTATATTTAAACCATTTGTGTTTGTAAATGAGAATTTGGTATTGTGATTGATTGCCTGCTTTTCTATCCCAAGTTAAATGTTGGCAGGGGATTTATTTCGCTTCCGCATGCGTAAAGGAAATATATGGGTCGGCGACATATCCTGGGATGTTGCATATTTGATCGACCGCGGCGGGATGTGCACGTGCCCGGGGTTCGGGGCGTGACATCCCCGTTTAAGTGGTATCAGAGCATGGTCTGTGTATGGAGTGATAAGGTGCGATGAGTCATGGGATAGTTAGTAGGAAAGGCTTTTAATATGCTAATGCATGTGGTTGATAGTTAATTGGTAGTATGTTTGTGGGGTCACTCAGATTCTAACTTGGTGTTGGAATTGGAAAACAGACGTCTATATAGAGTCTGTAGCATGAGTGACCAGGAGTGGAAGACTCCTTGGAGAAGGTCGTTAGTATCTGTACCTCGGGGAAGGATGCTGACAAGAGTCGGTACCCGAGGTAGAGCGCAGGCTTAGACCAGCGCGAGTATGAGAGTACCGCCGCAAGTCGGTACTTAGAGTGTAGTAGCACCGAATGATCCTAGGTTTGATGGGATCGTTCAGGCGCGAGTGTTCCTTGGAAGCTTATTGGGTCAGTAAGTTCAAGACCGAGCCGTTGATGTTGCTATTGTTTCTACCGCTGCCAGTGTTGTGACCGTTGTTGTTGCCGCGCCTGTTAAGGCCCAATTTGGAGTTGTGATCGAGGATCAAGCCGTCGTATCTGAGTCAAAGTTCAGTTTAAGCAGAAATGGAAATCGATTGGGGAAAATGCCGATGTCAGAAGAAAGGTGCCCCATTTCACCTGACCAGAAGAGTAGAATTGAAAAGTCAGTGCTCAACTTGATTGATGGGTGTCGTGTCTGTAAGAAAGGACATGGATCTGTCCCGTGCTGTAAAAGGGAAAGAACTTGTTACAGGTGTCGTCAGTAAAGTCATTTAATCAAAGATTGCCCGTATAGGCGAGATGGAATCACAGGCTGTTCTCGACACCGTTGTCGATAGAAAAGAAACGAGAGGAAGCATGCTTCGGATGTTCGATGGGGTACTTGGAACGGATCTCAGTGTAAGGAAGGGCGCATGATGTTCCTTGATGGGAGGTAGATGACTCCCTGATTGTGTGCCGAGTCAGTGGAAAGGAGACATGAGTCAGCCTAGTGTCAGAGTAAAAAGGGAGCATGATTTGAATATGGCCAGCACAATCGTCATGTTGAGAGCTGTATGTGAAAGTTCAGGAGAGCGTAAGCACCGTTACTGCAGAGAGGGCGCCACTAGGATAGCTCGAGGAGCATGAAGGGATCGACCATGCATCAATCAGAAGAAGAATGTTTATGAGATGTTTTATGCAGAGTAATGCAGCAGAATTTTCAGTGAAGGTAGTGGAGTTTTCGTTGTGGTAATAAAGTAATGGGAAGATGAGTTTCTGACTATAGTTGTACCTGATGGGTTTGTTTATGTATGCCTTGGAAGTCATTTATGAAAAGGTTTGGCTCGAGGAGCTTTCTGTGTTTGTAAATCATGGCGTGATATAATTCAGTTTGTTCAGTTAGCGTATAAAAGTTTTGAATTACCGAAAGTTGAAGAGGAACTTCAACCCTTGTTATTTGTCACTGAAGATGACTTGGTTCAGGTTGTTGGTCATCGAATCTACATGACAGCTGTAATGGATGCGTCAGTTGAGGAGCTGAATATGGAGAATATAATCGTGGTACATAAGTTTTCTAAGGTATTTGCTAAAGAATTGTCAAGTTTGCAATCAGAAAGAGAAATGGAGTTTGCGATTGAATTAGCACCCGGAACAGAGCCAGTCCCTAAGGCTCCTTACCGGATGGTGTTACCCGAGTTAAAAGGACTGAAGGTGTAGATGCAGGAAGTGTTGGATAGGGGATTCATACTTTCCAGTGCATAACCTTTGGGAGCACCAGTTCTGTACATGAAGGAGAAATGTGGTTCGTTGTGGTTGTGTATCGATATTCCTCAAGATCGACTGGAGGTCAGGGTATCATCAATTGAGGATCAGGAAGAAAGATACACCGAAGTTAACATCTCGTACCCGATATGGCAATTATGAGTTCGCTGTAATACCGTATGGTTTGATGGACACCATAGCTATTTGTTTGGGTCTAATGAACAGAATGTTTAAGGATACTTGAATTAGTCATGATCGTGTTCATTAAAGTTATCCCCGTGTGCTCAAAGAGTCTTTGAGGAGCACGAGAGACATTTAGGGATGGTACTTCGTGACCTTGAGGACCCTTCAATTTTATGCTAAGTTTAGCAAGTGTGAGTTTTGGATGACTCGTGTTGCGCTCCTAGGTCACGTGATTTCAAGCGAAGAAATCTTCGTAGACCCCGTCCAAGATTGAAGCGAAGGAATGAGTTGATCGAGATTGACTACGGTGACAGAGATTAAAAGTTTCTAGGGACTAGCGGGATATTACAGAAGTTTTATGGAAGGGTTTTCAGCGTTAGCGTTGCAGTTGATTCGACTACTGAGGAAGTAAGAAAAGTTCGTGTGGACAGATAAGTGCGAGCGTAGTCTTCGAGGGCCTAAGAAGAGGCTGACTACCGCACTGTGCTGATTATTCCATCTAGTCCTGGAAGTTATGAGATCTGCAGTGATGTGTCGTTTAAAGGATTTGGTTGCTTGTTGATGCAGCATGATAGAGTTATTGCATATGCGTCCCGTCAGTTGAGATCTTGTGAGCTAAATTATTCGACGAACATCGTAGAACTTGTAGTAGTTATGTTCATTTGGAATTTTAGAGGCACTATCGGTACAGAAATATTTCATGTCGTCAATGACTATCAAAGTCTCAAGTATGTATTCTCAAAAGAGAGTTGAATATGAGACAGCATCACTGGATGTGACTCATTAAGGATTATGACTGATATTTTGTATCACTCTAGAAAGGTGAGCAAAGTCGCAGATGCACTAAGTCGAGAGTCCTTAGTTGCACAGTTGGTACTCAAGGGTTGGATCTTATTTGAGAAAGTTCGAAATTCAGTTTTCAAATCTAAGGTAGGCCACCTTTGGAATCTTATTACTACCCTCAGAATTGAGCCGAGAGAGCAGATCAAAATCAAATTGCTTCAGCGGACATATTCAGAAATTCAGGAGACTTTATAAGAGAATGCAGATGAGAGAGAGGTTGATTTGCAGATTTCTGAAGACAGAACGCTAGGGTTTTGAGTATGATTGTGTGTGTAATTGACGATTAAGATATTAAAGGAGAGCTTATGGGAAGCTCATCATGGCAACTTCAGCGTTGTCCGTGACAAAGATTTAAATAGATCTTGTTTTGAGTATGTGACATCTTGATTTTCAGACTCTGATTTCGATTGGTTAAATTGGGCATTTCATCGACGCGATTACAGTGTTTTTCTCTGAGTTGGCCACTTATGAGATAACTAGACTAGTTTGGTGAGTTTTTAAGGACTTTAAGGTAAATAGACTAGAGAATTCGACCAGGAATCGACTTCTCGACCGTGCTCATCTTTAGAGATCATTACGGCACAGTTAAAAATCGAATTAAGATCAGAGATAGGTCAGTTCGACTGAGATGAATGATCGATCGTGGGTGACTCCACTAAATTGGAAAACTCTCGTCGAATGATACTAATTTGATTTTACTGTCGTTTTGGTACCTTGTGTCCGTATTTGAATCATCGAGATTTTCACGACCCTCGAGAGTCGTCAATGTGTCAAGTGGATTCATCGTGGCTCGAAGAAAATCGACCACGGGTCATTTGTCCTAAAAAGCTCCGAAAACTACCTAGTAGCCTATGTCACACTAAAAGCGTGTCAGAGTGAAATTAACCGCCAATCTAAGTTCGATTTCAGAAATTGGAGATTCTGTCTTGTCACAAAGTGGGTACACCAAAGTGTGTGTATATTATATAAATCATCTACATGGAGTGCCGGGGATGAATGGTATTTCAAATCTAGATCAGATGCTCCAAGTTAGCAGAGCTTTCAGATGATTCTTTCTTAAGCAGTGCATAGCAGAGTGCAAAATTTCAATTGCTGAGATGAAGTCAGGGAAAGAAAGATCACAGGCCAGGGTCAGTACGGTAGTTAGTGATTGCAGTTGTCGAGATCAGTGTCAGAGTTATATCAGATCTTGACCAGAGGTTCCCAGTTTTAGCAGATAAGTTATATAGTTTCTTTTTAATCAGAGCAGAGCAGAGTGTACAGGACTTCCGTCGGTTGAGATGAGATCAGAAAATCGTAGGCCCAGAGTTGGTTTAGAAATCAGTGATTTAGTTGCAATTACCAGAGACAGTTGAGAGATTGCTCGGAATCGCCAGTTTAGCTTCGCAGAATTCGTGTTGAAGACCCTTGGAATTTTAAGTGGGCAGGTGTTTAGTATTTTGAATTGGAAGTGGTTTGGGCAAGATAGCAGTGATCTTGCAGTATTGGTTCAGAAGGAGCAACTTGAGAAAGAGAAGATTATATGAGAAGACTATACCCCGCCTTTTGTTTAAGAATTGGTAAAGGTTTAAATTTCGAGGACGAAATTTTTATAAGAGGGGAAGAGTTGTGACATCCCGATTTTCCAATTCTATTTTCAATAAATTGAGACGGGCATTTCGTTGGCACGCATATAGTTCTTCTCCTTGAGTCGGCCACTCATGTGAAAACTAGTCTCGTGAAGCCGCTAAGAGTTTCTAATGCATCGACTCGAGAATTTGATCGTAGCGACCTTTCGACCGAGCTAATCTGCAAGGGTCATTACGGCACAAATAAAAGTTGATTAGAGACCGGAGATAGGTCGACTCGCTGGACGAGGCATGTGATCAGGTGTGGGTGATTCCACCAGATTGCACAATTATTGTCGATCGGCACTGGACCGACTTTTCTATCGACTGGGTACCCTGTGTTCGTATTTGAAACCTTGAGATTATGCCGACAACCGTAGGTCGCCAATGTTTCAAAGATGTACATTGTGGCTTGAGATGATCAACCACAGGTCAAATGCATGAAAATTTCTAAAGGCTACCCGGTAGGTTGGGCCGCGCTAGTATCGTGCCAAAGTGAAATTAACCGTGAAATTGAGATCGAATTCAGAAATTGGAAGTCTTGGTGTGTCATAAATCATTTCAAGATCATTGAATCATCTTTGGAAGATTTTTCATGCAAGCCGAGCTTTTTAGCAAAATAATCAGAGAATGGCTAATTTGGCTCGAGAAATTAGTAGGCTCGTTTTTGGTCGCGCTTTTGGGACTTAAGTTGGTTCTATGGACAAGTGAAGATGTGAATTGAAATGTGGTGACATTAGATTAATTTTAGGGACTTCAATTTGGACTCAATTGGAAGTGGATTGATTATAATTGAAGAATTTGATGCACAAGGATTGGACCCCAGCGGAAAAGTAAATTGCAACCATTGGAAAATGTTGTGGGAGGTTTGGAGATAGTGGGGTATGACATGAGATGATGTCATGGTGGTTGAGGCCAAGGGTTGAGATCGTGACACGTGGACGGTGGAGATTTGCTCTTGGAAAGGTGGCCTATCACCATCATCTTCTTCCTTGAATCAAGGGAGCTTGTTGGATTTTGAAAAAGAGGAGAGAGAGAGAACCGAATGGAAGAAAACCAGCAGCCCGACGCCGGCCTTCGTCCGCCTCCTTCGTCGCTCGCCGTTCGCCGCCGGTGCCGTCGTTGTCGCCGCCGTTCACGCACGTAGTCGCACGTCCGCTCGCCGTCGTCCGCCTCGCCTCTCCGCCACCATCTTCACTTCCAAGCGGTTGTTCGGCTAGCTCGAGCTACGGTTTAGCCCCCCTCCGGCCACCGTTCGGGTCTCGCCTTAGTACGGTTCGACTCCTCCACTTTCCCCGACCCATCCTCGCCTCAACCCGAGCTTATCTTCTCTTTTTTCAGCCATGGACAGCAGCTGCAGAAATGGGTATGGCAGCCCCTTCGTGGGCCGTTTTGGCCGCCTTCCCGAGCCCGGATGCTCGGCCCGCTTTGAGGAAAGTCGATCCTCGCGTCGTCCCCGTCGTTTTGGTCCGCTCGGTTCGTTAATCCGGTGAGTTTAACTCACTAAACCTCGCTTAGAGGGTTAATTATGTTTTAGGTGTGCTTAGTTTATGTTAATTGTGATTAAGTGGTTAGTTTAATTTATTTAAGTGTGGATTAGTATATTTAATTATCAAGTGGATTAAGAGATGGATTTATGTTAAAGTGTGTTTAAATTAAAGGTTAAAAGAAGTTATTTAAAGTTAAGCCTTGATGTGACATAAAGGAATTTACTTTTGATTTATTTAAACATTCCGAAATTATTTAATAATTTAATAATATATCATTATTCGAAATTATTAAAATATGATTATTTAATTATTTTCGGAATAAATTTAATTATTTATTAAATTCCGAAAATTTTGTCGGACCCTAAATTCTCAGAATTTCGTGCGGCGTTCTTTGTGTATTCGGATTTTGAAATCGATGGTCGGATATTATAAATTGAAGGTGGATTGAAAAATATGAATATTAGTATTTAATTAATTTTCGGAATAAATTTAATTATTTATTAAAATTCGAAAATTTCGTTGGGACCTTATTTGCTCAGAATTTCGTGCCGATCGCTGCTGTGCATGTAGAATTTGAAATTGATGATTGGTTGTGGCGAATTGAGTGTGATTGCGATTTATGAGGATTCTTTAGAAAACCCTAAGTATGAGAATTGATGGGAGATTGGCCGTGATTAACCACCTATTAGAGGTCGTGCCTAGTGAGGCCGTGATTAACCACCGATTGGAGGTTGTGCCTAGTGAGGCCGTGATGAACCACCTATGAGAGGTCGTGCCTAATAGGGCCGCGATGAACCACCTAAGAGAGGTCGTGCCTAATGGGGCCGTGATTGACCACCTATTAGAGGTCGTGCCTAATAGGGCCGTGATGGACCACCTATGAGAGGTCGTGCCTAATGAGGCCGTGATGGACCACCTATGAGAGGTCGTGCCTAATAGGGCCGTGATGAACCACCTAATTAAAGGTCGTGCGAGTGGGGCCGTGATTGCCACTTTTATTAAGCATTCCTATAGGGTCGAGAGTGGAAGTAGTAATTGATTCACTAGAATTGACATGTAATCGGCCAAGTCGATTGATCGCTGAGACGATCCAAGTGGTTGAATTGTTCTGATGATGTGATTGTGCCATGGTTGTTTGGATATCGTAATTGTACGTGGTTGAATTATATAAACTGTGCTAACCTGCAGATGAAGACTAATGCGAGGTAAGTATTCTGTGTGATGTGGCTAGGCCACCTGGGGCGTATTTTCTTTCTAATAGGGGTTTACGGGGTTGAACTTGCTGAGACATCGTCTCATCCCGGTTGTGGGATTAAAATTTCAGGTCCCTAGATGGCGGTCGTGGAGGACCCGAAGCCCCAAGTTTGAAAGGGTGGATACGAAGTGTCGGTGAACGTGTCCAGCTAGTTGGTTTAGGATAGTTCCCCTTTTGTCGAGCTGGTCTATTTTGTAGACGGTCCAAAGTTATATTTAAACCATTTGTGTTTGTAAATGAGAATTTGGTATTGTGATTGATTGCCCGCTTTTCTATCCCAAGTTAAATGTTGGCGGGGATTTATTTCGCTTCCGCATGCGTAAAGAAAATAAATGGGTCGGCGACATATCCTGGGATGTTGCATATTTGATCGACCGCGGCGGGATGTGCACGTGCCCGGGGTTCGGGGCGTGACATCCCCGTTTAAGTGGTATCAGAGCATGGTCTGTGTATGGAGTGATAAGGTGCGATGAGTCATGGGATAGTTAGTAGGAAAGGCTTTTAATATGCTAATGCATGTGGTTGATAGTTAATTGGTAGTATGTTTGTGGGGTCACTCAGATTCTAACTTGGTGTTGGAATTGGAAAACGACGTCTATATAGAGTCTCGTAGCATGAGTGACCGGAGTGGAAGACTCCTTGGAGAAGGTCGTTAGTATCCGCCTCGGGGAAGGATGCTCGACAAGAGTCGGTACCTGAGGTAGAGCGCAGCTTAGACCAACCGGTAGCAGTATGAGAGTACCGCCGCAAGTCGGTACTTAGAGTGTAGTAGCACCGAATGATCCTAGGTTTGATGGGATCGTTCAGGCGCTAGTGTTCCTTGGAAGCTTGTTGGGTCAGTAAGTTCAAGACCGAGCCGTTGATGTTGCTGTTGTTTCTACCGCTGCCCGTGTTGTGACCGTTGTTGTTGCCGCGCCTGTTAAGGCCCAATTTGGAGTTGTGATCGAGGATCAAGCCGTCGTATCTGAATCAAAGTTTAGTTTAAGCAGAAATGGAAATCGATTGGGGAAAATGCCGATGTCAGAAGAAAGGTGCCCCATTTCACCTGACCAGAAGAGTAGAATTGAAAAGTCAGTGCTCAACTTGATTGATGGGTGTCGTGTTTGTAAGAAAGGACATGGATCTGTCCCATGCTGTAAAAGGGAAAGAACTTGTTACAGGTGTCGCCAGTAAAGTCATTTAATCAAAGATTGCCCGTATAGGCAGATGGAATCACAGCTGTTCCTGACACCGCTGTCGATAGAAAAGAACAGAGGAAGCATGCTTCAGGATGTTCGATGGGGTACTTGGAACGGATCTCAGTGTAAGGAAGGGCGCATGATGTTCCTTGATGGGAGGTAGATGACTCCCTGATTGTGTGCCGAGTCAGTGGAAAGGAGACATGAGTCAGCCTAGTGTCAGAGTAAAAAGGGAGCATGATTTGAATATGGCCAGCACAATCGTCATGTTGAGAGCTGTATGTGAAAGTTCAGGAGAGCGTAAGCACCGTTACTATCGGAGAGAGGCGCCACTAGGATAGCTCGAGGAGCATGAAGGGATCGACCATGCATCAATCAGAAGAAGAATGTTTATGAGATGTTTTATGCAGAGTAATGCAGCAGAATTTTCAGTGAAGGTAGTGGAGTTTTCGTTGTGGTAATAAAGTAATGGGAAGATGAGTTTCTGACTATAGTTGTACCTGATGGGTTTGTTTATGTATGCCTTGGAAGTCATTTATGAAAAGGTTTGGCTCGAGGAGCTTTCTGCTGTTGTAAATCATGGCAGTGATATAATTCAGTTTGTTCAGTTAGCGTATAAAAGTTTTGAATTACCGAAAGTTGAAGAGGAACTTCAACCCTTGTTATTTGTCACTGAAGATGACTTGGTTCAGGTTGTTGGTCATCGAATCTACATGACAGCCGTAATGGATGCGTCGCTTGAGGAGCTGAATATGGAGAATATAATCGTGGTACATAAGTTTTCTAAGGTATTTGCTAAAGAATTGTCAAGTTTGCAATCAGAAAGAGAAATGGAGTTTGCGATTGAATTAGCACCCGGAACAGAGCCAGTCCCTAAGGCTCCTTACCGGATGGTGTTACCCGAGTTAAAAGGACTGAAGGTGTAGATGCAGGAAGTGTTGGATAGGGGATTCATACTTTCCAGTGCATAACCTTTGGGAGCACCAGTTCTGTACATGAAGGAGAAATGTGGTTCGTTGTGGTTGTGTATCGATATTCCTCAAGATCGACTGGAGGTCAGGGTATCATCAATTGAGGATCAGGAAGAAAGATACACCGAAGTTAACATCTCGTACCCGATATGGCAATTATGAGTTCGCTGTAATACCGTATGGTTTGATGGACACCATAGCTATTTGTTTGGGTCTAATGAACAGAATGTTTAAGGATACTTGAATTAGTCATGATCGTGTTCATTAAAGTTATCCCTGTGTGCTCAAAGAGTGCTGAGGAGCACGAGAGACATTTAGGGATGGTACTTCAGACCTTGAGGACCCTTCAATTTTATGCTAAGTTTAGCAAGTGTGAGTTTTGGATGACTCGTGTTGCGCTCCTAGGTCACGTGATTTCAGGCGAAGAAATCTCCGTAGACCCCGTCCAAGATTGAAGCAGTGAACAGTTGATCGAGATTGACTACAGTGATAGAGATTAGAAGTTTCTGGGGATTAGCAGGATATTACAAAAGTTTTATGGAAGGGTTTTCAGCGTTAGCGTTGCAGTTGATTCGACTACTGAGGAAGTAAGAAAAGTTCGTGTGGACAGATAAGTGCGAGCGTAGTCTTCGAGGGCCTAAGAAGAGGCTGACTACCGCACTGTGCTGATTATTCCATCTAGTCCTGGAAGTTATGAGATCTGCAGGGATGTGTCGTTTAAAGGATTTGGTTGCTTGTTGATGCAGCATGATAGAGTTATTGCATATGCGTCCCGTCAGTTGAGATCTTGTGAGCTAAATTATTCGACGAACATCGTAGAACTTGTAGTAGTTATGTTCATTTGGAATTTTAGAGGCACTATCGGTACAGAGAAATATTTCATGTCGTCAATGACTATCAAAGTCTCAAGTATGTATTCTCAAAAAGAGAGTTGAATATGAGACAGCATCACTGGATGTGACTCATTAAGGATTATGACTGATATTTTGTATCACTCTAGAAAGGTGAGCAAAGTCGCAGATGCACTAAGTCGAGAGTCCTTAGTTGCACAGTTGGTACTCAAGGGTTGGATCTTATTTGAGAAAGTTCGAAATTCAGTTTTCAAATCTAAGGTAGGCCACCTTTGGAATCTTATTACTACCCTCGAATTGAGCCGAGAGAGCGAGATCAAAATCAAATTGCTTCAAATGGACATATTCAGAAATTCGGGAGACTTTATAAGAGAATGCAGATGAGAGAGAGGTTGATTTGCAGATTTCAAGACATTTAACGCTAGGGTTTTGAGTATGATTGTGTGTGTAATTGACGATTAAGATATTAAAGGAGAGCTTATGGGAAGCTCATCATGGCAACTTCAGCGTTGTCCAGACAGTACGAATAGATCTTGTTTTGAGTATGTGACATCTTGATTTTCAGACTCTGATTTCGATTGGTTAAATTGGGCATTTCATCGACGCGATTACAGTGTTTTTCTCTGAGTTGGCCACTTATGAGATAACTAGACTAGTTTGGTGAGTTTTTAAGGACTTTAAGGTAAATAGACTAGAGAATTCGACCAGGAATCGACTTCTCGACCGTGCTCATCTTTAGAGATCATTACGGCACGCTTAAAAATCGAATTAAGATCGAGAGATAGGTCGGTTCGACCGAGATGAATGATCGATCGTGGGTGACTCCACTAAATTGGAAAACTCTCGTCGAATGATACTAATTTGATTTCTACCGTCGTTTTGGTACCTTGTGTCCGTATTTGAATCATCGAGATTTTCACGACCCTCGAGAGTCGTCAATGTGTCAAGTGGATTCATCGTGGCTCGAAGAAAATCGACCACGGGTCATTTGTCCTAAAAAGCTCCGAAAACTACCTAGTAGCCTATGTCACACTAAAAGCGTGTCGAGTGAAATTAACCGCCAATCTAAGTTCGATTTCGAAATTGGAGATTCTGTCTTGTCACAAAGTGGGTACACCAAAGTGTGTGTATATTATATAAATCATCTACATGGAGTGCCGGGGATGAATGGTATTTCAAATCTAGATCAGATGCTCCAAGTTAGCAGAGCTTTCAGATGATTCTTTCTTAAGCAGTGCATAGCAGAGTGCAAAATTTCAATTGCTGAGATGAAGTCAGGGAAAGAAAGATCACAGGCCAGGGTCGGTACGGTAGTTAGTGATTGCAGTTGTCGAGATCAGTGTCAGAGTTATATCAGATCTTGACCAGAGGTTCCCAGTTTTAGCAGATAAGTTATATAGTTTCTTTTTAATCGGAAGCGAGCGAGTGTAGTGTACAGACTTCCGTCGGTTGAGATGAGATCGTAAAATCGTAGGCCCAGAGTTGGTTTAGAAATCAGTGATTTAGTTGCAATTACCAGAGACAGTTGAGAGATTGCTCGGAATCGCCAGTTTAGCTTCGCAGAATTCGTGTTGAAGACCCTTGGAATTTTAAGTGGGCAGGTGTTTAGTATTTTGAATTGGAAGTGGTTTGGGCAAGATAGCAGTGATCTTGCAGTATTGGTTCAGAAGGAGCAACTTGAGAAAGAGAAGATTATATGAGAAGACTATACCCCCGCCTTTTTGTTTAAGAATTGGTAAAGGTTTAAATTTCGAGGACGAAATTTTTATAAGAGGGGAAGAGTTGTGACATCCCGATTTTCCAATTCTATTTTCAATAAATTGAGACGGGCATTTCGTTGGCACGCATATAGTTCTTCTCCTTGAGTCGGCCACTCATGTGAAAACTAGTCTGTCAGGTGAAGCCGCTAAGAGTTTCTAATGCATCAGACTCGAGAATTTGATCAGGAAGCGACCTTTCGACCGAGCTAATCTGCAAGGGTCATTACGGCACAAATAAAAGTTGATTAGAGACCGGAGATAGGTCGACTCGACAGAGGCATGTGATCAGGTGTGGGTGATTCCACCAGATTGCACAATTATTGTCGATCGGCACTGGACCGACTTTTCTATCGACTGGGTACCCTGTGTTCGTATTTGAAACCTTGAGATTATGCCGACAACCGTAGGTCGCCAATGTTTCAAAGATGTACATTGTGGCTTGAGATGATCAACCACGTCAAATGCATGAAAATTTCTAAAGGCTACCCGGTAGGTTGGGCCGCGCTAGTATCGTGCCAAAGTGAAATTAACCGTGAAATTGAGATCGAATTCAGAAATTGGAAGTCTTGGTGTGTCATAAATCATTTCAAGATCATTGAATCATCTTTGGAAGATTTTTCATGCAAGCCGAGCTTTTTAGCAAAATAATCAGAGAATGGCTAATTTGGCTCGAGAAATTAGTAGGCTCGTTTTTGGTCGCGCTTTTGGGACTTAAGTTGGTTCTATGGACAAGTGAAGATGTGAATTGAAATGTGGTGACATTAGATTAATTTTAGGGACTTCAATTTGGACTCAATTGGAAGTGGATTGATTATAATTGAAGAATTTGATGCACAAGGATTGGACCCCAGCGGAAAAAAGTAAATTGCAACCATTGGAAAATGTTGTGGGAGGTTTAGAGATAGTGGGGTATGACATGAGATGATGTCATGGTGGTTGAGGCCAAGGGTTGAGATCGTGACACGTGGACGGTGGAGATTTGCTCTTGGAAAGGTGGCCTATCACCATCATCTTCTTCCTTGAATCAAGGGAGCTTGTTGGATTTTGAAAAAGAGGAGAGAGAGAAACCGAATGGAAGAAAACCAGCAGCCCGACGCCGGCCTTCGTCCGCCTCCTTCGTCGCTCGCCGTTCGCCGCCGGTGCCGTCGTTGTCGCCGCCGTTCACGCACGTAGTCGCACGTCCGCTCGCCGTCGTCCGCCTCGCCTCTCCGCCACCATCTTCACTTCCAAGCGGTTGTTCGGCTAGCTCGAGCTACGGTTTAGCCCCCCTCCGGCCACCGTTCGGGTCTCGCCTTAGTACGGTTCGACTCCTCCACTTTCCCCCGACCCATCCTCGCCTCAACCCGAGCTTATCTTCTCTTTTTTCAGCCATGGACAGCAGCTGCAGAAATGGGTATGGCAGCCCCTTCGTGGGCCGTTTTGGCCGCCTTCCCGAGCCCGGATGCTCGGCCCGCTTTGAGGAAAGTCGATCCTCGCGTCGTCCCCGTCGTTTTGGTCCGCTCGGTTCGTTAATCCGGTGAGTTTAACTCACTAAACCTCGCTTAGAGGGTTAATTATGTTTTAGGTGTGCTTAGTTTATGTTAATTGTGATTAAGTGGTTAGTTTAATTTATTTAAGTGTGGATTAGTATATTTAATTATCAAGTGGATTAAGAGATGGATTTATGTTAAAGTGTGTTTAAATTAAAGGTTAAAAGAAGTTATTTAAAGTTAAGCCTTGATGTGACATAAAGGAATTTACTTTTGATTTATTTAAACATTCCGAAATTATTTAATAATTTAATAATATATCATTATTCGAAATTATTAAAATATGATTATTTAATTATTTTCGGAATAAATTTAATTATTTATTAAATTCCGAAAATTTTGTCGGGACCCTAAATTCTCGAATTTACGTGCCGGTCGTTGCTGTGTATTCGGATTTTGAAATCGATGGTCGGATATTATAAATTGAAGGTGGATTGCGAAAAATATGAATATTAGTATTTAATTAATTTTCGGAATAAATTTAATTATTTATTAAAATTCGAAAATTTCGTTGGGACCTTATTTGCTCGAATTTACGTGCGATCGCTGCTGTGCATGTAGAATTTGAAATTGATGATTGGTTGTGGCGAATTGAGTGTGATTGCGATTTATGAGGATTCTTTAGAAAACCCTAAGTATGAGAATTGATGGGAGATTGGCCGTGATTAACCACCTATTAGAGGTCGTGCCTAGTGAGGCCGTGATTAACCACCGATTGGAGGTTGTGCCTAGTGAGGCCGTGATGAACCACCTATGAGAGGTCGTGCCTAATAGGGCCGCGATGAACCACCTAAGAGAGGTCGTGCCTAATGGGGCCGTGATTGACCACCTATTAGAGGTCGTGCCTAATAGGGCCGTGATGGACCACCTATGAGAGGTCGTGCCCAGTGAGGCCGTGATGAACCACCTATGAGAGGTCGTGCCTAATAGGGCCGCGATGAACCACCTAATTAAAGGTCGTGCCGAGTGGGGCCGTGATTGCCACTGGTTATTAAGCATTCCTATAGGGTCGAGAGTGGAAGTAGTAATTGATTCACTAGAATTGACATGTAATCGGCCAAGTCGATTGATCGCTGAGACGATCCAAGTGGTTGAATTGTTCTGATGATGTGATTGTGCCATGGTTGTTTGGATATCGTAATTGTACGTGGTTGAATTATATAAACTGTGCTAACCTGCAGATGAAGACTAATGCGAGGTAAGTATTCTGTGTGATGTGGCTAGGCCACCTGGGGCGTATTTTCTTTCTAATAGGGGTTTACGGGGTTGAACTTGCTGAGACATCGTCTCATCCCGGTTGTGGGATTAAAATTTCAGGTCCCTAGATGGCGGTCGTGGAGGACCCGAAGCCCCAAGTTTGAAAGGGTGGATACTGAAGTGTCGGTGAACGTGTCCAGCTAGTTGGTTTAGGATAGTTCCCCTTTTGTCGAGCTGGTCTATTTTGTAGACGGTCCAGTGTTATATTTAAACCATTTGTGTTTGTAAATGAGAATTTGGTATTGTGATTGATTGCCTGCTTTTCTATCCCAAGTTAAATGTTGGCAGGGGATTTATTTCGCTTCCGCATGCGTAAAGGAAATATATGGGTCGGCGACATATCCTGGGATGTTGCATATTTGATCGACCGCGGCGGGATGTGCACGTGCCCGGGGTTCGGGGCGTGACATGACCTGCCCCTTCGCGAATTTGAGCTTCGAAGAGCCCTCTCCGGCTTCACTCGCTAGCCTTCGCGTCAAGTTCCTCCATATCCCATCGAACTGGTCTTGGTTCATGGTGATGTTGGCGCCGTTGTGGACCCGAAGGGTAGGTTGCGTTTGCAGTACGCCGAAGATCGGAGCGTCCGAGTATCGGATAAAGCATGGCGGGTCTCCGGTTCCCCAGGAGAAAGCCGCCTTCTGGTTAGGGCATTTCACGACCAAATCTTCGACTGCGGACCTTACACAGATTGCACAGGTATCTGCTGACGTATCGCCTCGGCAGTAAGTGATGGCATAGACGGTGTTTGGATTCTCGCCCTCGCTCGTGGGATAGAACCCATCATGTGTAGCCACGTTGGAGGAGAGAGAGCTCAGAACGGCCCCACGGTTCTTTGCGTAGGTGCTGCTCGACGTGAAGTTTCCGGTGGTGTTGATGCAGAATTGTGCCTGGGATGAGTAGGTTTGGATCAGAACAGCCAGCGAAATGAGGAAAGACAGAGTGAACTATGAGTGAGACATATTAGGGTTTGCTGTTTTTGGTGCTTTGGATGGTTTTGGCTCGATTCACTGTCGGATCTCGCTATATATTGCAGAGGTTATGGTTTGTGTTTATGTTGTAGAATACACTTGTGGCTAAGAAGGTGAACGCGAGCTAGCGAGAGAGAGAGAGAGAGAGAGAGAGAGAGAGAGAGATACTTTGTATGGATAGTCCCCTCTAGATGGCCATGGAAATACTTGCCTCGTCAATTGAGTCAAGGGATGTGAACTAGTTTGTTTGGCTTGGAAAAAAACATAACAAGAAATTACTACAAAATGTTATTGGTGTGAATGCCTACTAAAAGTCCGATATCTTTACTTCGACAGATCTTTAAAAGAGAGCTCAAGTCCGATCTTATCAACATTTTTAGTTGCATTTTTATAAGTGCATTTCAACAACCTCCCTCTTACGTGTGGGCTCATTGCTAGGTTAGTTACCACTTAAGTCAATTGGGGAGATAAAAACATGTGCCAAAATTTGAACCTGTCAACATGTCATGAGATCCATATTTACTTAAAAATTTAAACCAATGAATCATGGGCCAGTTAAGATGTGTTAACTGCTATACGCCACAATAATTCTCAACACAACTCACATGTGCATTTTAACAATTACATGTTGGTTACTTCTGAACCAGCATTTGAATTCACAAATACATATGCACAAGTTCCAAATACATCGCCCTCGGGATCAAATAATTAATTCATTGTAGAGGATTTCATAGTCATTATGATCCTTTTCTAAGTGCATGAATTAGAACAACCCATCGAAACCGATACGATAGGAAATATAATATATTTGAATCATGACGCAACATAATGTTGCATCTTGCCACTAGCATGGTTGGTCAACAAAGCCCTCGCGGGTTCCTGACAAAAGAATTAATGCCGCTGCAATTTCGAATGACCATATTTAGATACTTCATTAATTATAGGAAGCAATAGCAATTCATTCTTCGAGTATGTATTAATTTGCAGGCGGTGGCAACTCTCGCCCTAGATAGACTTTCTATAAACTTTCAGTAACTGTTCCACTAGTTTAGCCCCCAGCTTTGTAATCCTGCCCCATTGCTATATGCGATTACAGCGGCCATAGAAAAAGAAAATAATATCAATGGTTCCTAATTTTGGCTAATGAGCAATGTAGTCCCTAAACTTTAACTTAATGTATAATATGGCCCTTAAACTTTTAAATTATTCAATATAGTCTTTGGAATTTTGGTACATATTCAATTTAGTTTATGAACTATATGAAAATGTCCAATATTGTCTTTGATTTTAAAGTGACACTTAAGTGAGCCGACGGAAAGTTATGGCACTAAAGTAAGTGTCGTACACAAGTTAAGGCACTTCTCATGTATTTCTTCCTAATTCTGTTTCCCTCTTGCAAGCAATTAGCAGAAATAAATTCCTTCAACATTTCTATTCTTGCTCCATATTTCCTTACATCTTGAAATTTTTTATTTTTCAGACCCCAAACACCGACAGTTTGCAAGACTTTGGTCATGTGGGAGGCTTCCTCCCATGTCCCAATTGACGGGTCTTCCACGCAAATTTGAAGTAGCTGCCGCGGCACGTCGATCGTCCTTTGGGGTGACCCATCTGGGAATTGAGTGCACATGGAAGAAAAACGCTTCCGCTTTTAATTCTTTCTTTCTGCGTCTCCATTCGCTGACTCGACTAACAACAGTTCCTTTTCCCATTGACTTTACTTCCAGATGGCGTACTGCTATGATGATTGCATGTGCAGCGAAGTTGCTCATTGAGGGTTTCATTTTGTGGTGTATGTTACCCAGCAACAGCATTTGCCCTAAAATTAATATGTCGCCTGATGCGACCCACTTATTTCACCTTGGACTACAAAGGGAAGAGTATTTCTAAGAAAGAATAATCTCACTTTGGTAGGAATAATTCGAAAGGAAAGAAGGGATCTCAATAATGATGAGGAAAGAACAAAGACGATATACAGAAATTGAGTTAATATGTTGTTTGGATGGGGAAAATTATCAAAAAAGTTTTAAATCTATTGCAATTGTGTCAATTCAGTCATAAACTTATTTTTTTGACCAATTATGTCCTAAACAATTTACAATTATTCCCGATCAGTCCATTTAGCCAAAATTGACCGACCGACGTTGACGTGGCAGCGAGCTAGCGCTGGTGAGCTTTTTTTAATAATATTTTATTTTCGAAATATTTTATTAATTTTTAAAATCTTTTTATCCTTTTTTTTTGCTCCTCCCTCTCCCTCCTCCTCTCCTCCTCTCCTCCTTCTTCCTTTGGCTCTGGTGATTAGTCGGTTGGTCACCGAATTGAGGCGGTTGGGCTAGCTTGCCTTGTCGTCACTAGGTGAGGGCGAGCTCGCCCAGCTATTGGTGGGACGAGCCCTCGCCAGATCCGGCGAGGGGGGCCTCGCCGTCATCGAGTTTGGTGACGCGAGCCCTGCTAGATCTAGTGAGGGGAGCCTCGCCAATCGATGAGCTCGTGCTCGGCGACGGCAGGGCAAAACCCTGCCAGATTTGGCGAGGCAATTCGGTGAGCTCGCCTCACTAGTTGGCAAGCTCGCACCTAGCAACAGTGGGGCGAGCCTCCATCGGATTTGGCGAGTGCTCGCCTTGCGGTTACCAAGCAAGGCGAGCCCTCACGAGATTCGGCGAGGGGGGCTTGCCGTCGCGTCTGGCGAGGGCTCGCCTCGCCGAATGACCACAAGGCAAGCACTCGCCAGATTCGGCGAGGACTCGCCCTACCGTTGTTGGGCATGAGCTTGCTAGATCACCTCAGTTCGGCGATGGGCCAGCCTAGTCGGTCACTAGAGCCAAAGGAAGGAGAAGGGAGGAAGAAGGAAGAGGGAGAAGGGGAAAGAAAAGATAAAAAAATTAATAAAATATTTCAAAAAATATAATATTATTAAAAAAAGGTTGCCGGCGCCGGCTGGTTGCCACGTTAGCACCGGCCGGCCAATTTTGGCCGGATAGACGGATCATGAATAATTGTAAAAGGTTAATGACTCAATTGGTCAAAAAAATAAGTTTATGACTTTTTTGGTAATTTTCCCGTTTGGATGTTAGTGAGGGAAAAGAAAGGAAAAGAACACATTATGAAAGAAATATCTTTATTATGTCTCTAGAAATAGATGTAGAACTAGAGTATAAGTGAGAAAAAAAAAACAAATTTGTTTGTTAATATACAAATTCTTTTGTATTTGGAGAGATTCAAAGAATTTTAAAATGTTCATAAAATTGGCTTTATCAATCCCTTCTAATCATGGGAGGCTTTGAGCTAGTTTTGCCCTCCCATCTCTTTTATTGATTTTTTTTTTTTTTGCATTTTATTATTTTTTTCTTACCTTTTTATTCGCTTCCAATTTAGATTTGTCAGCTCCCTTCTCCCATTTTAGTTCTCGATTTAAGAGTTTGAACTCTCATATCTAACTCTAGATCGAGATTTTAATAAATATGCTTTTGGAGATTCGATACTCTTCTGGTTTATGTGTGTACAAGTTCTCTATCTCTAACTTTAATGATGATTGCAAGAGTTTTGGCGTCTTGTTGAATCACGAAAATTTACTCCTCCACATGTTAGATTTGTGTTTGGTCAACCTATTTTGGTCATCTCCGTATGGCGGTAGTGTAAAAGAAGCCAAACTTAGGCACACATCGCCAATTGGCAACGTTGTGGTTACTGGAGAAAGAATTTTTGGCATGTGCTTGTCATAAACAAAGACATAGGATCTAGTAATTGGCCGCCGATTATTCTGCTAGATAAATCTGTTCTTGTTGAACAAGTGTGTGCTTAACTTTACCGTGCTCCATTGATCTTCCTTGTTTTTTGGATTTGGCTTTGCTTTTCAGTATTCTTGCTCTATTTTGATTTGCTTTGTCACGAAAACTACATACTTATTGTTTATCATTTTAAACAATAAATATGATATTCCGAAATTTGGCCTCTTATCGAAATATAAGAATTTGTTATTTCATCAATACACTGATGATTAATTTATTCTAAACTAATCACTTATCAATTAATTAATTTATTGGGCGAGGCCCTAAAGGGTTAAAATATGAAAGACCAGAGAATTCAATTGGAGATCGACCATTCAACTAAAAGAATCAACAATGGTCAATTCTACGTTGTCATAAGCCATTTAGCAAACATATATAAATTGATTCGACAAAAGCGTGAAGTCGGTTCATGGGTGATTCCGCACGATTACGATACTCGCAGCGAACGAAGATAAACCGATTTTCTATTGATTTTGTACTCATGGTACGTAATAGAACCCTCGCGATTATATGATTAATAAGGGTCATCCACAATTCGAATGTGTATAACCGTGGAACGAAAATTATCGACCAAAGGTCAATGACACAAAAACCCCTAAAAGCCGTCTGATAGTTTAGATCGTACTAAAATCGCATTTAATCGATTTTAACCACAAAATTAAATCCAATTTTGGATATTGAACTTTTGAAGATTTTGAGACTACCTTATTGAATGTTACCTCATTGTCCATCGAATTATCGGTAAGTTTAAAATTTTCGGAAAATGAATTATCGAGCGAGAATTGGAAGCCAGAAAGGGAATTGGACTCAGTGGCATAGTTGTGAATTTTGGCCAAAATCTTGGCTTTAGAGAAAAAGGAAAACAAAAAGAAAATTGAGGGGACAAAATGCTAGACTAAAGAGGGTTTTAGGGAGAGTGGGTTTGAGGAGGGTTCGGTTTCGATTGCCTCAAGAATCTGATATCATCCTGATTTGTTCTCCGAGGGAGTGACTAGAATGTGATGAAGAGAGTGATGCCCGAGTCTATAACACTCCATTTGTTTTACTGAAAATAATAGATTTGGAATATATCATCATAAAAATAATGGTTTGTATTGCTAAAAATAATTAGTTAATGAAAGGTTTCATTACCAATGACAATCTATATCTAAATATTTTCGTGGATAATGATAGTATTTTTTGTTTATTCATTTATGTTGGTTGTAGTTCATGTGATGTTGGTGTTCGGCATAATGCTATTTACTCTTTGTTCTTGTTCTCCCTTGAACTCTTTTCCAGCAATTCTAAAAGGAGAAATTGAAATTCATCAAATGATGCTATTATGTGATTATTTTCAATGTGTAGTTCGGATCTCCAATTGATCAGGACAAATTCTTCGGTTATCATAGAGCCTCTAGTGCTAGAAACACCCCAACAATGTTCTAGGGCAAAAGATCTCTTCAAGTGCCCTAACTTGGCACAAAGGGACACTTAAGTACCATAATTTACGAGAATGACACTTAAGTGCCACATTCGAAAAAACGGATCACTTAAGTGCCATTCCGGCCAAAATCCGGCAAAAACGCTGACGTGTCAATTTTCCGGTGAAGCGAGTGCAAAACCACACCGTTTTGCACACTAACGTGGCCAAATAATACAAAAAACGGCGTCGTTTTGGGCTGACGTAGTAAAAATATAATATAAAAAATAATTAAGTTAAATTAAATTAAATTAAATTAAATTTTATATTATTTTTTTACCACGCTCAGCCTAAAACAACGCCGTTTTTGCATTATTTGGCCATGCGAGCGTGCAAAATGGCGTCGTTTTGCACTCGCTTCGCCGGAAAATTGACACATCAGCGTTTTGGACGGATTTTGGCCAGAGTGGCACTTAAGTGATCCGTTTTTCTCGAATGTGGTACTTAAGTGTTACTTTCGTAAGTTATGATACTTAAGTGTCCCCTTGTGCCAAGTTATGACACTCCAAGGGTCCGTGTCTCAATGTTCTAGTCTAGTAACAATAATCTTGAATCATCCAGATGTTACAACCCTCTCGAGATGAAATTTAACATATTACCAATTAAGTATAGACGTTTCCTCTTGCGAGGTGGCGCTCATGCTTGGTTCGGGTTCTCCCTAACCCTACCTATCATAACTCAATTCCTAATGAAAAGTTTGTTTTTATTTATGTATTGCTACCAACCTTTTAGAGGCCAAATAAAACGTCCGTACCTTTTTATCTTTGTTTGGAAAACATTTGTTTGTGTGTTGCCATTTTAGAGATCCAAAGTTCGTTCATCTATGTGACTATGCATTGCTAATCATTACATTGCACCTATCAATACATAAACAAGACAAAGTACAAGATAGATATAGTGAGATAATAATTTGGACTAACCCTAGACATGCAAGTTACTAAGGCCAAACAATGACAATGGGGTATTCTAATAACACGAAGTTCGACTAAGCATGAATTAGAATATTCGTAGAGAGGAAAAGATTTATCATTAAATGCAAATTCCCTTTTTTATTTATCTCTCTCTCTATTATTATTATTTTTTGCCATTCTTTTATTTTTCTAACACCTAATCACACACTAAAACATACCAATGCATCATAAGTTGAGTTATAATAACATGCAACTAAACATGAATTTAAACAGTCCTAAACACGTAATTTATCTCTAAAATGCCAATTATCATGCCTTTTCCTGCTATTTTTGACCTTAAAAATACATACTAAAGTAAAAGGGATGCTCCGGGACCGTCTGGACCCCTCAAATGGACAGTAATGGTTCCGGAGTCCGCTGTTCAGCGACATAACGGCACTGGACAGCAGGTAGTTGGTGCTCATTTTCTGTCTAAAGGGCTCGCTGCCCTCACACGTGGCTAGCGAGGTCTTACGGGACACGGAGGGTCACCGGTGTATCGCAATGTGATTACTAATGTTTCTACCCCTCATTCCAATGTGACTTCATTAGTATAAAAACCAAATTAAAAACATGAATTAAGCTAATATAATCACAACAAAACTTTAGTCTTTAAAACTTGAGAATGACATTAAAATGCTTAAAACCCATCCCAATGCATCTGTGAACCATGAGGGCCCATAAGGGTTAGTTCAAGGCTTACGCAGCGGTCGAGTCACACCCAAAAGAGGTGAACGCTCACCGTCCATAGGCATGTGACCCTAGTAACGCATGGAAAAGCGACATAAGACCTATGAAGCACCGATACTCTCCAAAGGTCTTCATATCGTGTCAGACACTTCGACACGTGTCCGACACTCTCTGGTACTTGGTCAACACGTGTTAGAAAATCTGACGTCTAGTTAATTTTCTTGACACTCTCCGACACTCGAGTTGGAATTCTGACATACAAGTTTTTGACACGTGATTTCGATAGCGAGGTCAATTTTAAAAATTCAATAAATAAGAGGTTAATATATATGAACAAATAAAATACAATAATAAAAATAATAAATGGAGAAAGAAGAAAAACCTAGTCTTCTCTTCTCTTCCGACTCCCACTTCCATTAATACACAATTCACCTCTTAAGTTTTTTTCTCCTCTTCCAACATATCTAACATGCGAGTCCAGAATATGGATCGCTTGTTTTTTTTTTCCAAGTTTTATGAATTATTAAAATAGAATTGAATTTGTCAAATTGAAGTAATAAATGATATTAATAAATAGTGGATTAATGTTTTTAGTGTATATTCATTCTAGGCTTATTTATTTATTTATGAATTTGATTTAAATTAATTTACATAAAAATGATAATTTATTATGTATATATAAAAATACATGTTCCAACATCTCGAAATTCTCTGTTTTTTTTTTTTTTTAAATGGCGTGTCAATATGTCGTGTCGTGTCATATCATATGTCGCATGTCGGTGTCGGTGCTACTTAGCATAAGACTTGCTAGAATGATGGGAAATCAAAACTAAGACATGGTCAAGGTATATAAATGAAACACTCAGATGAGGCCAAAATCTTGCTATTTCATGGCCGAAAAGAGAAAACAGCAAGCAAAGGAAGACAAACGAAGGACTTACAAGCAT
Source organism: Eucalyptus lansdowneana (assembly GCA_017140395.1). NCBI lineage: Eukaryota > Viridiplantae > Streptophyta > Magnoliopsida > Myrtales > Myrtaceae > Eucalyptus > Eucalyptus lansdowneana. The sequence goes on along the minus strand of CM029487.1, from coordinate 73,742,096 downwards.
GAAATTGAACATATAGATCGCTAAACGCAAAGGGACAACGCTAAAGGCTATCCTTAGCTCTTGGGGGCACTAAATAAGATTATTACCAACAAAAGCATCGTGAGCATAAGCATCTAAACGACAAGAAGAGATCATCAAATTTGCATATCATAAAAGGGTTTCAACAAGAAAGAAACTTTCTTTCCTCTGATCCAATCTTCAGAAGATGGACATGTGACAAAGCTACTTCAAATGTGAAAATGTACATTCAAAGAAAAGGGCACCCTCAAGCATTAGGTATGTAGAATTCCATCTAGTAGCTACATCTTGGCATACCTTTTTACTAGTCTTTACGCACGATTGCAATATACATTCGGCAAATTTTACTCTCCTCCCTCGTATAGCCCTCACATACTAGACATCTTCTCTAATATTATATAATGATCCATCAATAACCTATAGACCTTCCTGTACAATGAGATTCAAAACATGTGTACCACAATGCGCATGAAAAAACTATCCATTACATAACAAAGAGGATCTTACAGAAGGTGTATTTCCTCCAAATATCAACCATACTGTCATTGTATGACGCATTATTTAAAGTAATGCTGAAAGTCTTTCTCTCAATGCCCCATTCTCTTAACAAAGTCAGCAATTTTTCTGAAAGTATGGCACCACTATAAGGAGGTGACACATAGGAGAAACACAAGACTTTTGAATGCAAATTCCCAATCCTCATTGATATAATGGGTAGTGACAGTCATATAATGATCAATAGTAATAAAAGTCCATAGGTTAAAAGTCAAACATATTCAACTCGAAAGAGACAATAATTTGGATTTCAAAATTCCCTTCTCTTTCTCATAAACTTTTACCACATTACTTCTTACTATATGCCTTGATATGTGCTTCACATTAAGGTTGAGGTAACTAAACAAACTCTCTAGTAGCCTCATGCTTCACAAAAGAGTATGTATAATTGTGTTTGATTATCGCTCTTGCTAGCATATCTCTAAACACACCTTGGTCAAATTGTACTACAAAACCATCAATATTAACCCCTTAGTTGGGACAAGTATCTAAATGACGCAACAAGTTTTTTGTCCCATGGCTAGCCATGTAAGTTACTTCACACCACTTACATTTAGCCTTCCTCATGCCATCACCATCTGTGAACTTTTCAAATTCAGACCATACAATTGAAGTGCATTTTCTTGAATGCTTAGAGCAAGTAGAGTTATCTTCCTCGTCCTTATGACCTAAGGATGCAACTCTACATCTCTCGAATCGTTCAATAGTTGAATATTCTTCTTGATCCTCGTTATCTCTTGACATGTCAACTAATTAGTTGGAGAAAACATAAAATAGAATAGGTTTAGAATTGCATGTTATGAGTTTAACATAAAAGAGTAAAGAATGAGTTCATACATGGAACATGGATGTTAATGAAAAACCCAAGTCTCTAGCATCTATCAAAAAATTGCAGCATCCAATTGCCCATCGCACAGGACTACACGAAAAGCTCCAAACAAGCAGCGACTTGATGATTATAGAGAATCATCCATATATCAAACAGGTACATCATAGTAACATCATGCTTCTAGAGATAGAAAACCCTCAATATCTCTGCACGTTACTACAAACCTTCTGCCTTATTCCTCAATAATTATCGGCTTCTAAATAAAAATGATGGACATCCTAAAAAAAGTCATTGAAGACAAGACGCACTCAAGTACATAAAGGCACCTAATGATCCTTTCTGTCGTCAAAAATATTAAAAGGAACCAAGATAACAAGGTCGTTGCAATGTCCCCACTTTGAGTCAATCATTTTATTGAACAGTTGGTATGCACAAAATCGCTGATGCAAAAGGAGATGAACACGCAAACATAGAACACCTTGAAAAGCACAGTGAGTCGACAGATGGGTTCTACATTCTTCGACAAAACAAAAGCGAAAAAAGCAAACTTGGACCTGATCTAATCAAGTTCCACTCTGAAAACAGAATCAATGAAACATACACAAGCTGATGACATCAAACAGGTGCAGCGATTTGGGTCAGAGCAAGATTAGACGGACATGATCAAAATCGAATTTCAAAAAATGCATGGAGTGTTGGAGGGGGGAGACCAAAAGTTGATGACATCCCCCACGCCAACAAAAATTCATAAAACAAAATCAAAGCTCACTAACGCCAACACTTAAGACACTGCCATCACTAGAACATTGAAAAATCGCAGCAGTCATCAAATTCATCCTTACCTTCTCTTTAGAAATTGATTAGACAAGTGCCCTTCTGAAGCATGTAACATGACGCACGGTGAAAACGGGCGCTCGATGAAGAGGGTTCGGTTACGGCTGCCTCAGGAATCTGACATCATCCTATTCTATTTCCCGAGGGAGCAGCTCGAATGTGATGAAGAGAGCGATGTTTGATTCTCTAACACTAATAAAATGGCCACTTTTGTGGTTCATGTGGTGACAGTGTTGGGCCTCACGCTATTTCATCTTCCCTGAACTCCTTCCAGCAATTCCGAAGGTAAAATTTGAATTTCAAATGATGATATTACGCTATTATTAATAATGTGCATGTTAGGGTCTTCAGTTGCTCAGTACAAGTTCTACAATTCTGATAGAGCCTATAGCCTTTGGTGAAAATAATCTGGACCATATGGATGTTGTGATCCTCTCAAAGCGAGAATCCCTGAGGGGGGGTTTGATGGATTACCGAGCAAGCTTGTGAGGTAGTGCTCATGTTTGGTTTGGGTTCTCCCAAATCTACCAATCGAGAATTCATTTCAATTCAATTTATTACGTGAAGATTTTTTTTTTTGCTATAAGAGTTGTCATTAACCTATTAGAGGTCAGTTAGAGGTTAAGTAAAACATGGATAACGTTTTACTTGTACAAAACCGAGATTTAGGCTAGAAGACTTGATGACACTAAAATTTATTTAATGCACAGATTTCATTTTTTTTTCATCTTTGTATCAAAAACATTTGTTTATGTGATCTTACCCATTTTAGAGGTTCTAAGGGCCCGTTTGGTTCAACTTTGTAGAAATGATTTTGAGAAAATGCAAATATCTTTGAGGTAAAGGGGTTTTCCGAAATGTTACACTGTTTGGTAAATTGCAATCTCAAATAGTATTGAAAAAAAACTTTAGCATAAACACCGTTTGGCAAAACTCACATTTGTAATTAGCTTTTGCTTTTTTTATTTTTTATTATTTTTTTTAAAGTCTAAAAATCAAATTTGGCAGCCGGCTAACCGCTAGCCAACCGCCGGAGGGCCAGATCTGGCCGCTAGACCGCCAGATATGGCGGCCTGAGGTCGCGGAGGCCAAATCTGGCGGTCTGACGGCCAGATGTGGTGGCCTTAGGTCGCGACCTTAGGTGGTGTTGCTTGGTTTGTGTGAGCCAGGCGACGTTGCTTGAGGTCGCATGGACCCAAGTGGCATCACCTGCTTCGCGCGTGCTAGGCGACGCTACCTGGGTCATGGGTCGCGCCACCCCAGGTGTTAATGGGTATGCGCAACCCCCTGGTGGTGGTGGCAGTTGTTGAGGAAGCCCGACTCTCAAGCGGGTAAGACGAAGACGAACGGGGAAGAAGATGAACAGTGACGTTGATGAATAGTGAACTTGCATTTTCAAAATACCCAATGCTCAAAGTTGGTTTGGACCTACATTGGGCTTTTAGCATTGGGAATATTGATATTTGGCTAATGAGCTTTCAAAAATATTTGCCAAACATAAAATATTTTCCTCAAGGGGCTTTAGGGGCCCAAAACCCCTTGGGAAAACTAAACCAAATGGGGCCTAAATATGTTCTTCTATGCGACCATGCACTGTTAATTAATGAATTGCATGCATCAATCACGTAAACAACATGTTGACACGATAAATAAAAATACGATAATGATAGCGCGATATAAAGTACATAAATAAAACTTGATACAATATCAGACTAACAATATTACACTACTTTGTCGTTAAGTCCCAGGACAGAACACCATTAACTATGGTCAAAATGGAACATGCACGTGACTTTGGATTGACAATGCATTGATCGGACCAATTCCTTCCGATGTCTGCACATTGACAGCGTCAAATGACCATTTGCGAAGCGCTAATCCCACGTTCCATTGTGAAGCGCCCGCGTGTTCCCCACCAGGGAGATGGATTGGAGAAAATATTGGGTGGTCCCAGAGCGTCAAGTCATCGTGGTCCCCAGCCACTCACGAGGTGCCATGTGGAGGGGTGGGCCCCCTTGGTGTCTTCTGCCTTCTTCCTCTCTCTCCTCTTCCTCACCTCCTTCCCATTCTCTCCTAGCCTGCACACGCCCTCTCTCCTCCTAGCCTACACGCTCTCTCCAGTGCAATGCATTTATTGCGGCTTGAACTTTTCTCTTTCTTTCTCAAATGAAGGAAAGAGAAGCACATTCCTCTCCATTTCTTTCACTTGAAGGTTTCGAAATTTTGAATCTCAAATTTTCTCTCTTCATGCTTGTTGCTGCTCTGCCGTGCATCAAGCGGTTGTTCCCCTGCCGTCACCGACGAACCACATTATGGCCGCCCCTACTCCGGTGCTTGCTCGCTTCTCTTTTCGGGCTCGTTGCTGCTCTGTCATTTGTTATGGCGTTCCTGGGATCATGGATGCAGCACGTGGAGGAGAAGCAGGCCTCTTCAAGCTCCACTCAACGTCGTCCAGCGTCGCCCGCTGAGTGAGACCCCCACACACGGAAGGCTTGGAGGCGAGGTTGCTAGAGAAGCTGGTGCCGTACGCTGCCAGCGTGGTGCTCAGTTGCCTCGTCGTGTTCGCCTGGCTCTGCCACCTCGACCCGAACTAGGAGGCCTCTGAGAAGGCCCTTGAGCATAAGAAGGAAATCACCGAGCGGCTTGGTTGCCCAGACCAATCCGTACGAGGTTAGGCTCTCTGAAATTCTGTTCTTTGGGATCGGATCGCCCTGAACGCGGGTGTTGGGGATTTGAGGTTTGGGTGACGTGCTCTAAGCTTGGATTTTTGTGGTTTGGATGTAGGGTTATGCAGTGTTTGATGTGCTTATGTGGGAGAATTTGGGAGCTTTTTGCCTTTGGTCAAGTTGTCATGAGTTTATGACAAAGATGAGATGAATCAAATTACTTGCCACCAGCAAAATGCTTGTTCCATATTTCGTTCGGGCTTTGATAGGATTCCGTAATCTCATTATCTGTATTGCTCTGCCCAAGCCCTAAAGAAATTTCTACTACGATTCTTTGCACGGTCAACCATATAGAATACTTTACCCAGCTTGTGTGAAGGGTACACGGGCTCAGATCTGCTTGAGCTCCGCAAGAAGGCGGCTTATTTTCCAATTAGGGATCTGTTAGATGAAGAGAAGAAGGGAAAGCCTTCTCAAGTGAGTACTCTTTTTCAATAGTGAAGTTGCATTTTTGGCTCTCTCAGACTCATTATTTGGAAGGTTTAAGTTTCTGAAGGAAACAATAGTGTGTATCTTTCCGTTTTCATGTGGAAAACTCCTTGGCACCAGGCGGATTCTTGGTGTTGCCTGTGGAGTTGTGTAGCTTTATGATGAATTGCCAGAACATTTGTAGCTGCCTTGACAATGACATGAATGCTCTTCAGGATCACCACAAGTAGTTTCCTATAGTGACTGCATTAAATGCAGAATTCTGTGACGAGCATTTGGATTATTTGTACTGACTTGTTTGGTTCTAATTTTATAGTTTTATGTATGTATGTGATGATGTTCCTATCTCTAGATAGACTGAAGCGGTTTCTATCGACGCGTATTTTTTTTCAGGCACCAAGGCCCTTATCATAGGCTGATTTTTGAAGAAAGTTCTCACGTCATCGAAAAAGACCAAACTTGCAGCCAGCGAATACACAAGGTTGAGTTCAGAGTCACCTAGTTGGCCAAGGAATAGCGAGTCCGTCGATTATCAGGTTCAAGGTGCCATGAACGAGCTAGTGAGGCTGGTCCTCTACCATATCATGAACCTCCGACCGGATTCGCAGGATTCTTGAAGGGGTCCTGTCCATCTTAGCCTCCTCTTATCTGTAGAATCTGTCCTCTAATATCTTTTCGTGTGTTTTACCACTCAGCACCGGATGTGTGAAATCATAATTTCTTTTGGAAAACATTAGTCTCATTCAGCATCGTCACCCATTTTTTCTCTTGTTCTCTATAGTTTAATTAGTTTGAAGATGACCAGTAGGGGACTAGTTCTTGATGAATACATGGGGGGAAGTAAATTGACATTCCATGTCATACACGACAGGCTACGGATTTTAATGGGAGGGCAATTATCTCAATTTTCTTGTAATCCTATGTATTTATGTGTGTCGGATATTGGACAAATTTGGACCATTTCATGCCGTGATGTCTCCTTCTTGAAGTCCTTTTCGATTCTCGTTGGGCGGTCTCTGTGCCGTCGACTAATGAACTGGATTGCTCACTGAAAGCGGAGGATACAATCGCCAGATGAAGCCAAGCATTAAAAGGGCAGCGACCAAACATGGACGAAATGATCCCACCAAATTAGGGCAAACTTATGCTATCGAAATGTGATATTTTCCCCTGTCGAATAATTATATCAACAAGATAAATGCGAAGCATAAGACGATCACAGTATTTCATGCGTTCGGCGGTGGCCTTGTAAAATAAGGTACGCCGCTGGTGGCATTCGAGTAGCTTCTTAGATCAGAGCAGTCATGGTAGCAAGTAGTTCTATCATCCAAATCGAATGATAGGCCCTTGGAATTTCCCTCTTCCGTGCCAATGGTATCAAAGGGTTCGATTCGCCGGGATTTTCAAAGTTCCGACATATCTATCCATTCTCATCTCATCCTCCCCGATCACTGGCAGCTTTGACCTCGTTCAGCGATAACTTTAGATCGGATCGGAATGGTCCAGTAAAAACTCGCTCGGACATAACCCTCTTCATCTTCGCTAGGCGTGTTAATTAAGAGAACGAGAGTTGCGGCTCACAGGTAATTGGCATGTTCGGCAGCTTTAACGAGGGGGACATAAAAAGGAGCGAGCGAGAGGAAAGTTACAACCAATGCCCCCATGAAAAACCAAACATGCCGCGTGCCATCGAGAAAAGATAAAGAAATTATGTTATATTAAAAAAGAATTAGAGAATTAATTAAACCAAATGCCCCAATGTATTAAGAGCCACTAAAAAAACCAATACCGCTGCCGAAGCTTTAGCGTCTAATGCAGTTCAGTCTGTGGTAGAAGTTTTTTCTTTCTATTAGGGCCAACACATTCAAACAAGTGGCCACTGACTAGCCACAATGACTGAATAGTATTTACCTAAATTATGCCTCACCTGATTTCTGTAACCAAGTTCACTGTTTAACCATGCATGACTCCTCTAACCCAAAACTCCATTCAATTCCAATAAAACGATTTTTAATCATCTAAAATATACTCACTCTGCGCATTCATCTCAGCTGTCACAGTATAAAAAGCAAATACAAGCGGGCAAACTCACCCAGTTTTTGAGCATCTCCAAAACCATTTGCTCATCAAGTTTGATATCCTCACATTGATAAAAACAGCTCCAGACTCTACTGCTATAGCCTTGGCAAGCATTGGTCTTTCCAATACCAGGTGGTCCATAGAGCAAAACACCTTTTTGGGATTAGTGCCGTCCTCCCGGTTGTAGTTCTCATTTTTTGCGCTAAGGTCCTCTCTGTATGATGATACCCTCCATTATCGTCTCATCTTTGTAAAGTGTTGTCACTATTGATGGTCTTGCGACATCTTGGATGTAGAGACCTTGCTTGAATGCCTGAACTTGTTGTCGAAGCTATTGGAAGTGCCTTATAAAGTTGTTGAAGAGTGTTGAAGGAGGGGTTTTGAACATGTAATAAGATTATGCTGAATGCCGATCAGATTCCTATCAAAATTATTTAGATTGGTTTTGACTAGTTTGTTAAATGATAATATGTTATGTATATAGAGTGGGGCTGGGCGTGTTTTTGATTATCTTGTTGTTTGGTCAGTCATTATTCATCCCCCGGGTTACTTTGCAAGCTGCAGTCAATAGCTTGTTTTGAGTGTTCTTCTCTCATGACGGTTTCCATACTTTCAAATGTCAATTTTGTATTTGTTCATTTTCTAATTTTTCTCCTCTACAATTTCAGGATGTGATAGCATGTGACGTCATAAATCCTGACCATATTGATGTGGAATTTGACTCTACTGGAGGATTGGAAGCCATTAAACAAGCTCTTTTTGAACTGTTTATTCTTCGGCTTCGAAGACCTGATCTCTTCTCACATGGAAAACTTCTTGGTCCCCAAAAAGGTGTTTTGCTCTATGGACCACCTGGTATTGGAAAGACCAATGCTTGCCAAGGCTATAGCAGTAGAGTCTGGAGCTGTTTTTATCAATGTGAGGATATCAAACTTGATGAGCAAATGGTTTTGGAGATGCTAAAAAACTGGGTGAGTTTGCACGCTTGTATTTGCTTTTTATACTGTGACAGCTGAGATGAATGCGCAGAGTGAGTATATTTTAGATGATTAAAAATCGTTTTATTGGAATTGAATGGAGTTTTGGGTTAGAGGAGTCATGCATGATCAAGCAGTGAACTTGGTTACAGAGATCAGGTGAGGCATAATTTAGGTAAATACTGTTCAGTCATTGTGGCTAGTCAGTGGCCACTTGTTTGAATGTGTTGGCCCTAATAGAAAGAAAAAACTTCTACCACAGACTGAACTGCATTAGACGCTAAAGCTTCGGCAGCGGTATTGGTTTTTTTAGTGGCTCTTAATACATTGGGGCATTTGGTTTAATTAATTCTCCAATTCTTTTCTAATATAACATAATTTCTTTATCTTTTCTCGATGGCACGCGACATGCTTGGTATTTCATGGGGGCATTGGTTGTAACTTTCCTCTCGCTCGCTCCTTTTTATCCCCCCTCGTTAGAGCTGCCGAACATGCCAATTACCTGTGAGCCGCAACTCTCGTTCTCTTAATTAACACGCTTAGCGAAGATGAAGAGGGTTATGTCTGAGCGAGTTCTTACTGGACCATTCCGTTCCGATCTAAAGTTATCGCTGAACGAGGTCAAAGCTGCCAGTGATCGGAGAGGATGAGATGAGAAAGGATAGAAATGTCGGAACTTTGAAAATCCCGGCGAATTGAACCCTTTGATACCATTGGCCCAAAAGAGGGAAATTCCAAGGGCCTATCATTCGATTTGGATGATAGAACTACTTGCTACCATGACTTCTCTGATCTAAGAAGCTACTCGAATGCCACCAGCAGCGTACCTTATTTTACAGGGCCAATGCCGAACGCATGAAATACTATGATCGTCTTATGCTTCGCATTTATCTTGTTGATATAATTATTCGACCAGGAAAAATATCACATTTCGATAGCATAAGTTTGCCCTAATTTGGTGGGATCATTTCGTCCATGTTTGGTCGCTGCCCTTTTAATGCTTGGCTTCATCTGGCGATTGTATCCTCCGCTTTCAGTGAGCAATCCAGTTCATTAGTCGACGGCACAGAGACCACCCAACAAGAGTCGAAAAGGACTTCAAGAAGGAGACATCGCTGGTCCCACCATGCAAACCGGCATGAAATGGTCCAATTTGTCCAGTATCCGACACACATAAATGCATAGGATTACAAGAAAATTGAGTTAATTGCCCTCCCATTTTAGCCTGTCATGTATGACATGGAGTGTCAATTTACTTCCCCCCATGTATTCATCAAGAACTAGTCCCCTATCGGTCATCTTCAAACTAATTAAACTATAGAGAACAAGAGAAAAAATGGGTGACGATGCTGAATGAGACTAATGTTTTCCAGAAGAAATTATGATTTGAGCATCCGATGCTAAGTAGTAAAGCAGACGAAAAGTGTGATATCCCAAATTTTCAATCCTGTTTTTCATCGAATAAATCGGACATTTTATCGATGCGTCTATAATGCTGTTCTCAGAGCTGATTCCTCTGGAGATAACTAGATTATTCAGGAAAGCCATTTGTTGTAATCGGCATCGCAGCGGAAGCGGATTGTAATTTTGCAATTATGTCGGAAGCTATAGAAATCGATAGATATAAAACGAGGAACAATAAAAGGATATCAGAAATTTACGTGGTTCGATCCAAATGTCGGAACCTACATCCACGGGGAGAGCCGGCAAAATAATCCGTTATAAATCGGAGAATTATAGGATTACAATCACACATGCACTCAAGTGTTTTCTAGTCCTATTGTACACCTAATACCCACGGTGTTTAACAACTCAACTCGATGGACTCGACTCAGCACAAAACCTCTTTAAGCTCTCGTCTCTCACACTTTCTCGAGCTCTTTCTTCTCGCTCTTTTCTTTCGTTGCTACTTCGTCCTCCAAAGCTCTCTCTCCTTTTATCGGTGGTAGGGAAGAAAACAAAACAAAATTGTACTCCAGAATTGTCAAAACGGCGCCGATCTTCAAAGCATGCGTCTCCATGCAATTAATGAGAGTGTGTGAGCGAATGACCAGCACGCACTGACACACGTAGAATAGCTTCTGCCTTCCCTCTTTCTTTACCAATAAAAAGACGAGAAGTCCACAAAAGATGACCAAGAAGAGAGGAGGATTCGGCGCCTACGAGATAGGCTTATGAAGCAGCAAGTGCTCACCAATTTCTATGGGCATGCATCCGAAAGATTTCATGCTGATAAATGAGAAGGGCCACAAAAGTCAACACATGGACCGTGGCCTTCATTTCCAACGTGAAGCGTAGATCAAGGGCGGGATCCTTTGGCTCCTATCCTGCGCCATTTTTCATAAAATGCTCTGCACACGTTCTTTCTTGTTTCAGCATGTAAATGTTTGTACGGATTGGGTATCGTATATAGACTCAAACTCGAGACATAATTTAACACTATTAAAGAATTTTAATGCGATAGATCTAAGAATTCGACCATGAATCGGCTTCTCGACCGTGCTCATCTTTAGAGGCCATTATGGCATAGTTAAAAACCGATTTGAGATAAGAGATATGTCGATTTGACTGAGATGTGTGGCTAATCGTGGATGACACTACTAAATTGGAAAATTCTCGTCGGCAGGCATTAGACTGATTTTTCTATCGTTTTGGTACCTTGTGTCCATATTTGAATCCTCGAAATTTTCACGATAACCGATAGTTGCTAATGTGTCGAATGGGTTCATTGCAGCTCAAAGAAAATCGACCACGGGTCATTTGCATTAAAAATTTCTAAAACCTATTCGATAGCCTAGGTTATGCTAAAAACGCGTCGGGTTGAAATTAACCGTGAATTTGAATTCGATTTCAAAAATTGAAGTTTCTATCATGTTACAATAAATTCTAGGAACATCGACTCAGTCTCAGAAGATTTTTCTGCAAACCGAGACTTTTTGGAAAAAAGTTGTCCTAAGGCCGTTTTTGTTCAGAAAAAGATAATGATTGGTTTTTGATCGCAAAATTAGGAAGCAAGTAGATTGTATTTGTGGGGAAAATATCGATTTGATCCAGGACTCGACAACGGGATTTATTGAGGTCGAATTGAATTGATTTGAGAACCGATAAGTGTCCAATTGGTGAAGAATGTATGCAATTTCGTAACCCCCCATCCACCGCCACATTTGGACCATCTTAAGCTTCTAAATGGAGTCCTTGTTGGTTGGATTGTGGCCTAGGAAGCCAGACTTGGCTAAGAATGAGTCAAAGGGGACAAATGGGTGGAAGATCAAGGCATGTGGCCCCTCCAACCTCATCTCTTCCCTCTCTCTCCCTTAGCTGGTTGACCAGCACTCCATTCCCCTCCTCCCAGCCAGTTCGGATGCCAGCAGCAAGCTAGGAGCAGCCTCACGCCATCAAAGCCACCATCGCACGCCGGAAAGCCACCAAAGCCACCACTAGCCGCCGTTTGTTGCTTCTGCCCTCATCCGCGTGTTGTGCGTGCCACCGCTTAGCTGTGTGCGTTCCAGCCTTGCTCATTGTCCTTCGAAGCTTGTGGACCACTGCCGGAGCTCCTGCCGTCGCCGTGAGCTGCTGCCATCGCCCCTTCAAGCTCCGAAGCCTACATCGGTCCACTGTTGCTCTTGCCTCACTGAACCGGCTTTATTTCAGTGGGTTTCTAGCAAGCTTGTGGGCCTGTTTTGAGGTGGTTCCGGGCCTCGAAAGTTTGGCCCGATTTGGAGAAAGTCGGTCCCTGTTGCATTCTCGACGTTTTGAATCGGATAGATCGTAAATCAAGTGAGTTGAACTCACTAATCCCTGCTTAGTTGGTTAATTATGTTTATGAGTTGATTAGATTAATTAAGCATGATTTATGTGAATATATTAGATTAGATTAATTAATTTAATTATCAATTGATGCATGTTAGGTGATTAGTTAGTGACATTAGCAAGTAGACTCGTGCTATTATTTATGTAATGAAGCTTGGAATTTTTACGGGTCCGTTTTGGCTTCCAATTAGGCTCTAATAGGCTTAAGTTGGATTTATTACATTTATTTGTTATTTTTCGTAATTAATTAATTAATTAATTAATTATTTTTCGAAAATTCAACCAGGATGATCGGTGACCGGAATTTCGTGCTTATTGCTATGGTGCTCTCTGTTTATTTAATTGAGTACCGAATTGTGGTAATTGAGCAAAATTGGAGGTTATGCGACTTTATCCCAAAAATTAGAGAATGTGGATATAATTTAAGAACTACCTATACTTACCTTTTCACAAAAAAAAAAAAAAAATTTAAGAACCTATTGAGTGGGGTCGTGATGCCACTAAATATCAAAAATTACTGAATAGGGCTGTGATGCCACTACATATTAAAAATTATCGAGTAGGGCCGTGATGCCACTAGATCTAAGAAAAGTGCCAAGTGGGGCCATGATGCCACTAAATTTAGAAAATTGCTTAGTGGGGTCGTAATTACCACTAAACCTAGAAAAGTTGCCAGGTGGGGTTGTGATGACTCACAAATATAGAAAAGTTTCCAGTGGGGCCATGATTACCACTTAATCTAGGTTGTACTTGTTAGGCCATGGCTAAGAGTTGAGAATGATTAATCGAGGTGACCGTGTGATGGTCCTCTGACTCATGTTGTGCTTAGGCAGCCTTTAGGGCGTATTGACTTCCTAATCGAGTCTTAGGGGGCAAAACTTACTAAGACATAGTCTCACCTCATTGTGGGACAACATTTTAGGTTCCTAGATGACAGCACCCCCCTCTTCCCATGCATTTTGGTATACTTGAAGAAATCACCGAGATAGGCTATCATATTCCAATACACCTCCACCTTGAAGGATTGGAGTATGTGCTGATAAAATCCACTGTTTGGGTTGATGTGGGTGAACTTGAAAAGGTACCCCACAAGTATCGGTCTTGGTATCGTCACTATCACAATGGGTGAAGGGAGAGCCCTGTGCCAGATCTGATGTGCCATGGTACGTTTTGGAGGTTGCATTTGGTAAAGGTACAGTAGACCCTGAGGGTGGAGTGGTAGACGATGCTAAGGATCCTAATCTCGAAGGTGATTCTGACTCTTCGGTGTACTTAGCCGAGGTCGCCAACTGGAGCGAGGAAGAAGGGGAGATCGCTGAGGACGAGGAGGTGGAGTAGGAAGAATTTAGCTATGATGAATAGTTGTGGTTGTTAGATTCCCGTCCCCTGTTTGAGAATCTCTTGTGGTATATATGTTTTTATATACCTAGACCAACTTGTATAATATATGACATAGTCTACTATGTATGTATGTATATAAGCGTGGTTGTGTGGTTTGAAATTTTATGACCCTACTTTCCTATCCCATTGTTTTTATTGTTTGGGGATTTTATTATGCTTCCACGTGCGTATTAAAATGAAAGGGTCGGCGGTGCGTCTTGGGATGTCGCTATTTAATTGACTAAGGTGAGGGATGGACACGTGCTCGGAGTATCGGGGCATGACAAAAAGATATTAGAGAACATATTCTACAAATAAGAGGAGGCTAAGATGGACAGGATCCCTTCAAGAATCCTGTGAATCCGGTCGGAGGTTCATGATCTGGGAGAGGACCGGCCTCACTAGCTCGTTCATGGCACCTTGAACCTGATAATTGATTGACTCGCTGTTTTTTGGCTAACTAGGTGATTGTGATATCTTGAAATTCGACCATTCTCGAGATATATGAAATGGTTATTTCATCAATGCATTGATAATAGAATTTACTTTAAATTGATTATTCATGAGTTAACTAATCTATTGGGAGATGCCACAAATGATTAAAACATGAATGACCAGAGAATTTAATCGAGAGATAGACTACTCGATCATAAGGATCGACAAGAGACAATACTACACTCGTCAACCAAGTATGGCTTGCTAGCTTTTATTGAGTTATTTAACAACGTTTATTTAGTTTTTTTTTATTTATTTATCAACTTTTTAATAATTTAATTTAATTTATCTTTTTAAAAATGCTATAAATTCATCAAACTCTCATGGGAATCTACAAATATTTGGTTGTGTAACCTACTGAATATCATCCCATTAGGTTAGTAGCTTTACGAACTCTCATTTGAGTTGCTTACCATCATGCAAATTTTTTTTTTTTTTTTAAGTCTATAATCTTTTCTATCAAGTTAGTAACTTTTGGTTGCCTTATTTACCAACCTGTTAAATTCACCTACTTTTTTTAGACATTACCAAATTAATTTGAGTGGTAACAAATTTTTATTTGACACCACCTTTTATTTGAATAAGTTATTGACTAATTTATTGAGTTACCACTTTTTTTTTTTGTCTTGCGTACTAACCCTTTTCTCTAAAATTAAATTACAATTAATTTTTCATTATTAACTCCTAGTTAATTGCCAACATTTATTTTTTTACCAACTTATCTTATCTTTGACAAAAAAATTCTCTTAACTTTTTCCATTACCTATTTACCTTTCTTACACTTGCTTTAAACTCATTAGCTATTATGTGAAATTACCAATCTTTATTTTCTAACCTTTTTTCCAAGTGAGTAACCCACTAGTGGTAAATTTATTAATTTTTTTTTTAACTCAAATGAGAGTTAGTAACCCAAAACTAATCAATAAATTATTAGAGCAATGTTAATAAATCACTTAAATTGAAATTATTAATATCATATAATAGTTGGTAAGTCTTTGAAGTTAAGAAAAGGTGGTAAAAGTTAAGAAAAGTTGGTAATTGTTGACACCTAATATTTTAGAAAGTAATAAATAAAATAAAACAATTGGTCTTGAAAATCTTTGTTGTTGAAAATATATCCTCATTTCAAAATTCAAAAAAATTAGTTGTTGTGTGATTTTGTTGCCATTTTTTTTGTTAAGTGGTTGAGTGAATATCTTACTTGCAAAAATAACTTTGAGTTTTCCTCTATAAATAAAGGATGCAGAGCTTCTCTCGGTTTTTGGGAGGTCAAGAAAAATTCAACAAAAAAGAGAAAAGCTTTCGGTGTTCTTTTTAGGGAAAAGAAAAGTCAGCAAAGAAACAGCGAAAAGAAGAAGACAGAGAGAGGGAAATGACGTGAGAGAGACGTGAGGAGAGAGGGTACAGCAAGAGGTGAGAGAATCTGATGTGAAGTGACGTTTGACCAGAAGAAAAAAAAGAAAAATAAAAGGGGAGGCAGCGACTATTCATCTTCTCTGCGAGGGCCCTCGACGCGCCAGCCCTACGCTCGCATCGGTCACTGTGCCGGCACCACCTCCGCCAACCGCTACCGCGCTTCCGCCACCGCGCGTTCGCCACAGCTGCTTCATTGGTCTCCCCACGAAACTCATTGCGACGACCTGACGCTGCACCTCGCTCACTGACACTCCTTGCAACCTGCCGATCCGGCTACTGCCACTTCGCCAGCCACCACCTGCCCCCCGTTGGTCCGCCTCATCGTCGTTTGCCTGCAGCAGCTGCCAAAACCCCCTTGCCGGTGACCTCTACCCGTGATGACCCGACCCTGCGCCTCAGCGA
Organism: Eucalyptus lansdowneana; assembly: GCA_017140395.1. Classification (NCBI taxonomy): domain Eukaryota; kingdom Viridiplantae; phylum Streptophyta; class Magnoliopsida; order Myrtales; family Myrtaceae; genus Eucalyptus; species Eucalyptus lansdowneana. Next base: position 73,726,146 of record CM029487.1, on the reverse strand, counting down.
CTCGCGACCCATCGAAATTCGCGCCCTTGCTGCTCGTTGACGTTTCGCCGGTCTCCCCACGAAGCTCTCCACAATCGCCCAGAACCCGACGCCGTTACTCCCTTTGCAGCAGCCTGAACCAGTCTCAGTAGCTCGACGCCCCTGCACCCGACGTTGCTGTTCCTCTACTCACTGCTGGATGCCTGAACAGAGCCACTTGCTGCCTCCCCTGTTTTGCTGCAGGTCTGGTTACTGCTCGAACCTCGCTGGAGCTCCAACGGATAGCCCCTGTTCCGAACGACGACCCATCACCGAACCACCATCGCAGCTCAGCCACCACTGCTTCCTCGCCATTCCTCAAGTCAACCGTGAGTTAGACTAGGTAAATTTTTAGCTATTTGGTTTCATAGTTTTTTCTAACTTGATTTGTTTTGATTTATTTTTATCATTATCCGATTAGAAAATTTGTCATATTAAGTCATAATAATAAAAAATATTGAACCACAAGACGTCGGGTTAGATTTTTGATTATTTCGACTTTTCATGGCAAATTCATGAATTGCTTTGCATCATTGAGATAATATGTCATTGATTTACATTGACGAATTTTCAATAGGACATATATTTTGGTGTGTTATTGTTATTTGCTCATCACATATCATGCATCATATGTCATATCTAGGATTTAGGTATTTAGGTCCATACACATTTCATGTTTAAATCAACGCATTTTAATTTTTAAGATTCATATAGAATTAGGATAATTTTCCTTTAATAAAACCAAAACAAAAAAAGGAACAAAAAATGTTATTTAGGTTATATAGATTTCATAATGTGCACACCGCATGTTGCGCTTTAGTTAGTGGGTCCTAAGTTAATGTTTTAATATTCTCGTCGTGTAGTTTTTTTTTTTTTTTTTTTGTAATAAAAAAGCTAAAGATTAGTATTGCATCATTATATGTTGTTTTTAAGTCATGTTAAAAAGAAGAAAACACAAAGGTCATTTACTTAGTTAGTTAATAGGCTAGTTCATAATTAATCCAGTTTTATGTCATCATTGTTTAGTGTAGGTTGCATACATGTACTAAAAAATTCATTAAAAAAATCATAAAAAGAACACACGCGCGCGCACACACACACACACAGAGAATTGTCATGTCATCCATCCCATATCATGTAGCACATGCATATTTAGGATTATGTAAATTAGATTGCATACATATTGCAATGATTCAAATTATGTCATATGAATTGCATCTCACATGTCATTAAAATAAAACTCATGCATATTAAATTTTAAATTTAAATTGCATATAATTAATATTTTTCTTAAAAAAAAGGTCGGTGTCATGTCATTTAGAAATCATGTTTAGGGCATGCACTTTTAGAGAGTAATAAATGTATTAAGATTTTAGTTAATAATTTCTTACAATTTATTACTTTGGTTTATCGAATGTTATTTTAGTTGATTGTGCACTCCCATGACCACCCTTTGCATGTTAGTAGCTTACGTTAAAATTGATTGATACCGCCTGCAAAATATTTTTGAAATTAAAATGAAAAGGTACATAAAGGGCATTAAATTTTCCTGAAGTAACAATGTCCCAAAACCTATTGAATCTCTGGTTCACGCAAAAGTAAAGTATTCTCCCATACTTTACTTGGATTTTTAACCAACCCTAATTGGTTAGTGGCTACTTCAAATTGAGTATAATTATATGTTTAAATGAGTTAATTTTTTAGTATCAAGTTGCGATTGGTAGGACTTGGGAGGGTTTGTGCCAAGTCTTCAGACTTAGTAATCCAATAGCCTTCTTTGAGTAATTTAAGATAGCTATAATAAGCACCTAAAGGGGGTGAATAGGTATAAAAATAAATTCTTGAGATAAGAGAGCAATACTAAGCAGACAATAGAAAGGAAGTTCTCCTTTGGTTAACAAAACGAATTATGATCAAAGTAAAGCAGAGAGTAGGGAAGAAAAAATGAACACATAAATTATAGTGGTTCGGCTTATTCCAAGCCTACATCTACTCTTCCGCACTAACAGCCCACCGGCTAGATTTCACTATGAACAAAAGAGTTGTTACAGCAAGGCTCTCTCTTGATTCCACAGTGTATATACTCTACCACACTTCCTCAAGGTTTCTCAGAATATAGACTCTCTTTTGCGTACAAGATTTCGCTCAGTAAATGAATTGACTAAGAACAAAGAGTTTCAGACTTTGGAATTCTTCTATCGTGCACACACTCGAATAACTGGAATGTCTTCCTTATATACTCCTTTATGCCATCATACCCGTTGGCACTTTCCAAAGCAATTCTTCCAACCTTCCCGTTGGACAGAATCAAATAGGAAGATCATTCGAGCTATTTAAGGAACATGTCGATAGCCTATCAATCCTACTCGCCCATACAATCAGGATCTCGGTTTCCATAAGTAGAACCTTCCAAGTATACTTCGCCAATCATCGGATCCTTAATCTCTGAATCAATCATGATCAAATAAAGGATTCCGTTATGTCATATCCAGCCAAGAGATCTTCTCTAGTCGATAAGGTCAAATCCTTAATGAAACACCAAGTTCTGGATAGCCCTTCTTTGACGGATTAGAAATTGTCAATGAGAATAGACTTTGAGTCTTGAGTCCGCGCAATGAGGTCTTCGGACTTTAAATAGTAGAGTCTACAAATCTTCGACTAGACGATGGAAATGTTTTGTCGCCTTCAAAATACTCCAGAAGATTTCTCCAACAATCTCCCCCTTTTTTATGGTGACAAAACTTTCCTAGAATTTGGATAACTTTGACTGCAAAACATTACTCAAGCAAATGTGAATATCTCATAAAGATAAATGGCTTAATGATAACACTAAAATCTGCAACCACAAAAAATAGGTTAGTCTTTCATGTGAGTAAAGCCATTCATAAAATATCAATAGTACTTAATATAAGCAGTCAAACCCAAATCCCAAATTCAGTCCACATCCAGACACAAAAGTCAAGTCAAACATCAAAACAAAATAAATCAAAAGTTCAAGTTCCAGTTCAAAGTTTCAAATCTCGCATCTCTCCCCCTTTTTGTCATCATAAAAAAGGTTGAGATGAAAAGAGAATGGATTCAAGAATGCTTGGGAATACGAACAAGTTGGAAATCTCCCATTGACTGGACAATGCCTTCCAGCTTTTTCAACTTTTCCTTCAGTTGAGCCACCTCTTCACCTTTAGCATTTGTTTGAATCTGAAGAGCAAGGGCTTGGATCTGATCATTCAAAGAAACTGAAGAAGCTTGACCCGCAGTCTGCAAATTCTAAACTTCGCATCGCAGAGCATATATCTGACCCCGCATTTCCAAGAGAATATCAATAATTCTACGAAAATCTGTTGAATTATCAGTCTGCGTACTGGCTTCTGCACGATCAGATGGAGTAAAGGCAGACGATGGCAAATTAGCATAGTCACACAGATTGGGTGATGAAACATCATGTCCCTCCTCAGGAAATTGAGAGGTATAATGTCCTTTGGATCTGCTGGAGAGCGATTGACTCCTTCACTGGTAGCAAGATATGAGGACATTTCTCTTTTCTCATGGTCTCCCCCTGTTTCCATGCCTTCAAGTGGAGAAAAGAGTTCCTCATGCTCTCCTTCCTCTTGATTTCCTCTTTCCTCTTCTTCTTCTTCTTCAAATCTTTCCTCCTCTACATCTCTTTCTTCAGCTTCTCTCTCCTCTGTTTCTTTCTCCTCTGCTTCTTTCTCTTCTGCTTCAAAATCTTCTCTTTCTCCAGTCCTCTATTCTGAATCTTTCTCTTGTCGTTCCGTTGATTCTGGAACAGAACGACTCAGGTTCTTCAATGCCATAGCAGAAATGGTGATGTCTTCCTCATCATCTTCATCCTCAACGATGAGAGCTCTTCTTTTCTTGGATGGAGCAACCATGGGCTCCTTCCCTTTTCTTTTTGCTGCCGAAAAGATTTGATGAGTTTTGACAAGGGTTTTCTCATTGAATTTCTCCAACGCCTTATTGAGTTCCTTCAGACGCATTTTAGACACCATTTTCAGTCCCACCACCATTTGATCACAAGATCGAGCACAGAGAATTCGTGGAGGCTGAATATTTGAATGTCTGAATAACTTTGTCACAAGAGCTGGATAAGGAAGTTGACCCTTGTCTATTACCACTACTCTATACATGTGGAACATAGTAGTGTAAATAAGAGAAAACTTTTTCCCAGCATTGATGGCATACATCGGCTTTGCCTCTGAGTTTAAAACATCAATCTTTGAAGTAGATTTTGGTTTGAGGCAATTAATCACAATCTTGTGAAGCAGAATGTTAAATGTACTCATTCTCGAGTAGGAAATCTTTCCCTCTGTCCTCTATCCTTAACAAGTTTCAACGTAGCACGAGCAATAGAAACATTGATAGGTTGATATCTCCCTCTCTCAACCCCAATCACATCAGCCAACATATCTACATCCACCACATAGTCCTGATCTCGGACACTAAAAGATAATCTAGTCGCATCCAAGAAACTAAGATTCGAATAGAAATAAGCAGTGAGTTCAGCGTAGGCTTTTGTAGAGTTATAATAGAACTGTTCAAGTTGAAGAAGACTGAATTTTTCCCTCAAATTAACATTTATAGCATCAAGGAAATTAAAATCTATACTTTTAGGGTTTATCACCCCACGCTTCAACAACTTAGAGTATAGATGCTTTTGTTCCTCCGATCGAAACAAGTCTGTCTTTTTTCCCCTAATTTTTGCCGTAACACCCATTCTCGATTGAAACTGATTGTACAACTTGTCATCATCATTCCCATCTATCTGATTCAGCCCTCCAACACGAGGATCGATTGGAATATTTACCATTGCTTCTTCTCGCCGATCCAAAGGGCAATTCCCAATCGTTCCATTGTACGTAAAAAGAAGGTTTCATTTTTGTACCCTTTATCTTTCAGAAATTCGTCAATGTAGTTCAAAGGAGTTCCACCCCTTTTCAAAGCACGATAAAGCTTGTAGGTAAAAGAGGGCTTAAAGACTCTTACAGGTTCTGCATCTTCGATTATTTCTTCCTCTTCTTGTCGAGCAACCTCCTGTTGTCTAGATGGAGAAGATGGACGCTGCTAATAATGTTGTGGGCTCTGTTGTTGACTAGGAGACTCTTCTTCCTCGGTGAGATCAAAGTGCGTAGGCCCCTTACGCATTTGCTGTGGTCCCCTGTTTGCGATCCTCGAAGATTTCTTTTGAGACGACATCTTTCACAGTCTTTGAAAGATTCCAAACTTGATTTTCCCAAGAAAGATAACAACTTTTCGAAGATTAAACAAGAGAAGAAAACATGAGTGGAAGATCAATGCTTTTTAGGGTTTTTGGAGTTAAACGAAGAGGAACCGACAGTATATAGGTAAGTCGAAGAGAGGCATACAAAACGTCATAATGGAAAGTAAAAAGATGCCTTTTAAAAATAACTGCCCTTTTTTATTTAAAAAATAGATAGCTGCCATTTTAAAAAATTAACTCCTTTTTGGAAAAAGAAAGATTGCGATAATCACGGAATAATAGCAAAAATCAATTATAGACGAGATGATCGTACTTTTTTCGAGATTTAATATGAGAGAGAATAAAATAACTTACAGTCAAAAATCCCGATTGTTTGAGTCTCGAGTCTCTAGACTTTAACTTCTTCAAACTTCAAGATGTTAAGTCTAAAACGGATGATTTCAAATTGATTTTTCTCCAAAGGCTTTGTAAATATATCCGCCAGTTGGTTCTTTGAGTCAACAAACTGAATTGAAACTTCTCCATTTTGAGCATGATCTCTAATGAAGTGATGTCGAATCTCTATATGCTTTGCTCTTGAGTGTAGAATTGGATTTTTGGTGAGATTGATTGCGCTGGTGTTGTCACAGTTAATCTTCGTGCATGAATCTTCAATTCCAAAGTCTCTTAACTGTTGTTTTATCCACAGAATTTGTGAACAACAACTTCCAAGAGCAACATACTCTACTTCTGTTGTAGAAAGAGCTACTGTATTTTGCTTCCTTGAAAACCAAGACACTGTCCCCTTCCAAGTAGTTGATAGGTTCCCGATGTGCTCTTTCTATCAACTCGCAACCAGACTAGATCTCGCGTTTGAGTATCCAAGAAGAATAAAGTCTCCATTTTTAGGATACCAAAGACCAAGGCTCAAAATTGATGCAATGTATTTGATAATATGCTTTGCAGCACTTAGATGAGATTCTTTAGGGTCTGCTTAAAATCTAGTGCAAATGCAAACACTAAACAAAATGTCTGGTCTAGAAGCAGTAAGATAAAGAAGTGAACCAATGATACTCCTGTATAGCTTTTGGTCAACTTTCTTTCCTCATTCATCTTTGTAAATCTTCAAAGAACTTGACATTGGTATATTAGTCTTTTTGTAATTTTCCAGTCCAAACTTTTTGACAAGATCATTAGCATATTTTTCTTGATGAATAAAAGTCCATTCCTTCAATTGTTTCACTTGAAGTCCAAGAAAGAAGGTTAGTTCACCCATCATGCTCATTTCAAATTCATCCTGCATAGACTTAGAGAATTTATTGCACAAACTTTCATTAGAGGATTCAAAAATAATATCATCAACATATATTTGAACAAACAGAAAAATTTTGTTTTCTTTTTTGATAAACAGAGTAGTGTCTACTTTACCTTTTATAAAGCCGTTTTGAATTAAAAACTTACTCAGCTGTCGTACCAAGCTCGAGGTGCTTGCTTTAAACCATATAAGGCTTTTTTGAGTTTGAATACTAAGTCTGGTTTCCTTGGATCTTCAAACCTAGGTGGTTGTTCCACATAGACTTCCTCATGGATAAATCCATTTAGGAAAGCACCTTTGACGTCCATTTGGAATAACTTGAAATTCTTATAACAAGCAAAAGTAAGTAATAATTTAATTGCTTCTAACCTTGCTACTGGTGCGTAAGTCTTGTCATAATCTATCCCTTCTTCTTGCGTATATCCTTTGGCCACGAGTCTTGCTTTGTTTCTTACGACCTTTCCTTTCTCGTCCATCTTGTTCCTGAAAACCCATTTAACTCCAATAATATATTTACCTTTCGATTTAGGAGTCAACTCCCAGACATCATTAATACTAAATTGCCTGAGTTCTTCTTACATAGCTTCAATCCAACTTTCATTAGATAAAACTTCTTCTATGCTTTTAGGTTCTATTTCAGAAATAAAAGCCACAGCACTAGACTCTTTGCGCCTTTTGGATCTTGTGTGAATTCCTTCATTAATGTCCCCAATAATGAGATATTTGGGATGACTGGACTTATACTTCTAGTTACTGGTTGATTTGTCAAGTTGATGATCACTTCCTTCATTTGAATCGTCAATAATCACTTGTTGCTGGTCTTTCAAAGTCTGAGCTGCTTCTTGAGATTTAGACTTTATAGAGTCTGGAGCAGGTTCAGATTCTTTAAAATGAGTCTGAATAGATTCATTTTGCATAGAATCTTGGAATTTGACATTCATTGATTCCTCCACAGATTGAGTCTTCTTGTTGTACACTCTGTAGGCTTTGCTTGAGGTAGAATATCCAAGGAAGATGCCTTCGTCTGATTTTTCTTCAAACTTGCCAAGTCGATCATTTGCATTTTTCAATATAAAGCATTTACATCCAAACACATGAAAGTATGAAACAATAGGCTTCTTTTCTTTGAATAACTCATAGGGGGTTTAATGGGGTTTTTTTTTTTTTTTTTTTTTTTTTTTTTTTTTTTTTTTTCCAGAATAGGCCTTAGAAAAACTCTATTAGTAATATAACAGGCTGTAGAAATTGCTTCACCCCAAAATCGTGAAGAGATATTACTTTCAATTAAAAGAGTTTAGCCATTTCTTGAAGCGACCTATCCTTTCTTTCCACAACTCCGTTTTGCTTTAGAGTATATGGAGAGGAAAACACATGCTGAAAACCAGATTCATCATAAAATTTTGTAAAATCTTGATTTTCAAATTCACCTCCATGATCTGTTCTTATACTTGAAATAACATACCATTTTTCATTTTGAACATTTTTAGCAAAATTTTCAAAGTAAAAGAAGGTTTCAGACTTACTTGCTAGGAAATATACCCAAGTAAATCGTGAGTAGTCATCCACAATTACTAGGCAATATTTCTTACATCCAATGCTCTGAGTTCTGGTTGGTTCAAAGAGATCCATATGCGTACGAAAGCGTACACGATTAGTGGAAACTTGATTTATTGGTTTAAAGGAACTTCTTTGCTTTCCCAATATGCATGGTGTACATAGATCAGAATTTTGGTATGATAGATTGGGTAAACTACGAACAAGCTTTTTTGCTGAAATTTTGGTTATATGCTTCATATTGATGTGCCCAAGCTTTCTGTGCCATAAGTTCACTTCGTCTTGAATTGAGATTAGACATTGCGATTCATCTGGTTTCACATCCAAGAGGTAGATATTTCCAGGTCTTCAACCCATGAATGACTGAGTAGAATCTTTACTGGTTCCTGAACATATTCCCTTTTGAAAGTTGATTTTGAAACCGGTATGACACAAATGGATCGATGCGAGCAGATTGTAGTTGAGTCATTCTACTAAGGAAACATTGCTTATTGTGAGGTTTCCAATCTTTACAATTCCAAATCCCGCAATTCTTTCTTTACTGTTTCCTCCAAATGAGACTTTTCCACCATTTACTTGAATGAGCTTTATGAAGCAATTTGAATCTCCTGTCATATGTCTTGAGCATCCACTATCTAGATATCATTTTACCTTCTTCTTGATAGTGACCTGCATTTAAAAAAAAGACTCAAACTTTCTTTGGTACCCATATTTTCTTGGGTCCATTGGTGTTAGTATGATATGCGGTTTTTGCCCATACTTTCTTAACAGGTTTCCAAACCATAGGACATTCTTTTTCAAAATGATATGCATTATTGCACTTTGAACATTTGAGAGCATTGCGACCTACTGGTTTTACAAAGATCTTTTTAAAATGATTTTTGTAAGCATCTCTTGTGGGTCTTTGCTTAATTCTTTCCTTCACTTTAGAAAAATCAATTAAAGGAATAGTTTCCACAGTCATTCCCAAACCAGATTTATTGAAATAAGGTCTTTGAGCTGAAAGAGTTTTCTCAAGTTTCTTAGATCCTATTGAAAATCTTTTGGAAATATTTGATATGTCATTTTTAAAAATACATTTTCTTTCAAAAGATTATCTTCACTTTCTTTAAGAGTAGAAACATTCATGTCTAAACATTTCACCTTTTCTTTCAAAACATTTTCCTATTGTTTCAGTGCAGAGTTTTCCTTTTTTAAGTTCGAAATCCTTTTAAGAGAAGTCTTAAGATTAAAACACAACTCATCAATTTATTTAGAAACTTTAGTAGAGATTTTGAAGTTACTCACCTCGAATTCACTATTGGAATCTGAGTCTGTCTCAGAGTTTGAATCCGAATCCGATTGTGCCATCAAACATATATTGGCATAATCATTATTACTTTCTTAACATTCTGTATCACTCCAGGTTTCTGCTTTAAGAGCCTTTCAATAATTTTCAGCTTTTCCTTTCTTCTTCCTTAGAATAGGACAGTTAGGTCTGATGTGTCCATTTTTCTTACATTCAAAGTATACTACATCTTTGTTTGATTCATCATCCTCAATAGACTCAGTCTGTTGCTTTTGAAAACTCTGTTTCTTTGGATTGAATCTTCTTCATTTGCTGAATCTTCTTATCATGAGAGCAAGCTCCTTATCATCCATATCGTCTTCAGAATCTGTAACATCAGAATCATCATTGGATTTTAATGCAATGAATTTCTTACTTTTAGGATCTTCGTCTTCATTGATTCGTTCCACTTCATAAGACTAAAGAGTCCTAACCAACTCATCAATAGATAGTGGCATGATTCTTTGTGTCTCTCTTATTGAGGTCTTTATGTGATTCCAATCCTTGGAGAGTCCACGCAGTAGCTTGTTTACCTTCATGGGATCAGAAATTGGTTGACCTTGATTTTCAAGACCATTCATGATTTCTGTAAAACGACTAAACATGTCAGTTATAGATTTTCCTGATTTCATTTTGAAGGCTTCGTATTTACTGAGGAGAATGTTGATTCTGGTCTCTTTCACTCGATCGGTTCCTTCATAGGTAATATGTAATCTATCCCAGACTTCTTTCGCTGTAACACAAGAAAATATTCTGTTATATTCAGTAGGTGACAAAGCACAATATAAAGAATAAATTGCTTTTGCATCAAGAGCTTGTCTCTTGATTATCTCTTCCTGAGTCATTTTACTAGACTCAACAGCTTCTTTTCTTCTCTCTAAGATAGGTGCAGCTTTAGGAATGATTCCTTTTTCTACAACGTCCAATTCCAGAGGATCCTTTGATCTAAGGAACGCCTTCATCTTGTTTTTCCATCCTTGAAGCTAACATACTTGCCATGGATCTTTAACTCTGAAGTAAAACACTTCAAACAAAGTGAGTACACAGGCTTTGATACCAATTGAGATAGCTAGAATAAGCAGCTAGAGGGGGGTGAATAGGTGTAAAAATAAATTCTCAAGATAAGAGAGCAATACTAAGCAGACAATAGAAATGAAGTTCTCATTTGGTTAACAAAATGAATTATGATCAAAGTAAAGCAGAGAGTAGGGAAGAGAAAATGAACACAAAAATTATAATGGTTCGGCTTATTCTAAGCCTACGTCCACTCTTTCGCATTGACAGCCCACCGGCTGGATTTCACTATGAACAAAAGAGTTGTTACAGCAAGGCTCTCCCTTGATTCCATAGTGTAGATACTCTACCACACTTCCTCAAGGTTTCTCAGAATATAGACTCTTTTTTGCGTACAAGATTTCGCTCAGTAAATGAATTGGCTAAGAACAAAGAGCTTCAGACTTTGGAATTCTTCTATTGTGCACACACTCGAACAACTGGAATGTCTTTCTTATATACTCTTTTATGCCATCATACCCGTTGGCACTTTCCAAAGCAATTCTTTCAACCTTCCCGTTGGACAGAATCAAATAGGAAGATCATTCGAGCTATTTAAAGAACATGTCGCTAGCCCATCAATCCTGCTTGCCCATACAATCAGGATCTCGGTTTCTATAAGTAGAATCTTTCAAGTATACTTCGTCAATCATCGGATCCTTAATCTCTGAATCAATCATGATTAAATAAATGATTCCGTTATGTCATATCCAGCCAAGAGATCTTCTCAAGTCAATAAGATCAAATCCTTAATGAAACACCCAGTTTTGAATAGTCATTCTTCAACAGATGTCACGCCCCGATCCTCAGGCACGCACACATCCGTCTCACTTGGTCGATTTATAATGTGATATCCCAGGGACAAATCGCCGACCCTTTCATTTTTAAGCACATGCGGAAGAGTTAAAATCCCCAGACAATAAAACAATGGGATAGAAAAGCAGGGCCATATTTTTCATATTGAAATTTATAACCAAACTTTTATACAAACCACAAACCCTTTCATAACTATTCACATCAAAACGGAGATCTCAAAAGAAGACAGAAACTTAGACGAACTAGGCCGTACTCAAGGCCCCTCTCAGAATTGTCTTCTTCTTCCAAAAATCATTTTCTTCCAATCTCACCTCCGAGTTCTCCTTCTCGGATTCTTCCTCCTCAGCTCTTCAGCGGAGTCCTGAAATGGTTTTCCCCAAACTGGGATGAGACTACGTCTCAGCGAGTTCTACCCCACTAAGCCCGATTAGTAAACTATTATACTAAAGGCTGCCTAAACACGCACAGGACAGAGGACTTACCTTGGCCTCTGATCCCACCTGCAAGTCAGTACAATTCACAATAGATACTCATTCACTTCAAACAAATCGAACTAGTCGATTACATGTCATACGAATCAATCCCCACTGTGGGATATTTAAAAGCTAGGCCACGTGCATTCTCCAGGATGACCTTCCAAGTCTCCGAGTTCACGTGCCTCGAACCTTGGGCCCACGTGCATTCTCGAGCGACCTTTTCGCCAAAGTGATGCATCAAGTCACGAGCCCACGTGCCCTTTTGATGCCTTGGCCCACGTGCATTCTCTCAGGTGCATTTCACCAAAGCGATGCATCAAGTCGCCGAGCCCACGTGCCCTTTTAGATGCCTGGGCCCACGTGCATTCTCTCAGGTGCATTTCACCAAAGCGATGCATCAATTCGCCGAGCCCACGTGTCCTTTTAGATGCCAAACTCTGTCACCGAGCCACGTGCATTCTCTAGGACGACATACCGAGTCTCCGAGCCACGTGCATTCTCTCAGGCGACCTTTTCGCCAAGGTGACATATTCAACCACTAAACTCACGTGCATTCTCCAGGTGACATTCCAATTCACCGGGCCCACGTGTCCTCTTTCAAGTGGTCACCAATCGATTTTCAACACGATAACCAATGCCCAACGATTTCTCAATCAAATAATTAAATCAACTCAACAAAGCATTATAAATACTGAATAACATACTTGGCCAACATACTTGGCCATTTACCAATCCACAATTCAATCACAATCAATTCCAATCAATTTAGGGTAAATCCTAAAATATCACAAATTAATTAATTCCATACAACGTAGAGCTCAAATAAATAAACGGACTGCGCCATGACGATCGGCACGAGATTTCGGTCGTCGGCCATCAACATCTTAATTTCCGAAAAATAAATAAATAATTTATTAATTTCGAAAATTAAATAATTATTATTAAAAATTCAATTTAGCTCAAATTAAAGCCCGATTAAATAAACGGACTCCACCACGGTCATCAGCATAATTTTCCGGTTCCAGGCCATCACAGTCGAATTTTCGGAAAATAAATAATTATTTAATTTAATTCCAAAATTAATATTTAAATACTAAAAAATCCACTTAGGCCCGAAAAGCCTAATTGGAGCCCACTAAGGGTCGGGAAAAATCCCGAGGCACTTCCAATAATTAGTAGACCACGTCTACTTGCTAATTACACATTCAATTTATCTAATTCGCATCACAATTGGCTAATAATTGCTAATTTAATCTAATCTAACAACCTAAACATAATTAATTAAATCTAAACCAACCTTAAGCATAAATTAGCCACTAATCCTGGATTAGTGAGATTACTCACCAAATCGCGCGCAATTCGGATCAATCCGACGGCGGCGACGCGAGGAACGATTGTTCCCAAAGCGACTCGCGGATCCGGGGCCGGGAAACGGCCCAAAAGCGGGCCCGAAGTGCTGAAACCCACTCCGTGGGTCCGCTGGACGGAGCCGACGGGGCTGCTCCGCGGCTGGGCGGCGAGGGGAAGCCGGCGGAGGGCGAGGGGGTCGCGGGGGAGGTCCGGCGGGGTTGGGCGGTGGCCGGAGGTGACCGGACGGTGGCTGGTCGGTGCTAGAACAGAGGCGAAATAGGGCTGGGCCGAGCTGGATCGCGCGGCCTGGGCGTGCGCGGACGGCGGAGGGCACACGAGCGCGGGCGGCGGTGCGGCGGTGCGGCGAGCGGGACGAGCGGCGAGCGGTTCTCGGCGAGCTGCGATCTCCGAGCTCCTGGTTCGCACGCGAGAAAAGAAGAAAGAAGAAAGAAGGAGAAGAAGGGACCGGTTCTGTCGTGCAGGGGAAGAAAGAAGAGAGAGGAGAGAGAAGAGAGAGAGAGAGAGAGAGAGGGATAGGCATTGACTAGTCAAAAGGAAAGAAAGAGAGAGGGTGGACGGTGGGGGATTCGCACGAGGGGAGGGGAAAAGGGGAGAGGAGAGAGAAGAAAAGAGAGAAAAGAAAGAAAAGAAAAGAGAGGGGGAGAGAGAGGAAAAAGAAAAGGAAATACATAATTCCTTTATGCAAATTTTCCTTTTCTCATTTCCTTTTCCTTTCTAATTTCTTTTCGGACTTCAAATTTTCTTCCGATAATTTCTTTATTGAAATTTCGGACTCGTCAATAAATGACGAGCGATGAGACAGATCCTAAAAATAAGAATTATGACGCGCTTAAAATTCGATTCCCGAAATCGAGTTCAATTTCGTGGTTAAAAATCGATCGGACGTGATTTTAGCTCAATCGAACCAATTAGGTAGCTTTTAGGGATTTTACGGCCGATACATCCCTTAACGGCTTCACCCAATAGGTTAGTTAACTCGTGAGTGATCGCTGGAAGAAAAGGCCATAGGCACGCCGACGAAATGCCCATTTCACTTTATCGAAACGGGGTCGAATTTCAGGATGTCACAACAGATTAGAAACTGTCAATGAGAATAGACTTTGAGTCTTGAGTCTGGCAGTCCGGAGGTCTTCAGATTTTAAATAGCCTGCAAATCTTTAGATTAGACTGATGGAAACGTTTTGTCAGCTTCAAAATACTTCAGGAAGATTTCTCCAACATAATTCACCCACGAGAAGGTCGCGACAGCTTGGCGACTCCAATGGGGACAGAGCTAAAACTTATAGTGGACATAGTCCTATCGCTTTTTAAAAAAATATTTTGTTTGGTAGCATGGAAACAAGGTACGCTCCTAACTTGAAGTGTTAAATGTTTTTACAGAAAGGAGGTATAAGGGGAGTAGTGCTTGCTGACTCTTTGTTTTTAGGAAGGTGTTGGGATTAAATGTTTTTCTTATTAGTGAAGTGTTGCTTGCATTATAAATTGTTGTGCATGATTTTCAAATTATTTTAGAACTACACATTGCACACACAACTTGCCGTCAGACTTGGACTGCATTTAAGGATTCTAGGATGATGTTGAGAAATGAACCAACCTTGAACGCGAGACCGCGATGTAGAGGTTGTCTTTCTCAATCCTGAAATTTTTTCTTTGTGTCAAAATGTTTATCCTTGTCCACGAGACTGCGTGATCATGGGATTTTCCTTTTGACCGAGCCAGAATCAAGAGGACTCGACATTTGTACGCGAGACTGTGACTAGTCAGCCTATCCTTTTGGCTCTAACTTGTTAAGCCTTGTAGTTTAGGTGTTAAGCCTCACATCTCAAGCACCTGTCTATGTGGTTGCCATTTTCCTTTGTGAAGTAAGTATTCTTACCTTATATTATGCAATTTATTTACTTTATCGCACTTTCTTTTGGTCCATGACGAAAGGTCAATCGTGAGTTTTAATCTATATATAATGGGGAGATTCGAAGTTCAATTCATTCCAACTCCCAAGATTGAGCTCAGAGGGTGGTGGAACAAATTAAGTAAAGAAGGTCAGGATTATGTGGAGTCGATATTGGGATGGCTCATCCCCCTTTTGGATATTGGAGTCCATAGTGGTGTCTTGCAAGCTATATCACACTTTTGGTGTCCTAAGATGACTACTTTTATTTTTGGTAAGAACGAGCTTACTCCAACACTGGAAGAGTATATCGTTATCATAGGAATGCCCCTTGAGATTGAACTTGTTAGGCCACCTCTTGGTATGGAACCCACATCAATTTTATCTCAGTTTCTAAGAATTAAAACTGACAAGGTTAAGAAAGTTTTGAAAGCTAATTGTAATGCATCCCCTTTCTCCTTTTTGGCTGATCATTTTTTAATTCAATCTTCAATGTGCCAAAAGGGTAGGATATTCATCTTAGCATTCTTTGGACTTATAGTCTTTCCTCATCGAAGAAATGCTATTGATTCTTTGATTGCATGGGTGGTCAAACAAGTATGTGTTGGCATGAACTTTATAAACATAATTTTAGCTGAGACATTTTTATCCCTCAACCGTTTTAAACAAAATGGAGAAAAAATCATGAATGCCACTTTTACAAATTTGGTTTCTTTCTCACATGAAGGAGTTTGGTCATTTCATGCGTCGAGGTGAAATTGATGATTCTAATTACCCAATAAAGAGATTTTCAATCTTAGAGAAAAAGTATATCAGAAAATCATTTTTCGATTGGGTGACTTTTCTTAAAGATCCAGATCTCAAGGGCTTCCTATGGTATGCTAAATGGTTCCATGTTAGCGTGGCTCGTTTCTCTCACAAGACAAATAATCCAATTTTACTGATCGGAATTATTGGTGCAACATCTTACTATCCTTCTAGAGTGGCCCGCTAGTATCGAGTGCTCCAAGATATCCCACCTCCTCTCCGAGTGGATTTGTTTCCAGCCCGCTTCGTGCGTAGCAATCACAAATACCTCAATGAGATCAAGCGTCTTGAAAATGTATGGAAGGAATGCCATCCAGAAAAGATAGTGGTGCCTAGAATATTGAAAGGAAAAGAGAGGGTTTTTCATGCCTCGGATTATTATATCCACCATCATGAGATCCCTCAAGCTCTACTTCCCGCGATACCTGAAGTGACCATGAAGCCCACTCATAAAGCACAAATTGAACGTCTTGAAGAAATGGTGGAAAGGTAGGAGGCTCGTATCTCTAAGTTGGTTCGGTAGAACAAGAAGCTTCGAAAGACTGTGATCTCCCAATTGTATATGGAAAAGAATCGCTAGATTTAGGAGTTTAATTCTGACTTTAGGGTGTTATTTCAATTTCTTAGATCGATTTTTTAGGAATTTAATTTCCTAGGGAGTTATTTTAACGTTTTAAGTTGATGTTTGGAATTTGATTTCACTTAATAAAATAAATGATTGACTGTTGTCATGGACCAGTCTCATTTGTTATAATGTTTACTGATTTTTTTTTTTTTTAATATTGATAGGTAACAACACGGCTCACCCAAGATCGCCAATCCGTACTTATTCTAGGGCAACAATGGTTGAGAACACCGAACAAATGCGTGTTGCTGAACAAGCTCACGTCGCTGCCCTCAAATCAGAGATGAAGCAATTCCTGAATGTTATTGAGCAGCTCTCTAAACAAATCGATTCTCTCCAAGCAAACACTGCCCCACCAGCTCCGCAAGTTGAAGTGGTGTTACCACAACATGCTCCTATGGCTGGTTCGAGAGATAAATGCAAGAATACATCCAAAGTTGGGCCATCAACCTTTGATGATCCCTCCAGGGTTAAAATTACTGACGCGCCTCAAATTGTTGTTGATGATGAAGTACAAGTGGTACATTTGGCCGTATCGAAAATTGAGCACGAAAAACGCTTAATAAAAATTGAGGAGAAACTTAAGTAGCTGCAGGGTTCATTTAGCCAAGACCCAACTGATCTGTCCCATTATGCAAAGATCAAGATACCAAAGAAGTTCAAAATGCCAGACTTTGAAAAGTATGATGGCACCTCTTGCCCGAAGATCCATCTATAGACTTATGTGGTTAGGATGACACAATATGTTGATAACATACCCTCGATGGTTCAACAATTTCAAGCAAGCCTGACAGGACTGGCACCGCAATGGTACATATGAAGAAAATTAATCTCCTAAAGACTTGGGAGGATTTGACTGATGCCTTCTTCAAGCAATATAAGTATAATATTGATGTCACTCCATCTCGAGAAGATTTACTTCGCACTAAGAAGAAGAAGACGGAATCTTTCAAGGCATATGTCACGAGATGGAGGACTATAGCTACTCAAATTACTCCGGAGCCGATAGAAAAGGAGTTGATGGATTTGTTCATGAAGACACTCCTGCCTGAATATCGAAATCAGATGTTGGGTTCGACTGCTGAGTCATTCAATCAGCTAATCCCTATCAGTGAGCGAATTGAAGTAGTATTGCGTGATGGATGGGCGTTTGATCAAATCAGCTTGTATAGGAGAATCTTGACCAAGAAGGATAAGGAACTTACAGCAGTGGTTTATGCAACTTATGTTCAACCACCTCGCCTTACCCTGAACACGCAACAGTGGTTTATGCAACTTATGTACGACCATTCTTTGGCTAGCAGAAAAACTCTTCCAGGCATCAATTTACGCCACTTCCTAAGCCCTTATCCAAGATCTTGCCGACCCTTCAAAAGAAAGGATTACTTGCTAAGGAACCTAAGCGATCTAATCCCGAGGGTTTCCCTAACTATGATATGTCTAAGACATGTGCTTACCATATGGGGGAGGTAGGGCATTCTGTTGATGATTGCTATATGCTGCGACACAAAATCCAAAATCTTTTGGATGCCAAGGTGGTCTCATTCTACAATGCACAACTGAACATTCAGAATAACCCACTTCCTGACCACTCAGAAGCTGTGAATGCCATTTTTAATTTTGATGCTGGTAGAAAGAAGAACTTGAAAGTGCATATAGACGATGTTTATAATGGCTTAGTTCAAGCTGGATATTATTCAAATGCAGAAGAGCCCACTGTGTTTCAAAAGATGCAAAGAGTTAGGACAATGTCCAAGAAGGGGATGATTGTTTACGCAGATCATACCAGCATAGTTTCAACTATCACTCCGATCATTATTGATTTGGAGGATGAGTTTTCTGATTTTGAAGATGAGTTTACTGGCTTGAATATTAAAGCTAACGATTCCCTAGCTCTTGACATGCCACCGTTGGAAGATGCGTTGGATGAAGATGGATTAATCATTAACGATGTGCCACCATTAGATGATGAAGAATTGATTCTCGATGTCACACAACCCTATGCATACGTGAATGATAAGGCGGTACCATGGTGTTATGATGCGAAGATAGATGTGGTCACTCGATCAGGACGCACTTACTTACGCTCAGGCCAACTCACAACCTGTCAAGCCAGTCACTGATGAGGAGGCTAAAGAATTCTTAGCCGTAATTAAGGCAAGTGAGTATAACGTAGTGGACCAACTTCGTAAAATGCCAGCACAAGTCTCCATATTAGAGTTGCTTTGGACATCGGAAAAACATCATAAGTCCTTGATGAAAGTCCTTAACGAAGTACATGTCCCAGAATCCATTGAACCTGAGAAGTTGGAGGAATTTGTGGGGGCCATTTTGTTAAACGACCATATTGCGTTCTCAGATGATGAAATCCCATATGAAGGAAGAGGACACGGCAAAGCCCTTTATATCTCAGCCAAGCGTCGAGATAGCTTGGTTTCCCATGTACTCATTGATAATGGATCGGCTTTAAACATATGCCCTCTAGCAACTCTAAAGCGTCTTGGGTATGATTTGGGGAAAATTCGTGCGGCTAAAACCTCTGTTTGAGCATTTGACAGAACTAAAAAAGAAGTAGTTGGGGAAGTTGATTTAGACTTACGAATAAGGCTAGTGCTATTTAATGTAGTTTTTCAGATCCTGGACATACCTACAGCATTCTACTTTTTGTTAGGTCGTCCATGGATTCATGCAGCAGGAGCAGTCCCTTCAAGTCTTCATTAGAAAGTGAAGTTCGTGATGAAAGGGAAGCTTATTACAGTCCGAGGAGAGGATGAGTTCAAGATTTATCATGAGATGGCTATCCCTTATGTTGAACTAGATTGTAAAGAAGAATCTAGTTTTCAAGCATTTGAGTTGGTTTTGACTATTCACATTTCTCAAAGCACTACCCTACCCACTCCAAAGTTATCAAGGTTGTTGATCATGGTAGGCAAGATCATGTTGGGGAGTGGCTTTGCCCCAGGTAATGGTTTAGGTCGACATGGTCAGGGCACTCACCAACCAATTGAGGCCGGGCGGAATTCATACATGACCGGATTAGGCTATCATGGTAGAGGTGGACGATCCTATAGAGGAAGAGGACGAGGATGAACTGGTTTCATTATACCCCATATTAGGTCCACATTCCTTGGGCCTGCGAAGATGATGCATGAAGAAGAAGGGGCGATCGATACCTGTATTCAATACTCCAAGCCTCCAGGTGCTGACATCGATGTTTATAATGTTATTCCTGTCGAATGGGGAGAGGTAGACACGCCGGTTGCAGACACCATTCGATCCATTGGAAAAGATGACGCACTCGAAGGAATGACTGAATTGTTCGAAGAGAATTTCGTGTTTGCTATCGACGAAGCCCGAGAGTAGGAGAATTTTAATTATTTGCACACTCCTCTGCGCAGAGTCTTTATTGCTTTCCGTATTTGCATGTTAGGATTTTCATTTCTAGGATTTCTCTCATTTTAATAATGTAATTTGCTTTTCATCCAATAAAATACATGGAGATTTTCATGTTTTAAGGGCATGTTGAAGTACACCAAACTAGCCCTGTGATGAAATCCTACCAAATGAAAACGGTAAGGAGCTAATTCTGAAGGCTGGGCTTCTTCATGTTCCCTTTAAAAATTTTTCAAAGTAAAATAATTTTCCAGCATTAATCGTAGCAGAAATGGATGGGCGGGAATTCATGAATCTTGTAAACTCTTATGCTGTAAAGAAATACTATCCATGTATAAAAAATGCTTGTAAAAGCCTTTCCCTCGCTCAGAGTTGATCAAATCTCTAGTGTATAATGATGCATGTTTTATTTTTGCAGGGGCAAAGAACGGATGTGAGCGAATTTTTGTAAGGAACCTCTATGAGCTCCCTTACAAAGAGGGGGCAAGACATGGACACCTAATAGTTTTGACTTTATGATCCAAGGAGCAAGAATAGAGCATGGTCTCTTTATCGTTATAGAATGCTTTCACATGATGTTGTGCAATTCACCAATTCCACTTAAAATTTATCAAAATGGATAATTCAGTGAAGAATGTCGAGTTACTTGAACATGCTAAATGAGGCGTGAAAGGCAAGCCTTATCCCATATACAGTCTTTTGTCTATACATTGTGAGGTGAGTATGGAAATGTTTTGTGTTTCAAGGTGAAGAGTTTTCTTGCAAAGAGTATGATAACTAAAATGACGAGGGGTAGTTCATTTCTCTACTAGTGAATCCTTGTTTAACCCTTCTTTGAGCCTAAATACTTGAAGAATTTCTTTCATACTACCCTTGTCAAGGACCACTCCACATCGGGGCAAATGGAGGTAAGTCAACATTGAAAGAGAGGGAAACGAAGATAAATTTTCTTGCTCTCACTTGCATCAATCTTTGAGTTGTGCTATTACATTGAATTAATGTGGTAATTTAAGTGCCTTAAGATGATGAAGATCATTTATTTCGTTATCCTATATAGTTATATTCTTTGCATAGCCCACTTGAGCTTATAATTTCATTTCTTTAAACCCAGTTGGTGATCATCCCCCACACTGGGGCAAGGCAAGGAAAAAAAATTGAAATAGCATGGCTTAGAATGTTGATGAAAGATGGGGGCTACGTGAGTCCAACAAAAAAATAAAGGGGCATGAAAAAGTAATGTGCCTGGTAAAAGCAAGGCCAATGCCCAAAAAGAAAAATCAAACATTTGATGTAGTGAGTCGTATCCCCAACAAGGCGATACTAAAAAACTCAAATGCTATTGCAATCAATGGAGTTGTGATATGAAGAAAATCTTCAAAGGTGGAAAAAGAAAATTGGAGGTAATGTCAAGATGATCACCAATTCTCACCCTTTACACACATTTTGAGCCTAACGATCCTTTCGTTTCTCTGCCCATGAACTCAGCCTATGTTACGTCCCTTACAAAGTTTCTTCAGATTAGGGCATTTGAATTAACATGGGAGTTCACATGTTTTAAGCATTGCTCGAAGAAGTGCAAGCAAGATTATTTCTTTCTCATTTTGTAAGGTTCTTGACTTGTAAACCTAGAGATGATTACAGAATTGTTTTTTCAATTGCCTTGACTCAAAGAGTTCCTTTCTTAAGCCATTGACCAAGCCCACATTACAGTAATTGTCAAAGACTTCTCAGATTGGTAAGGTCGTACCGCTTGCAAGAAAATTCGAACTCTAGTCAACAAGATGATGCTAATATAGAGTGATATATTCCCGCATCAATGGTCGGGACAAATAACCCCTCCTAAATGAGAGTGAGTGAAAAAGTCTTTCACACTAAAGGTGTCTCATTTAGCATGTTCAAGAGATTTATAGCTTAGTGAAAATTGTCTTAATGATAATTTTTCCCAGTGGAAGTTTGAAAAAGCCATCATGCATGGACCTTTTAAATTTTAAAAAAATGAATGAATTTTTCCTCAAAAACCAAAGGATTTGTCCTTGAAGCCCTGAGTTTGTTCAATCATCTTTGAATACTTGATGAGAATTCCAAGTACCCATTTATAAAATGTTTTCAAATGTTTAGTGTGAATTCCAGATATTTGAACCTTTAAATGCTTGATGTGGCTTTTAAGTGTTTGTCTTTTCAAACATCTGATGTGATTTCTAAATGTTTAGTAAATGTTTTCAAATGTTTGGCATAAGAATCAGATTTTTGAAAATTCAAGTACTTGATGCAATTTCCAGGTGCTTGGAATCTAATGAGAGTTCTAGATCCTCGAAGACTTTGAACCTTTCAATTATCTAAAGAGAGTTTTAGATGTTTGTTAGGTCTCATAAGAATCATTTCACAAGTACGACAGGTACGTGTTCTTCTTTGCATTCGCATTGGGCATAGACACATTTGAGATCTATGTTCATGGCCAAATCATTGCATTTATATGGCATTCTTTATTGCATGACCTTGCATTTCAAAAGGGATTAAATTTATTTGAGTCCATTTAAAAAAAAAAAAAAGTCATTACATTAACATTTGCATATTCATTTCATATTCATTTTGCATGGTTTAAATTTAGGTATCATTTATCTTTGAAGGAAACCTCTATGAACTTCTCTTTAAATAGGGGCAGCTGTTGACACCTAATATTTTAGAAAGTAATAAATAAAATAAAACATTTGGTTTTGAAAATTTTTGTTGTTGAAAATATATCCTCATTTCAAAATTCAAAAAAATTAGTTGTTGTGTGATTTTTGAGCCATTTTTGTGTGAAGTGGTTGAGTGAATATCTCACTTGCAAAAACAACTTTGAGTGTTCCTCTATAAATAAAGGATGCAAGGCTTCTCTCGATTTTTGGGAGGTCAAGAAAAATTCAACAAAAAGAGAGAAAAGCTTTTGGTGTTCTTTTTGAGGGAAAAGAAAAGTCAGCAAAGAAACAACGAAAAGAAGAAGACAGAGAGAGGGAAATGACATGAGAGAAATGTGAGGAGAGAGGGTATAGTAAGAGGTGAGAGAAGTTGATGTGAAGTGACGTTTGACTAGAAGAAAAAAAAGAAAAATAAAAGGGGAGGCGACGACTGTTCATCTTCTCCGTGAGGGCCCCCGACGTGCCAGCCCTGCGCTCGCACCCGCCACTCCGTCGGCACTGCCTTTGCCAACCGCTACCGCGCTTCTGCTACTGCACATCTACCATAGCCGCTTCACCGGTCTCCCCACGAAGCTTGCTGCGACGACCTGATGCTGCGCCTCGCTCACCGACGCGCTCCCCGCAACCCACCGATCCGTCACCGCTACCGGGCTTTGCTTTGCCGCCCACCACCCGCCCCCGCGGCTCCGCCTCACCGCCGTTTGCCCGCAGAGTTGTCGAAACCCCCTCGCTGGTGACCTCTACCCGCGACGACCCAATGCCGCGCCTGAGTGACTCGTGATCTAATGACATTCGTGCCCTTGTTGCTTCTCGAGCTTCACCGGTCTCCCCACGAAGCTCTTCGCGATCGCCTATAACCCGGGGCCGTTGCTCCCTCCGTAGTAGCCTAGATCAGTCTCAATAGCCCGACACCCCTGCACCCGACATTGCTGCTCCTCTGCTCACTGGTACACGCCCGAATAGAGCCACCTGTTGCCTCCCCTGTTTTGCTGCTGGTCTGGTTACTGCCCGAACCTTGCCGGAGCTCCAACGGACAGCCCCTATTCCGAACAGCGACCCATCACCGAACCACCATCGCAGCTCGGCCACCACTGCTTCCTCGCCATTCCTCAAGTTAATCGTGAGTTAGACTAGGTAAATCTTTAGATATTTGGTTTCATAGTTTTTTTCTAACATGATTTGTTTTGATTTATTTTTATCATTATCCGATTAAGAAATTTGTCATATTAAGTCATAATAATCAAAAATACCGAGCTGCGAGACGTCGGGTTAGATTTTTGATTATTTCGACTTTTCATGGCAAATTCATGAATTGCTTGCATCATTGAGATAATATGTCATTGATTTACATTGATGAATTTTCAATAGGACATATATTTTGGTGTGTTATCGTTATTTGCTCATCACATATCTAGGATTTAGGTATTTAGGTCCATACATGAAATAACGCATTTTAATTTTTAAGATTCATATAGAATTAGGATAATTTTCCTTTAATAAAACCTAAACAAAAAAATGAACAAAAAATGTTATTTAGGTTATATAGATTTCATAATGTGCACACCGCATGTTGCGCTTTAGTTAGTGGGTCATAGGTTAATGTTTTAATATTCCCGTCGTGTAGTTTTTTTTTTTTTTTTTTTTTAATAAAAAAGCCAAAGATTAGTATTGCATCATTATGTTGTTTTTAAGTCATGTTAAAAAGAAGAAAACACAAAGGTCATTTACTTAGTTAGTTAATAGGCTAGTTCATAATTAATCCCATTTTATGTCATCATTGTTTAGTGTAGGTTGCATACATGTATTAAAAAATCATTAAAAAAATCATAAAAAGAACATATATATAGAATTGTCATGTAATCCATCCCATATTATGTAGTACATGCATATTTAGGATTATGTAAATTAGATTTCATACATATTGTAATGATTCAAATTATGTCATATGAATTGCATCTCACATGTCATTAAAGTAAAACTCATGCATATTAAATTTTAAATTTAAATTGCATATAATTAATATTTTTCTTAAAAAAAAAAAAAAAGGCATCGTGTCACTTAGAAATCATGTTTAGGGCATGCATTTTTAGAGAGTAATAACTGTAATAAGATTTTAGTTAATAATTTCTTACAATTTATTACTTTGGTTTATTGAATGTTATTTCGTTGATTATGCACTCGCATGACCACCCTTTGCATGTTAGTAGCTTAGGTTAAAAAAATTGATCAATACTGCCTGCAAAATATTTTTAAAATTAAAATGAAAAGGTACCGAAATGGCGTTAGATTTTTCTAGCGTAATCATGTCCCCGAACCTATTGAATCTCTGGTTCGCAAAAGTAAAGTATTCTCCCATATTTTACTTGGGTTTCTAACCAACCTTAATTGGTTAGTGGTGGCTCCAAATTAAGTATAGTTGTATGTTCAAATGAGTTAATTTCTTAGTATCAAGTTGCGATTGGTAGGATTTGGGAGGGTCTGTGCCAAGTCTTCGGACTTAGTAATCCAATAGCCTTCTTTGAGTAATTCACCCACGGGAAGGTCGTGACAGTAATTAAAAGAAAAATAAACTTCATAAGTAACTCAAGCAAGAGTTTGTAACTCATAATTAGTTGATAACTTAATCGAAAAAAATAGTAAGTCACTCAAATGAAAATTGATAACATTTATAAAGAAATTTTAAATCTAATATGTTGCTGAGAAAATAAAATAAGAGTCTGCAAACAGGAAAAGTCAACAAGTAAAAAGAAAAAATAAATATCAATAAATAACTCAAATGAGAATTAGTAATCAACTACTAACGGTAACGTAATGAGAGAAAAGTTGGCGAATCAAGTTCATTTAGGTTGGCGAGAGAGTTAGTAAATGTGTGGGATTGCTAACCAATGTAAACAATATTTGGTAACTCAATAACATAAAAGTAACGAATTAAAAAAAATAAAGTTGGTAATTCAAAACTAGATCAATTATTCAATTTGAGAAGTCGATGAATCACTCTATTAGAATGGTAATTCGTATTAAAGTTAACAAATTTGAAGTGTTAATGAGTTAAACGAATAAAAATCCAAGCACTTCTCGTCATCTTAGATTTTGCTTGAGGGATATTGGAGAAATATAAAAAAAAAAAAATATTATTATTCCATGACAATTATGTTTGTCCTATTGTGAAGTTTTTATGATAGATGTAGGGGTGAGCGGTTCCTGGTTTCGATTTGATTTCGTCTGGAACCTGGAACCTATCTGTTATAACCAAGAACTTAGAACCTACCATGTTACAGGTTCTAGGATTGGTTTCAAGTTCCAATAAGTTTTTTTTTCATTTTCATTTTCGGATTTGAAAAGCTTTTTTCAAACAATTGATAGTTAGGCTCACAAGATTAGAATAGCATGACAACATGCGTCATCAAGCACTGTTTGGAAAACTCTAGGTTGATACCCGCAAGTTTATGAATTAATTGAAGTTTCATTCATGAAGCAGCACATAAAATAGGGAAAACAATTAAACTGGATCAGCAAAATGTCGACAAATTTGAAATGGAACTACAACAATTTTCCACAGAAAATGTAAAAGCAACGAATCTTCTATATATGACCACACAAGGTCGAAGAGACATATATTACCTATAATTAACCAAACTACTGACGAGAAACCTAACAGCTCATCCCAAATGCTTCAATAAGGCGCAAGGTACCCAAGCATATTACAAGTTAGCTAGTTACTGCAGTGCAAGCTTGAATCTAGAGTGGACCTTCAAATAAAAGAACCAAATTGCACAATCAAACAAAAGAGAACCCTTTCCAGATACTAGTACTGGAAAAACCAAAAAGCATCCCCCTTGGGAAGTTTCCATGGTACCATTGATTCTTGCCAGCCCAACAAAAGTGACGTGTGGTGGAAAAAGGGAGGGACTCCCGTTAACAAAGAATTCCAATCTCAAGTGCATTTAAGAGACCAGATTCCAATTCCAAAATATCAAAAGAAATCAGACTGCCAAAAAGCAATCTGCCCAAAACTGGTACCACCCACGAGCCCAGCTATCTTCCACTTTAACAGCATGAACTTTCACGGTTCACCTAAAAAAAATACGAATGCCATGAACAACACTCCATTTGGTTTTGGTGCAGCGAAGACGGTGCGGTGAAGGTGGCGGCGGTCACGGCTCAACCCACGGCCAAGAGGGGGAGAGCTTGGTTTTGGCGGATGCGGTGGCAGTTCGGAGCAACGACGGCTCGGATGGCCAAGCAAGCGGCGGCAAGAGGTGGTGACGGTGGCTTGGGGACGGCGGTGGTGGCTCACGGCAGCGAGGGGCGGCGTGGACGACGTGACAGCTTGTCAGGCTCAACGGCGAGATGGCTCATCGGACGAGCAGTGGGTGGTGGGGGTTCGGTGGCCAAGAGGTGGTAGTGAGTAGGGCGTGGGGCAGTGGTGTGGTGGTGGGTGAAGCAGCAGCCAGCAAGAGGAAGGAAGGAAGAAGAAGAAGAAGAAGAGAAGGGGTAGGGTTTCGGTTGAGAGAGGGGGAAAGAGAAGAGAGAGAGAGAAGAAAAGAAAAAAGTTGGGGGGAGGAAGTGACGTGAGGAGGAAAAATGGGTGAAAAGAAAGAGAGAGAGGGAAAAAGAAAGGGGAAGGGGGGAAATCACGTGGGGGAAGTGCTAGGTTTTTTTTTTTTTTTTTTTTTTTTTTTAAAATCTTGACCGGTTCCGGTTCCCATAGGAACCGAACCGGAACCGGGAACGCCGATTCCCAGAAAAAGGGAACTGGGAACTGGGACCGGTCTCTGTAGAACCAGGAACTGAACCCGACCTTCCGGTTCGGTTCTATGGTTCCCGGTTCTATCTGGGAACTATGCTCACCCCTAGACAGATGGGTATGCACCCACCGCAATCCCCTCGAAGTGAATGACCACCACTTCGGTATTCTTTTGATGCAATAAAGTCTTCTCAGATTTCGCTTCGGTGTTCTTGGCCTCCTGTCTTTTCATTTGCCCCTGTTTGAATTATTGACATTGTACATAATATATTACATCTGGACGATTATGGTTTACTTTCTATTTGTATTTGACCTTATTTGCTGTCATGTTGGCAATATTTCATTGATGCAGAGCTTGTGAGTCATAAATAAATAGAAACTAAGAGAAACATTAAGCTAATACGGTTTGAATTTTTGTTTCTAGATTGAGCTTAGGCGAGAAGTTCTTTCATTTAAATGGTTAATTATATTAGTTCGTTCGTAGGACTCACATACTGCCTAGATTGATTTGATCTTCATAATAGAAGTTACCCTATTATCTAGTTTTTTTTTTTTTTTGGGTCAATCCTACTCTATTTCTACTCTACACTCACTCGCAGACTTGTGCCCTGCCTCTTGCAGAGCGTGGGAGTCGCAACCCACTCTCAAACTTACGCGTCCCTACCCCCATCCCCCCTGAGAAGGTGGGGATTTGAACCCCTCACCTCCCCCTTCCATGTTGGAAGGGTGGCCACTAGTTGAACACTATAAAGAAATCACTATTCTCTGGTACATCTTTCAAATAAGGGATAATATCAACGGTGATCCATTTACTTTTTGCCCAATATTTATAACTATCCCTCTACTTTTTTTTTTTGGTTTCAAAACCGTTCGTATAAATTATGAAAAGTGACATTCGGTAAATATCAACTTTTTCAGCCCGATTATTGCAAGCATGGACCATTAGAAAGCTGAGTTGCCCAGTGGCAAAGATAAGTTATCAATGGAAAAGCTTTATGTAGACTATATGAGTAGACTTTTCGTAAAAAAAAAATCAAAACAAATTAAAAATTCATAAATGATAGGAAAAATAGAAAAAAACAATTGTAGCTCCCTCGACACAGACACTGATCGCCTCCAACCCACTCACCGCCTCAAGTGGCCATGGTCGTGAATTCAAAGATGGAACTTAAAAAAAAAAAAAAAAAAGAGTCTTGACCTTGCCGACAACAACGATGCCACTCACAATGGTCTCACTTGCCGCCTCTAGCCTTGCGTTCATGCCAGCTATGAGACTTTAAATTCTAGCATCCGATACTTTGGATCTAGTGGCCATAGTTGCAAGCTTGAGCTTAATCATCCATGGTCGCAAGACCTCTTTTGTCACACCCCCGCCCCACCTCTGGCACGAGAGCATGACCCGGATGGTTAGCATCGACGCCCCAAGCAACATTGAATGTTCCGAAAGTCTTTTATCTTTAGTTAAGCACATGCGAAAGTGATTATAAATAATCACCATACAAACAAACATGGAAGTTGGGCAAGACATATGCAAACCAAGCAAATAAAAGAAACATATATTCATACACATATTCGCATATCAAAAGCTATTTTGATAACATGTCCATCCTAGTTCTGGGCTACTTATTTTTGTTTCCATATATAGTCAATCAAAAGGCCAAGGTAGCCTAACTCCTCTACCAAGCTTCTCCCAAAAGCGGCCCCATGCTAGATTCATTCCCTTCTTGGACCCAAGTTCACCCATTACACACCTGAAATTGTGAGAACAACAAGAGTAAGTCAATGATTTAGTAAGCAGAAATCCCTAATTCTCCTATAGGAGGACATCTTGCTGTCAATAGTCAGATACAAGGTCACCACCCACTTCTTGATGACAAATCAATAGCAAGGTTTGTGCCTTGCCTTGCTTTTGCATATGAAAGGCTTTCAACCATCTATGTGCTTTCAAGAATCAAAGACAATGATTTAGTGCATATAAACAAGCTTTCCAAAGATCCGTGACTTATGATCATTTTGGTCACAAAAAGGGATACGCGCATCTCATGAAACTCGTTTAAGCACTAAGTGATCCAATTCAAACATATGCTCAAATTGATGCAAGGACTTAACTATACATATAAAAACAAACCTAGCTTTTGCAAGCATCACACATGTATCAATCATGGACCACACGTGGGCTTTCATTTTTCTTTTTTAGTATCATATTAGTCGAAAGTAATCGACTCTTTCGGTAATAATTGGGCATCGGTCCCCCCCTTGGCAACCGGCATCGTCCCGATCTTATTATTAGGGCGACTCTCAGGCATCGGCCTCACCTGGGTCGGCATCGTCCACGATATCAATATCAGGACAACATTAAGGGCTTTACCCCAGGCAATGACCTGGCATCCCCCAACGTCGGCATATAAGTCCATTATGTGTCCATGCATTTCAAGCATCAACCGATTCATGTTATATTTAAACTTTTAGCCGATGAAAGGCCCGAAGGTGTGCCATGCCAGGTGAACTAATGAATGACTCTTGTGTTTTATTAAATCAAACTCATGCTAGATGCGGTTCGGGCTCATGACCTTGACTTTGAACCATTCGCTTAGCTTTAGCATTGTCTATAGTCACTGAGACCTCTCCTCGACATTCGGTTGTACTCGATACCCATGTGAGATTATGAACTTACTTAATGCAATAACAAATAATAGAAACACAATAAGCATAATAATACAAAGCCAACACAAGCAAATGATGATATGATCTTAAAATCGATAAGTGTAGCACATCGCCTTGTCGAAGAGTTAGGAAAATTTATTTACTACTTTTTGGACCTAGCTCCAAGATGCTTGTTCGTTGGTCGGTCGGCGTCTAGGGCAGCTTGAAAGAGAATGTCGTGAAAGAGAAGGGAGGAAGGGAGAGGATAGAAGAGATGGTTCATTCTCCAAATGTGAGGATGCCTTCTCCTATTTATAGGCCTCTTCCACTTAGATTTTTATGCAAGCTCATGATTATGCCTATATGGCAAGTTGGCCTACCTATCTTTTCGAGTTGGCACCTAGGTCCTTTGGTGTTGGCTTGCGATTGGTTCACCTATTTGTTTGCTCTCCAATGCTCAATCTAGGCTTATTATTGCCTATGGTACCTAAGGGACACATAAGTCCCTTTTATGCCTAATATTTTCTTCTAATTGGTTGATCCTTAACTTGTTCACCAAGGCTACAATCTAGGGCCATCATACCCTAAAATTTACCTGAGATTTGGTCATCAAGAACTTGGACTTTGGACAACTTGTTTTCCAAGTTAACCACATGAGCATGTGACTCATTAAGCTCATTAATTAACTACCTTCCAAAAGCATTTAATACATTTTTATCTTTAAGCCAAGAAGGCTCTAGATTGGCTTCTTCCTCACGTTAGGCGAGTAGCCCCCTTCCCCTCCAAGTTAGGCGTGTGGTTCTCCCATTTTAAGGAGAAAACAGTTTTTAGCAACTTTCGAAATCAGTACTATTACTTCATCAAACGAACTTGAAAAATTATAAAATTTTACTATGTTGTAGAGAAGATATTTGAAAAAATTTTCATGAAGGAATCCGAGACAAAGTTTTTCCTTTTAAAGAGTAGCAAATCATTAAACACAACCCAAAAATTCATCCGTCGAGTAGATTCAACGGTCGAGAGAGAGAGAGAGAGACTCATTTTTAAATCTAAATCTTCATAAAACTATATGAAATTTTAATATGTTGTAGATGCAGATGTTCTTTAAAAATTTTGTGAAGGAAGTATGTCCAAATTCAAAAGGGAAGATTTATAAAAATTCGAGGAAGAAACTTGGTTACCATTTTCACTAAACTAGGCAGGTTCTATAGGTAATTGTTTGGGCCTTCGTCCTAACCATTTCATCTCAGAGAAATATGAAATGTAAGCATGTTATAGATCAAGATATTTTGAACAGCTATTATGAAGGAAGCTTCTCCAAATTTGTAACATAAAAAGCTTGTAAAATTGGCAAACAACAACGGTCTAGAAATTTTGAAAATTAAATGAGGTAAATTCTAGTTGAAAAGATGAGTGTTCCCACTTGGCCTTGTAAAACTTAAGCGACAAAATTAGAACTTTATAGCCATTAATTTAATCGAAGATGGGACTTTTTTGAACCTAAGGTGACAAACAAGAATTTTTCTCACTTTTGGTACCACTAAAGACAACAGAAGTTTAGTCATAAGCAATGACTTAAGGTGACAAAGATCGGCTTTTGTTGCCTTCGATTAGTCATAAAAAAAATTTCTCGCTTTTGGTATACTCTAAGACAAAGCAATGATTTTGTCGCCTTAGGAATACAACTAATTCTACTGCCCTTGGTTGGATTGGTGATGAAGACCTTCTTTGAACATGACAAAAAACGGTATCAAATTTTAATAAGTAGTTGTTGTGTACAAGAACTGCTAAGTTATATATGAAAGTTGTCACTCTTGATTTCTAAGATTAAATTTATTACATATACAACAAGTGAGTTATTGTTTAAAGCAATTAATTCCACAAATGCATAGTATTAAGGGTATTATAGTCTTCTAATTGATATTCTAAAAGAGCCCTTGCTTCTAGATTAATGTTGACACCTGAATTTTCGCATATTGACATATAAATTTTGGTGATCCAATCATTCATTTATTATGTAGAAAATTAGATTTTAATTTTCAATCCCTAAACAAAAAATTAGAATTATACATAGCATATAATTTAAAAGTATTTATTATTCAATTTATATTTTTTAAATAATTGTGACTGCATTAGATAGCCGATGGACGGTTTTGAACTTAAAATTTGATAAACTGAGTCCGTGAAAGGAGGGAAAATTCAGCAAAGTCTAGGGGAGTTAGTGGCCAAAATTCATAGGCCTTAAGGGCTTTAATTGGCCTAATATGAACTTAAATCAGCCCATTGAGAGTTTAATTAGCGGCAAGCCTTAAGTTATTAGAGCCCATCACATTAGAGAAGGCTTAAGTTAAGTCCATGATATTGAAGTTAACCTAGGTTCGCATTATAAATAAAGCGTTATGGCTCACAAATCAGAGGTAAGCAATTCATAGTAACTTTGCCATTTTTATTTAGGACTTAACTGCATAGAAAATTAGAGATTAGTCTCTAAAAAAAGTAAAGTAGAGAATTTTCATTAAAATGCATTGAGTTTTTATTAAATTACATTACATATAGACATTAGGATTATTTGCATTACTTGTATTAAAAAATTTTAAAAATTATTTTTTAATCAATAAAATGGAGCCAGGCTGGGCTAGGGCCAGCCTTAGCCCGGCCCCTCCTTCCTTTCCCTTTTATTTTTCTCCGTTTAAGCCGACCCAGCCCACTTCTTTTTCTTTATTCCTGGCCCAGCCCTCTCCTCTTCTCCTTTCCTTCTCTCCACTTTGTCTGTAGCCTCGACGGCAAACAGGGAAGCAAGGACAGAGGACATGCTCCCGAACAGTGGCAGAGGAACTAGGGCAAGCGTCAAATTGAAGTTAGGGTGCGCATGACAAAATTTCGAAACAAAAAATTGATTTTTGGCTAGAAATTGATAAATCTGTTTGAGAAAATGAGAAGCTAAAAATTTTAGCTTCCGATTTCTTCTTCAAATCTATTTCGAAATATAAATCTTTTGAAATAAAATCAAATCATGTTACCAAACGGATTTATGTTTCAAATCTGCTCCTAAACAGAAAAACGAGAAATCAAAAACGAAATTTTATCACGCGCGCCTTAGTGGTCGGGCAGACCAACAACAACAACCGGCGTCGCAAGAGGCCATGCCCACCGAACGGCTTAAAAGGTGAGGGGAGGGCTCGCTTGGAGAGCTTGGAGAGACATGGAGGGAGGCTTGGGTTCTAGAGAGCAAAATCTGGGAGAGAGAGCTCGAGAGAAAGCTAGCTGGAGAGAGTGAGCTGGAGAGAGAGGGTTCCAGAGGAAGTGAGCGACCTTGAGGGCGAGGGTGAGCTCGAAAAAAGGGACTGGTCTTCTTCTTCCTCAAGGCTGGACAGAATAGGGCGAAGAGACCAAGAGGGCTTGAAACCAAGAGGGAAAGAGTCCGGGCGAGGGGGAGAGCTTTAGCCAACGCTTTAGCTGCACCTGAGCCCCGTGGACAACCTCTTCCGATTGACGCCATCGCGCCGAACTAGGTAAGTCTCTTTGTGCGTGCTCTGCTTCGGGCATGCCGGGGCCGAAGTTCGCGGTTGTGCGGTTCATGCGAACTCTGGCCCCGCCAGTCCCCCATTAACGGCTCCATGCGTTCTGGTGTGCTTTTCTTGTGTTATAGTATGCTTGAGTCGCGAACGAGTCGGAAGTCCCTTGTTTATCTAGTGTACACCAACTGTTCGATGAATTGCTCCATAGGAGTGCCGAACTCAAGTCTCCAAACCAAAGCCCTGATCTTTGATATCTA
This sequence comes from Eucalyptus lansdowneana, assembly GCA_017140395.1. NCBI lineage: Eukaryota > Viridiplantae > Streptophyta > Magnoliopsida > Myrtales > Myrtaceae > Eucalyptus > Eucalyptus lansdowneana. Next base: position 73,692,442 of record CM029487.1, on the reverse strand, counting down.
TCTGACCCATTGTCCCGACAATGCCGTTGGTGTTTTTCTGGATTTTTGGTGGAGTATCTCATGTCGGTCGAGTCGGCCGTTGCGAGCTTGCTCCTCACCAGAGTAGATCCGACGATACAAGAAATCGCCAGCCAATTAGTGACCAGCAATGACCAGCGTCGGTCAAACCGAACGACCGGTGCTGGATGCTGGCTTGGCAGCCCCCTAAACGCCGATGAGGGCTCGCCGTGGTGTTGGTTTTGGTTCCGTGAAGATGGTGCGAAATAAGGAAGAAGCTTTGGGTGAGGAGGAGGCGTAGAGGAGAAGAAGACCAGAAGAAAAAAAAAAAGGAACAAGAAAGAAAAAGAAAAACTAATTAATAAAAAATTATTTTTAGAAAAAGGAAAAGAAAGTATTCATAAAAATTAATTTCTAATCGATCGGATGTGGTTGGGGACGAGCGTCTTCAAGACCATTCATCTCTATTCATCTCCAAAAGTTCATCTGTGAGTAAAGATAATCATTCTATTTATGTTTCAGACTTGTTTTTCGAACAAAAATCTGTTTGGTAGAACTATTTCATTTTTCTATCTTTTGAAAATAACCAACCATGCATGATTATTTAGTTTAGGACTAACAATTCCGAAAATGTAAGAATAAATGCATGGACAAGTTAGGTAAACACAAATATTGTATAAGTACCAAAATTGTGCTAATAAAAATATTAGCATAACCCAAGTCTCCGGATCTAGATATCTAGTTACGTAGAAATCGAGGGAATACTCCCAACCATTGATTAGTTTTTTAGTCAACCCCAAAAACGAAGCTAGTGGCAACTCCCATTTTATTTTTAGGTTGTCCTAAATAACTAGACCGTACAAATGAATTCGTCGCGCGAGATATGGGTCCCGATAGGACTCACAATGGTTTAACATACTCGATGTGGGAGTACTCCAAAGGATGAAGTAATGTCACACTTTTAGGCAAAGCATACTATCGAGAGGGTTACGAGTGTACCTTTAAATCCGATATCCACACCCGACCTCTTCTCTTGAGGTGTGTCACTCTGAGTATAGATTCCAACACTCCGTTGTAACGCAGGATACGAGCTTAGGAGAGCTCGTGATCTCGTGGAGCAAACTCACGAGAGACTTGACCTGAAAGGCGAGATGATGACGTCTTTTGGAATGCAAGTCGTGAAGGAACTCTCGTGATCGAGTACCCAGAAACCCAACCTTTCCCCATACCTCAACTCATGATGGAGGATTGGCGGCAAGATCAAGTCATGACAAGCATATGATAGGAAATAATATTCTCATTTAGACACTAGTATTCTTCATATAGCTATCTTATAATCAACTGGGAGTCACCTATTACCTTCATAAATTGGGCCTTCATATCAGCCAAAATATTTAGGCCAACAATTCGTGCTTCATATTTCCTTAATGGAAAATGCTCATGTAATTTCTTTGATGTTTTCTCTCTCCTACTTGACGGGAATTGTCACTTCCCCACCATCATTGGGAAGGGCCAACAAGGGTCACTTGCAATCTGCAAGGGTCACCGACCCTCCCCTACAATGATGGGGTTGCAATAGTGAGAGCTTACAGTTGTCCCACCTAGTTTCTCCTCCTTCCTTTTCTTTAGCTTATTTTTAAAATTTAATTCATAAAATTTGCATTAAAATCAGAATTGACACAAAAACATCTTTTTACCACACCACTTTCACGTAGGATAAAGAATATAATAAACAAAAGTCATGTCAACATTCTTCATTAACCGGATTAGATAAATTCAACGGAAATACTCCATTAAACTAACTTTATAAATTTTAGAACTTAAAAATACCTTTTGCAATTTTTAGGATTGAATTGCACATTTTCATAACAAGTTTAGGGTTTCTAGTGCAATTATTCCAAAAGTTTGTGATTGAATTGATATCCATACCATATGTAATTTATTCCCCTCTTAAGACCTTTTGAGCTTGAACATTTTGCTTTGGGGAGTACTAGAGATAATTTGTATTTACATTTAAGTGAAATAGCTAATTTGATAAATTTACTTAGGTGGTTGGAAATTGTCAGATAAATTCTATCGATTGCTCTCATTTGACAATTAAGCGCGAGTAATGCACGATATGTATATTCCTTCTTGCTCTAAAATGGTATTTTAAGCCTTTCAATCATATGATTCCCCATTGTCGATAATTTATTTGCATGTGAATGCTTACTCATTTTATTCCATTTGTTGTACAACTCCACATGCTTTCTTCGGATGATCTCAATCAAATTCGCACGAAAGGACGGGTGATAAAGTATTACGCATCACTTCCTTACAACGCCATTTGCTAAGCTTAGAGGTAGCCACAATAATAATTGAAGTTAATATCTTAATCGGACCAAAATATTCCATCGACCGATCTTCTCTTTGTGTGGAATTTATTGATGTTAAATAAATCAATGTGAAAAAATTCTTAAAATCCAAATAAGAAATCAGTCAAAACTTAATTAGGTGTGTTTGACACCGGAGGACGACACTCAATTACTACAATAAGTTCGTAATTCATCTAAAAGTTTATAGTCCAAAACCATGGCCATCATTTAACATGAGATACACTTAACCTAGATGGAAAAAGGATACAATGCCATAATTTTCGTAGGGCAACACTTAAATATCATTTTTTTTTCCAATCAATGTCACAATGTAATTTTTCAATCAAATCACTTAAGTACCGTAACTTTTCAAAAACATACTCCATAAGTACTTTGCCACATTAAATTTCGGCACATGGATGAACATTTGAAAAAAATTATGACAATCCATTGAAAGTTATAATACTTATAGTATTCTTATCCCGGATTAATACCCTATTTAGTTCAGTGAACTTGGTCATGTACCTCCGTACCATTTGTAGTTTCATAAAACAATACAGAAAATAAAAATACAGGAAAACAGATTCGAACTCTCCGTCGAGTAGCCACATCTCATGACGTGGACAACTTGTGTAAAACGATACGGAATAAAGCATTTGAAATTTCTGTACCACGTGGAACTTCGCTCTTCCACGTGTCAACTCCTCGTGTCACTGAGCATCCCTAATCCGTCTCCCTGGTGGGGAACACGCGGCCGCTTCACGGCGGAACGTGGGATTCGCGCTTCGCAATCGGTCGTTTGACGCCGTCAATGTCGAGACATCGGAAGGAATTGGTCCAACGGATGCCTCGTTCAATCCAAAGTCACGTGCATGTTCAATTTTGACTAAAGTTCATGGGTTTCTGTCCCGGGACTAAAAACCATGGCAGTGTAATATTGTTTGTCCGATATTGTATCGGGTTTTATTTCCATACTTTATATTACGCTGTCATTATTCCGTACTGTATATCTATCGAGTCAATATGTTGTTCACATGATTAATGCGAGCAATTCATTAATTAACAGTGCATGGTCGCATAGATGGACCTACTTAGGACTAAAATTGGCAAGATGCATGAACAAATGTTTTAGACACAAAGGTAAACAAAAAAAAACCAAATTGAGCATTAAATAGAATTTACTATAATCAAGTCCCTGAATTCGAATATGTTGTTCATAAAAGTAAAACATGAGTGTCTCCCACGTTTTACTTTTCTCATGTTTTACTTGGCCTTTAACCGGTCTTTAATAATTTAGTGGCGATTATTATAGTAAAAATAAACTTTCTGTAATAAATCGAATCAAAATGAAGTTGCGATCGATAAAATTTAGAAGAACCCAAACCAAACATGCTACCTTATAAGAGGAACATCCCATGCTTGCTTCCATCAAACCCCTCAGGAATTCTTGCCTCGCGAGGGTCGCAACATCCATATGGTCCAAATTATCGTTACTATAGGCTATAGGCTCCATCGGACTGTAGAATTTGAGGGAAGGTAGTTCCGCTGGAGGTCCTTCCCGCGATAGCTCAAAGAGATGGTAGACATGCCACGGAATCACAATAAAATATACCAAAAAAAAGTAACAGCAGACATGATTCAACAATACAAAGGCAAACAGTCATCAAACTGGATTATTGGACATCCAAAATCTACATACCCATCATCTCTCAAACTTATCATGACCGTGAATGGTGTCTCATCGAGCTTGAACACATCATGTACAATGTGTTTAGGTCAAATGGCAAAAAAAGGATTTTTCCCATCTTTTATAAAGTGTACTGAGCAACTGGAGACCCTAAGATACACATGATTAATAATCACGTAATATCATCATTTGACATTCAAATTTCACTTGCAGAATTGCTGGAAGGGAGTTTAGGGAAGATGAAATAGCGTGAGGCCCAACACCATCACCACATGAACCATAAAAATGGCCATTTATCACATTCGAGCCGCTCCCTCAGAGAATAAAACAGGATGATATCAGATTCCTGAGGCAACCGGAATCGAACCCTCTTCCCTGAGCACGGGTTTTCGCTACACCTCAGGTTAGATACTTCAGAAGGGCACTTGTCTTCAACTTCTAATGTGTACATTCACCGGTCTCTCACAGGACAAACTGTCTCTTGCCTTTGAGGACAAAGCGGCATCGTCGACCGGTCCCAAGCAAAGATGGTTTTACCTTGCTTGGCTTAAGCACACAGACTTCCCCAACATTATTGTTGGCCTGAAAGACTTTATCAAAGCTAGGAGAAGCTAGTAAGCATTCCTCTAATGTCAGCATTTCGGCTCTAGTTAGTTTCTTGCCTTGTGGGTGAAGTAACCTCAGCTTCTTCTTCTTCTTCTTCTTGACTTTCAAGCACTCAGGCTTGAGCAATTCGGTGATGGAGGATTGTGGGGTTGGATCACTGTGGCTGATAGGGCATGTAAGAACTTTTGGGTGCTTGAAACCGCTTACTTTTGCACCCATTGTTTGATGGGTCTCATCAGGTTTGAGGAGGAGTACTTTGTGCTAATGTCAAAAGCCAAAGGAATTGTTGGACCTCATAGTTCTTGGCTAGGCTATATATACATGTACAAATGCATAGATTTAGAGATTGGTGGGCGGAAAGAACAACAAGAAGATGATCATGAACATTGGAGGGCCTTAGTTAACAACGCGAAATTGCATGGGATGAGGAGATCTATGTTTTCGACATTGTAATTTGAGTTATTTGCATGCTGTTACTAATGAAGAAAGAAAAAGGTCAGATTGTCCATGCAAGTGTTGGATCTTACCTAATTTTCCTTTGCGATCTCTACCTTCTTATGTTCTTGGATTTCATGGCCAGTGGTAATCAGAAGGGACACAGAACCAGTCATGGAGAACACGGGACTCGCGCTTGCCTTTCGCTAACGGTCGTGCGTGACGCCGTCATTGCCGAGACGTCATCGGTCGCGGACTGGACTGACGGCCGTCAGAGTCGGCGTCGGTTGGTAGGGACGGCCTGGAAAAAATGGGGTTTGGAAAATACAACCATGTTGACATGGAGGGGAAATGACTGAGAAAGTCTCCAAGCAATTGGAGATTCGGAAGCGATCTGAATTTGTGAATTAATAATCAGAATTAATTTTATAGATTTCGTATATTTTAAATCCCGGAGAGATTCGAATTCGTATATATTAATATACAGATTGATTCTCCTTTTCCACTTATATCCTTATTTTATATCTATTTTTTAATTGATAAAATTAAATAAAGCCATAAAATAAAATAAAAAAAGCCGTCAAATTATACCTGCGATGATTCATTTGTCATAAATTTTTTTAGTAACATAAAAAATTCAAATTATGCATACCATGACATATTTACTCTAAAAAAAATTATAAAGTAAAAAATATCAAACTTTATATCCGTGTAACATATTTAGCCTCCATCAAGATTTCATCAAATAATTTTTAATCAAAATGACCATTTTTTTTATTTTCCTTAACCTACATGAGTGCCAATGTCAACACCATTTGTATCTTGTCATCTATGTAAGTAGATTTTTTACCATGCTCATTAACAAAAACCTTCACGAAGATAATTTTGTCATACGGTACATGTATCGTGGAAACAGCTCCGGATTTTTTATAACTCTTTCCCTTTATTTTATCATGACGTAATTCTTTTTCCATTCTTTTATCTTCATTAATGTCCAAAAAACATTATTATGCAATCCCTTCATATATTTTCTCTTTCGTTGTCATAATTTGTCAAATTCCTAATTTTCTTTCCTAATCGTTCCATCTAAACTAAAGCACAATTTATATCATCTCAAAGCGCTCAAATAGAAAATTTTCAAAATCAACACGCATTGGCACCGCGATTCACCCTTTTTAATTTTTTTTCAAAATCAAACCCAACACACGGCATCCATGACAAAAATCTACTCATCAGATTGCCCATGGAAAAAAAAAACAGCTGCCAAAAATATAAAAATTGCGCACGCATCCCATTTCACAATAGGAAAAGAGAAAAAAAAAAAAGACATGCTTCATTGCAAGCAACGCCTGAGGTATGCACTGAGGCTCATCATGTAAAAAATTTGTACAATTAGCCCAGGCACTTAGGGGTGCATGACAACATTGCCTTCCGAAATAGTTTCGAACGTAAATGAATTTTTCTATTTCTATTTCTCGAACGAGTTTCGAGGAAAAAATCTGTTTGATAACGATACAAAATTTCTGCTTTCAAAAATAGAAATTCGTTTGATAACCGAATAAAATTTCCATTTCTTAAAACAAAATTTTCTTTTTTTTGGAGCAAATGAGATGTACATTTTTACAAATTTCATATGCTTATGACATCATTGACCCAAATACAAAGTATGATTTTTTTTTTTAAAGTAAAGTCTCCCCTTTTTGCAAAAAAAAGAAAAATACAAAGTAAGAGATGTTATATCAAATTTTCTAAATTTTCACACAAAATTCTTTAGCATCCATGTAGATAGGTAATTACGGTCAAACAATATGCTTATCAATAGTCTCCATACAATAGAAAAAAGAGATCAATATGCATTACTCTTGAGCATGATAGAAGGTTCCCAAAATTCTAGTAGAATGAAGGCGAGCAACCATATTCTAATTCCCTTCATGCTAGTGTGTCACGTTGATCACCGCCACGGTTTACGATATCGAGCAATCGTTTTAGAAAGAAACACTAAGAAATGTATTGGGTAATTTGCGGCAAATTTTACAAAATCGGTGAATTTTACGAAGTGTAACAAGGACCATTACAAATAAGGGAAATCATCAAGTAGAACATCGCATTATAAGAATTGAGATAGGAATTATCAAATACATTATCACAATACAAAAGCAAAGATTGTAAATCCCCAAATACAAAATAATAGAAATACATTACAAAAATAGGGTCAGGGGAAGAAATCAGAAATTGATTTCTAGAAGAAATCAGAAGTAGAAAATTTCTACTTCTGATTTCTCCTCCATTTTTATTTCTGGAATAGAAACCTATTCCGAAATAGAAAATTTCAGTAACGTTATCAAACAAGTTTCTGTTCCGAAATTGGTCCGGGAACAGAAAAATCATTTCTGAAACAGAAATAATTTTTATCCTGCATCCCCTTATTAACTGTAACATTGAGGGCAATTTTTTACATTCCAAACTAATAGCACGTAAAATGAAGATTTCTAGTTTCTTTTCTTCATCTTTTTTAAGGAGAGAAATTATATTTCTTCGAAGCATTGTAGCATTCTTTACAATGTTGACATTTGTGCGTGTCCAATTACGAAAAATTGCCCACTTTGGCCCTCCTGCAAGGGAAGGTTTGAGCCTTTGCCAACAAACATCCATGAATCTCAACCAATGTGAGATTTATCTCCCATTTAAGACACATCTCCCGATCAAAGATGGGTAGCTATTTATTTGTCAAGAGATCCGATAAAAACTCTCACGGATAATGCAATTTAATGATCCGATAAATGCCAAGCATAAGACGATCATAGTATTTCATGCGTTCGGCGTTGGCCCTGTAAAATAAGGTACGTTGCTGGTGGCATTCGAGTAGCTTCTTAGATCAGAGCAGTCATGGTAGCAAGTAGTTCTATCATCCAAATCGAATGATAGGCCCTTGGAATTTCCCTCTTTTGGGCCAATGGTATCAAATGGTTCGATTCGCTGGGATTTTCAAAGTTCCGACATATCTATCCATTCTCATCTCATCCTCCCCGATCACTGGCAGCTTTGACCTCGTTCAGCGATAACTTTAGATCGGATCGGAATGGTGCAATAAACACTCGCTCAGATATAACAGATATAACCCTCTTCATCTTCGCTAGGCGTGTTAATTAAGAGAACGAGAGTTGCGGCTCACAGGTAATTGGCATGTTCGGCAGCTTTAAAGGAGCGAGCGAGAGGAAAGTTACAACCAATGCCCCCATGAAATACCAAGCATGCCGCGTGCCATCGAGAAAAGATAAAGAAATTATGTTATATTAAAAAAGAATTGGAGAATTAATTAAACCAAATGCCCCAATGTATTAAAAGCCACTAAAAAACCAATACCGCTGCCGAAGCTTTGGCGTCTAATGCAGTTCAGTCTGTGGTAGAAGTTTTTTCTTTCTATTAGGGCCAACACATTCAAACAAGTGGCCACTGACTAGCCACAATGAATGAATAGTGTTTACCTAAATTATGCCTCACCTCATTTCTGTGACCAAGTTCACTGCTTAACCATGACTAGTATTTACCTAAATTATGCCTCACCTCATTTCTGTGATCAAGTTCACTTCTTAACCATGACTTCTCTAACCCAAAACTCCATTTAAATTCCAATAAAACGATTTTTAATCATCTAAAATATACTCGCTTTGCGCATTCATCTCAGCTGTCACAGTACAAAAAGCAAATACAAGCGTGCAAACTCACTCGGTTTTTGAGCATCTCCAAACCATTTGCTCATCAAGTTTGATATCCTCACATTGATAAAAACAGCTCCAGACTCTATTGCTATAGCTTTGGCAAGCATTGGTCTTTCCAATACCAGGTGGTCCATAGAGCAAAACACCTTTTTGGGGACCATTTTGCTTGATGTGAGTGAGATATGAATTTCTTGCCATTAATGGCAGCTCCTGTCTATAATAGTGTTGAATTGATTAAGGAGTCTTATATGGAAGGTGGGACAGGAGTTGAGGGAGCAGCGCCGTCCTCCCGGTTGTAGTTCTCATTTTTTGCGCTAAGGTCCTCTCTGTATGATGATACCCTCCATTATCGTCTCATCCTTGTAAAGTGTTGTCACTATTGATGGTCTTGCGACATCTAGGATGTAGAAACCTTGCTTGAATGCCTGAACTTGTTGTCGAAGCTATTGGAAGTGCCTCATAAAGTTGTTGAAGAGTGTTGAAGGAGGGGTTTTGAACATTGAATAAGATTATGGTGAATGCCGATCAGACTCCTATCAAAATTATTTAGATTGGTTTTGACTAGTTTCTTAAATGATAATATGTTATGTGTATAGAGTGGGGCTGGGCGTGTTTTTGATTATCTTGTTGTTTGGTCAGTCATATTCATCTCCCGGGTTACTTTGCAAGCTGCAGTCAATAGCTTGTTTTGAGTGTTCTTCTCTCATGACGGTTTCCAGAATTTCAAATGTCAATTTTGTATTGTTCACTTTCTAATTTTTCTCCTCTACAATTTCAGGATGTGATAGCATGTGACGTCATAAATCTTGACCATATTGATGTGGAATTTGACTCTATTGGAGGATTGGAAGCCATTAAACAAGCTCTTTATGAACTGGTTATTCTTCGGGTTCGAAGACCTGATCTCCTCTCATATGGAAAACTTCTTGGTCCCCAAAAAGGTGTTTTGCTCTATGGACCACCTGGTATTGGAAAGACCAATGCTTGCCAAAGCTATAGCAATAGAGTCTGGAGCTGTTTTTATCAATGTGAGGATATCAAACTTGATAAGCAAATGGTCTGGAGATGCTCAAAAACTGGGTGAGTTTGCACACTTGTATTTGCTTTTTGTATTGGCGGAGCAAAAACAAGCGCGGATAGAGAAAATTTGAGATTCAAAATTTGTGCATTAAATAAATTTTAGTGTCATCAAGTCTTCAGACCTAAATCTCGGTTTTGTATAAGTAAAACGTTATCCATGTTTTACTTAACTTCTAATTGACCTCTAATAGGTTAATGACAACTCTTATAGCAAAAACAAACTTTACGTAATAAATTGAATTGTAATGAATTGGCAATCGGTAGGTTTGAGAGAACCCAAACCAAACATGAGTACTACCTCACAAGCTTGCTCGGTAATCCATCAAACCCCCTCAGGGATTCTCGCTTCGAGAGGATCACAACATATATACGGTCCAGATTATTTTCACCAATGTCTATAGGCTCTATCAGAATTGTAGAACTTGTACTGAGCAACTGAAGGCCCTAACATGCACATTATTAATAATAGCGTAATATCATCATTTGAAATTCAAATTTTACCTTCGGAATTGCTGGAAGGAGTTCAGGGAAGATGAAATAGCGTGAGGCCCAACACTGTCACCACATGAACCACAAAAGTGACCGTTTTATTAGTGTTAGAGAATCAGGCATCGCTCTCTTCATCACATTCGAGCTGCTCCCTCGGGGAATAAAATAGGATGATGTCAGATTCTTGAGGCAGCCGGAACCGAACCCTCTTCATCGAGCGCCCGTTTTCACCGTGCGTCATGTTACATGCTTCAGAAGGGCACTTGTCTTCGACATCTATGTGCATATTCGCCCGTCTCTCCAAGGGCAAAATGTCTCTCGCCCTCATGGACAAAGCTGCGTCCTCGACTGGTCCCGAGCAAGACGGGTGGACCTTGCTTGACGAATCCTCAAACACACAAACTTCACCAACATCAATGGAGACCAAAAAGACTTGATCAAAACTAGGAGAAGCTAGTAAGCATTCCTCTAATGTCATCGTTTCGGCTCTGGTTAGTTTCTTGCCTTGTGGGTGAAGTAATTTCAGCTTCTTCTTCTTCTTCTTATTGACTTTCAAGCACTCAGGCTTGAGCAATTTGGTGATGGAGGATTGTGGGGTTGGATCACTGTGGTTGATAGGGCATGTGAGAGCTTTTGGATGCTTGAAACCGCTTACTTTTGCACCCATGGTTTGATGGGTCTCATCCAAGTTTGAGGAGGAGTACTTTGTGCTAATGTCAAAAGCAGAAAGAAGATAATTATGAACATTGGAGAGCCTTAGTTAATAACGTGAAATTGCATGGAATAAGGATAATTGTACTTTGAGTTCTTTGCATGCTGTTACTAATGAAGAAAAAAAAAGGTCAGATTGCCGATGCTAGTGTTGGATCTTACCTAATTTTCCTTTGCAATCTCTACCTTCTTATGTTCTTGGATTTCATGGCCAGTGGTAATCAGAAGGGACATGGAACCAATTATGGAGATGATTCCCAAGAAGATTCATGATGTTACATGGGATTACAGACAATGAGACAAAACTTGTTTTTGTCTTTTCTCTCTGTTTTTTACACATCAAACACCAAGAAGATCACACCATCAGGTTCGATTCTTGTCCTATTTGGATTCGGAGTCCTTGTCTAGAATCTTTGTTGGCCAAAGGAATGACATGTCGGTTATATTCAAAGAGGATTCTTAGCTTTGCGGGAGCGAGAATCTATTAAACTAATTGACATGATAGGTTGGCATGACGTCTGCTTCATTGCAAGCAACGCCTGAGGTATGCACGCTGGCTTATCACGTGAAAATTTGTCCACTAGCTTAGGAACTTATTAACTTTACATGGAGGGCAGTTTTACGATTCCAAATTGACACTGCATAAAGTGAAGAAAAACAGCTGTCCAGAGAATATATTTCCTTAAGGTGTTGTGGTCTTTTTTTCATGATGTCAAGATTTGTGCATGTCCTGGTTCGAGATGTCGCTCGCTTTGGCCCTGTTATTGAGAAAGGTTTAAATTAACCTTGGATCTCAACCAATGTGAGAACTATCTCTCCCTTAACACAACGCCCCTAATCGAGGATGGATTTGAGCTGTTTTTTTTGTGCGGGACTCCGTATCGGACTCCCCAAGACGGGGCCATCCGATGATGCTAGAACTCACGCGCGGCATGTCAAAAGGAATTATCTGCTTTAACTCGTAGGCCTCACGGCTTTATCCTTACAAAAGGGCAATTGTCAGGGTAGGGGTGAGCCCCTGCTTGTAAGGCATAACCATATCTTCACCTCTCAATCGACATGGGACTCATCCCTCCCTTAACACAAGCACCCAGTCAAGGATGCGTGGGAGCGGTATTTTATGCAGGGAGTCTATTAGGATTCCCATAAGTGGTGCCATCTAATGAGCTGAAATTTTTGTGTGTCCTATCACGACATATTATTCACTTTGACCCGTGCCATCCTCACAATCCTATCCTTATCGAAAGGGCCCTCGTGAGTGAAGGGATTGACCCCTGCTTATAAGCCATAACCTTCCTTGAATCTCAATCATTGTGGAATTTCCTCCCTTAACACTATTGAAGTTGTACATTTTGCTTTGGTGAATACTCGAGATAATTTGCATTTACATTTAGTTTGGAGGGCTAGCTAGTGTACATTAAGTTAGATAGTCTAATTGATAACCTAACTTAGATAATTGGACATTGTCCTATATATTCTATTCATTGCTCCTATTGGCCAATTAAGCGTATGGAATGCATGATAGGTATTTCCTTTCTTATTGTGAAATGTGTTAGAGCCTTTCACTTCATAATTCCTCATATTCGACAGTTAATATGCATGGGCATCCTTGCGCATTGTATTGCACATGTTGTTCAACTCCCCATGCTTTCTTCGCACGATTTCAATCCAATTTGCTTGCGATAACGCGTGAACTAAAGCATTGCACGTTGCTTCCATACGGAGACTCTAAGCAGTTTTTGAGAAAGCAAGCTATTTAATAAGATAAGAGGGGTAATCTTAATAACAATTTGAAGTCAAAATCTTCATCGGGCCAAAACATACCGTCGACTGATCTTCTCCATGTGCAGAATTTACCGATGGTGATGTCAAACTTAGATGTTGCTGACAATCTTGTCTATCTCACTGTCATGCAAGTGCGCTATCTTTCAAAGTCTTCATTTTTAGTAATTTCTTTTGATTTTTTTTTGGGTTATTAAACGGGCAAGCGCCAATCATGTGATTTTTTAATCAACTCCAATGATTGAGATTAAAAAAGTTGTTATTTTAGATCAGTGGGCGCGATCGTCTTTCGTCCGTAACCCTAATTTAATAAATCTTCAAGTCTCTTTTGTCTTTGGGTTTTGGGTTCTTTTGTCGCCTTCTGCCTTCCGACAACACAAACTTCTCTTTGGGATTAACATTTCGCAACTTTTAAAGCACCAACCACATGCATGATGGTAGAAAAATCGGCCAGATAAAAAAGATTTCGTTGGATTAAAAAGAGAAATATGTCATAACCTAGAATGCATTTGATTCTCAAAAATAAATGATGTGGTAAATATTTGAAAAGAAAAATGATCGCTTGTATCACCGACAAAAATGAATGAACGGAAAATAATTTTATCATCTATTAAAATGTTTAAATGTTAAATTATATTATTTTAAGTGATATAAGCGGTCATTTTTAGAAATTCACTTTTCAAATCATTCATTTTTCGCCAAACAAACGAAGCCTTAAAGTACGCTTGTTCAAATAAAAATTACTTCCGAAAAATTGTTTTCTAGCTTTCCGATGTTTGGATGACAGAAAGCTAATCAATATGAGGAAAATGATTTTCCATGCACTAAAAACAATGAGCTTAGATTAGGAGAAGACAACTTCCCCTTTCAAGGAGGAAATTATTTTCCCTAAACCACCAAATAAATGAAAACTAACTGTTTTCCTCGAAATGATTTCCATAAAAAATTATTTTCCTTTATCATGGTTCGGTGAAATAAACACATTCTTAGGCTCGTTTATTTCGCTAAAAATGTGATATCTCTTAAAAATATTTTCTAGAAAATCATTTTTTTGGAAATTTTTTATAATTTTCTAGTATCTAGTTGAAACCCAAAAATAAACTGAAAGATTTTATTTTATTTTTTTTGTTTTTTGGTAAGGAAAATTTCATTTGATTTTTTAGACATACATTCGAGCACTAATGCCTTGCACTTGAGAAGAAGTCAAGGAGCCGAGCATGAGCACTAGAGTCTCAAGCCCAAATCCCCGACTCATGGGCACTAGTCTTGAGTCCACAAAATCTTTGTCAAAAAACCTAGTGCTTGTGCTTAGCTCCTTATCACCCTAGCCCTAATCCACAAAGGTTGGGGGACCCCAATGCTCATGCTTGGGTCCATCAAGGTTGGGCCCCAAACCTCAACGAGCAAGCCCGACATTGATCGACCAAAGTAAAGCATTGGATCTAGTTTCCAAATGCCGAGGTCCTACCTTGATGGACCCAAAGTGGACATCAAGGACTTGAGCATGGGTGCCAAGGTCCCAAGTTTGACCTCAATGGATCTGAACTCAAATATTGAGGACCCAATCTTGAGTGTCGTAGCTTCAAGCTTGGTCTCAATGGATGCAAATGTGGGCGCTATGAGGACTCGTGCAAGGGCATTGCGATTCCTAGCCTAGGTCTCGAGCCCAAGCATCGAGGTTAAGGCCCTAGCCTTGATGGATTTAGGTCATAGGCATTGAGGGCTTGAGCCCTGATCTTGATGAACCTACGCCTAGCCTTAATGGACCCAAATTTAAGCATCAGGATCTTGGGCACAAGCACAAGAGTCCTGGTGGCCTTGGCCTCGATGGACCTCGATCAACCCAACCCCGCTATCAAGGGCCTGGAAAGAGTGTTGGGGTTCCTATGTCGATTCTCGGGTCCAAACACAAAGTTTCCAATTCAAGTCCCGAAAGGTGATCATATATTTTGGAAAATGATTTTTAATTTTTTCAACAAATCATTTTCTTGAATTCAATGATGGATAACAAAACCTTTTACTCATTCTTTCAATTAATCCAGATTTTCGCAAAACAAATGCAACCTAATAAGTGCATTGAGTGTTGAGGACGACACTCATTTAGTACAACCCAACCCGAAACGTCGGTAACCCAACCAAAAACAATATAATCCGAAATCTCAGCCATCATCGACAGTGACATACATTGAACCCGGACATCATTCCGGTTCGTTGAACCCGGTCGCGTTTCACGGGAGAACAGCAGAACCAAAAACGACAAGAGACCAGATTCAAGACTCTCTCGTCGACTCGCCACATCTCGTGACGAGGTATCCGAACTGTCCTTCGCCACGTGGGACTCCCTTTCTTCCACGTGTCCATTCCCTTGCCGGGTCCCACGTGCCGCCTGGAACACGCGAGCGCCTCACGGGGGGAGAACACGGGACTCGCGCTTGCCTTTCGCTAACGGTCGCGCGTGACGCCGTCGTTGCCGAGACGTCATCGGTCGCGGACTGGACTGACGGCCGTCAAAGTCGGCGGGGGTTGGTACGGACGGCCTGGAAAAAAAGGGCTTTGGAAAATACAGCCATGTTGACATGGATGGGAAATGACTGATGAGAAAGTCTCCAAGCAATTGGAGATTCGGAAGCGATCGGAATTTGTGAATTAATAATCAGAATTAATTTTATAGATTTCGTATATTTTAAACCCCGGAGAGATTCGAATTTCGTATATATCAATATACAGATTGATTCTCCTTTTCCACTTATATCTACTTTTAAATTAAAATTAAATAAAGCCATAAAAAAAGCCATCAAACAATACCCACTATGATATAGTTGTCATAATTTTTTTTTTGTAACATTAATTCAAATCATTCATAAGTTGACATATTTACTCTAAAAATTTCTTATGATATAAAAAATCTCAAACTTTATATTCATGTAATATATTTAGTCTCTGTCAAGATTTCATCAAATGATTTTCAATCAAAATGACGTCATTTTTATTTCCCTTAACCTACATGAGTGCCAATGTCAACACCGTTTGTATCTTGTCATCCATGTAAGTAGATTTTTTAGTATGCTCATTGATGGAAACCTTCGCAAAGATAATTTTGTCACACAAATATAAATTTGGGATTTTTTTTTTGTCACAGGAAAAAAGTTGGAATACATGTATCATGGACATAACTCAAGGTCTTTTATAACTTTTTCCCTTTATTTTATTATGACGTAATTCTTTTTCCATTCTTTTATCTGCATTAATGTCCAAACAACATTATTATGCAATCCCTTCATATCTTTTCTCTTTCATTGTCCTAATTTGTCAAATTTCTAATTTTCTTTCCTAATCAGTCCATCCAAACTTAAGCACAATTTATATCATCTCAAAGCACTCAAACAGAAAATTTTCAAAATTAGCACGCATTGGCACTGCAATTCGCCCTTTTTAAATTTTTTTCACGCCGCGTCCATGACAAAAATCTACTCGATTAACCATTATCAGATCACCCATCGAAAAAAAGTACAGCCGCCACAAATGGAAAAACTGCACACGCAATCCCAATTCACAATAGGAAAAGAAAAAAAAAAGACAATTTTCCACGTAGGACCAAACGAAATCTCTCTCATCTACTCAAGCAAGCTCTAACTAATAGGAAAAAATAACCCTTTGGAGTGACAAGCAAGAGCAAGCAAAAGTGGGAACCTTGAAGCAATGTACTTGGCCGTCATTTCCTGGCAGATTCTTTATCCCCTCGAAACTCACCCCGTAATTGCGCCCACGTGCATCGTCCAACCCCCCGTCCCGTACCGCCTTGACGCCGTTACCTGCCTTCCCCGACCCCCCGCCCCGATGCCCACGTTATATCTCCATCCTTACTCCATTATCTCGCCATTTTTCGTCCTTTTCTCCTTCGTCGTCCTCCTCCTTTATGTGCACACCATTTCGCCATCTTCGTCCTTCGGTCCTTCGTCGTCCTCCTCCTCTATAAATCCGACCCTCTTTCCTCCGCGAGTTCCCCTCACGAACCCTTCAACGGACGGCGACGGCGGCGGCGGCGGGAGAGATGGCGAGAGCTGCGGCGGTCAGGTTCGGGCGGTGGACGGCGGCGGCCTTCGATGACGTGGGGTACGCACGGGAGCGCGAGGGCGAGGGGGAGAGCCTTGCCGATCTGTCCGACCTCGTGGCGTCGTTCATCGAGAAGGAGGGAGCGATGAGAGGTGGAGGAGGAGGAGGAGGAGATGGAGGAGAGGAGGAGGAGATGGGGCGGGAGGAGTCGGAGAGCAGCTGCTGGTCCGACTCCGAGACGACCAAGGACAAGCTGCTCGGCTTGTTCCGTGGCTGCAGCGACGACGGCGACGGCGACGGCGACGGCGCTTCGGACGACGCGAGGAGGAAGATCCGGACCGAGGTCGAAGCTGCGTGGGGGTTGATGAGGAACAATGGGTTCTCGGGGGGGATGAAGCGTCAACTGGTGATCAGCTTGCGTCTCAAGGGCTTCGATGCTGGTCAGTTTAGCTGCTTCTTTTTCGTTGTCTATCGGCAAGATTCGCTCAGCTCCGGTGTGAGTTACTGACCAGTTTGTAATCCAACAGGTCTCTGCAAATCAAGCTGGGACAGGACGTCGAGGCATCCGGCCGGAGCCTACGAGTTTGTCGATGTCAATGTGGAAGGAACGCGCTACATCGTCGAGGTCTCTCTCGCCGGGCAGTTCGAAATAGCACGGCCCTCCGACCACTACACATCGCTGGTCGATGTATTCCCTCCGGTTTTTGTCGGCAGACCGGCGGAGCTGAAGCAGGCGATCAGGCTGATGTGCGGGGCGATGAAGCAATCCTTGCAAAGCACGGGGCTGCTCATCCCGCCGTGGAGGAGGAAGAGCTATATGAAGGCCAAGTGGTTCAGCAACTACAAGAGGACCACCCTCGACGAGGCTGCTGGCGTGAGAAGGCTAGCCGTTAGGCACGATAGTTTGGCTGAGATATCGTACCGCTGCAAGGACGACTTCGCAAGCAAGACGACGCTGAGAGCAGGGCACTTAAGCAAGGTTTTTGGCGGCAACGGGAGGGGCGTGTGATCGCAGCAGCTGGATTCTTTTGTTTTTCAAAAGCTTTCTGCAATCAGTTCAATTCTTATATAGAGCAATCAATCCAATTTTGATCCAAAAGAATGGCCTGAAGTGAAGCTTCTTTGGCTTCGGCTTCGTGGTCACTTTTCTGAATTTTGCGGACATGCCAGTTGATATAAGATTGTACAGATTTTGGCACCTTGTGTACAGGAGAATTGTTGACCAGTGAAGAATGAATTCCTTTTTCCATCATGATGGTAGATGATTTCTGTTCTGGGTATACTAAGAACAAGAAGTAGCTATTAGTCCATGAGTTCATCTTTCTCAACTCCATAATGCAGGGTGCAAACCCAATATAAGCTTCTGTAAACCAGCTTATAGATCTACTAATTGTAGAATTGATTCCTAACCCTGAAAGCAAGACTAGAGCAGCTAATGCTTCCACATATAAACGATGCTCCTAAAAAGCACAAGGTGTAGCCTAATGATTAAGTATATTGGCAAGACCTAACAAGCCTGCCAGTAAAAATTTCAACATGATTGCAGTAAAAAGAGCATTGAAGTAGTTACCACTTGGAGAACTCCTGTGGCCAGTTCCTCTGCAGCGTAGTTGGTTAAAACCGGGAGGACTCTCTGAGGTCATCGATGAAGTGGATGGTTGGCATGGACTATCTAACTGTGCATGCACGAAAGAAACTATGATTAACCAAAGAGAAGAATAAAGACAAACATGGCTCTACGGGCTCAATTCTGGAATGTACCTTGCCCCAGAAGCAATGACTGAATCATGCACTTTCATTCCATAGTAACCTTTTCCCCCAAAAGTCGGAAGAAGGAAGGGATGAGTGTTGATGATGGATTTTGGAGAAGACTTGATTGATTCGATCGGGATGAGTTTGAGGTAACCCAGCAGGGAGAATGAAGTGGACCTCATACCTCCTGATCAAGATAAAATAGCAAGTGAATGCATCAGCTGCAGAATTAAGAGCACACATCATCGAGCAACGACAGGATCTCTCTCCCCCCAGGTGGGACTCAGTCTCATTGTACATAAAATAGAACAGACACGTATCATATACAATGACATCTTATGCACATGCCCGGAACTTTACTGGGAATATGACAGATAGCTAAGGAACAACCAAATCGCCACTTTTATGGAAGCATTAGACACAAGAAGCTGCTGTAGTTTAAGAAATTACTGTATCTCTTCAGGTGAACAGAGCATGTCGTGTTAGATAAAGAGGCAAAAACACGACACCTCATGCTTTAAAGACTGACCTGAGAGCAACAACCAGGTCACTTGCAGACAGCGCATCGGGATCTTGTTTGGTTCGGGGAACAAAAGAACCAGGATGTCCGTGTCTCTAGCAAAGACTACACCTGCACAACCTGCCATACATAATGTTTATGAATGACAGGCGGCTGTTTAAGTATCAGGGTCATGGTGAGTTCTGGCTAATGACCGATCTAAATATCATGTCGAATCATCACAGCATGAGGCAAACAGGATCAGGATGGACGCAGCAAAAGTGAGAAATGCAAGCCCGCTCAGACCAAGCGAAGGCACTGAGGATTGCTTGAAGAAAAGGGGAAAAGAAAGTACGACCTTTTAGGCATTCTCGATATTGTCATATGCTCTGAACTTTCAAATGCAGGTAAACCTGATAAGGTGTTATAGACTGTACAGTAAAAATCACTTGCTGAGTGCTATCAGACACAATTGACACCTCCAAGAATCATTCTCCATGATATCTCCTCTTTCTTTTCCGCCCATGCTTCATCGACTACTCACAGATCTACTAATCGTTTCATATCATCACCTTTTTGAATACTAACAGTTAACAGACCGACAGAATGTGCACACACCTAACCCCGTTAAGCTACCGCTTTGGATTCATCGTTCAAAGTGGAGCTGTCAGGACGGTATCACGCGTTCGTGCATCGAGACAAGCTAAAGCCGCAAACACGTTCACGTAATGAAAAAGGTGATGAGAGTGTCAAGGCTGATAAGAAGGGACAAAACTTTACCACTCTTCTCAGTGACAACGACCCGCGGATCAATCCCACCATGTTAACCTTGTAGATCGCCTGAAAATTCGACACTCTTCCAGAAACGACAACAGCGAGCCTCTTCTCCTGCTGCTGCCGCCGCTTCACTCCACACTTCACATCCTCGCCATCAGGACTCGAACTCGCCACCATTTCTACACCGTCTCTGCGTTCTAACCTCTTGGCTCGAGCAGGCCCCTCCAAGGCCCACCTGGTTTCTGGGTCTAAAACGACACCGCGATCGCGGGTTCGGAACATAGGCAAGGCCGTAAAGAACGAGCTCCGGGAAGGTCTCCGAATGCCAGCGAAAACCCGGCGCCGACGCCTTCATCTTGCAGATTGGCAATGCAGTCTGAACGTAGAAGTAGAAGCCGACGCGTTCCTTGCCTGAAGTGCGTCGTCGGAGAACCTCGCTCGATGCCACGAATATATGTCACTGTGCTGTTGAGCGCGAAGCATGCACTTCGGATCACGGAGGAGGAGGAAGAAGAAGAAGGGGAGGATTCTTGGGCCGCACTCAATCGTTGGGCCTGCAAGTCCGTCCATTGGGTAGGCCCACCACGAGCACTGATTCAGACAATTTTTGGGCCGAATTCCCATCCGGCCCAGACCAGACCAGCCCAATAGCTACTCCCAAAGGTACTTCTTCCCCCCGCCATCGGCGCTAGAGATTTCCGGCCAGAGAAAGGAGAGAGGAAGCAGGGACGAGACGAAGCTCCGACGGCGATAAAGTTCGAGTCTTTCGGTTGTTGACGCGGCTGCTTGCGCCGGAGCCGGTTCGCCGGAGCCGCCCGGGATCCCGCCGGAGGCTTTCTTGATATTTACTGGTAAATCCTACGTCAAAGCTCGCGACTTTTTTCTATGTCGGCAAAACAGTTGATTGTTCGCTCCGCTGAACGTGTGTTTGACCGAGGTCGTGAGGTGGCATCGAGTTTGAATTGCTTGCCTTTTTATCTGGGCACGAAGGTTTTCGGATTCTTGTGCTGATGGCGTTGTTGGGTGTGGCCGGTTGTGTGTGACAGGTTCTTGCGCCGGCAGGTCGAGAGGTTGACGCCTCGAGATGTTCAAGAACACTTTCCAGTCGGGATTTCTGTCCATTCTGTATAGCCTTGGGTAATTCCTCTCGGCTTTGGCGCTTTTGGTTTCTTAATCAAATTTTCCACCTTTTCTGCCGCTTCTGTGCTCAAAATGTGTGTGAACTTTTTGGGTTCTGCAGGAGCAAGCCCTTGCAGATCTGGGACAAAGAAGGTAAGTGGGTTTACTAGTGCGTTTGATGCTCTGCTTGTGATGTTCAATTTGAGTCGGCATGTTCTGTCTTGGGTGAGGGTAGATCGTGGATGATACTGTCATTGCATCGTTTTCATGTGGATCTTTGTGCCTTCTGCTTACTCAGTTATGTCCTCTGGGGAATAGGGAATCCTTTAGAAGTCATTGTCATTAAGGTTAGGTATTATATGGCTACCTTAGCAATACTGACCGCCTGTTGGTTTTGTTAATGATGCTTGCATCAGTTGCATAGCCTTCCCAATATACTGGGCTTATAACATTTGAATTTTGCAAAAATTGCATGTAGTGAGTCCTACGAAATACGACTAACTATCTGGTCTTTTCCAATTCCTTCCATCGAACATAAATTTGGTGATTATGTCTGAGTATAATGTTATTTTCCATGTTATTAACTTGCAGTGGTTAATGGTCATGTAAAACGTCCGCAAGATGAAGACATTCAGTCAAATGTCCTTGAGGTTGTTGGCTCAAATGTTCAGTCCACGTACATCACATGCCCCGCAGATCCAGCTGCAACACTTGGCATAAAACTACCATTCTTGGTTATGATTGTAAAGAATCTGAAAAAGTATTTTACCTTTGAGATCCAAGTGCTGGACGACAAGAACGTGAGACGTCGCTTCCGTGCTTCTAATTTTCAAGTGTGTAAGTTTGCCCATATTGCTATATTGTTATTTTGGTTTGGACAAATTGTTAGTAGATTTTGTTGGCCCTATAATTGGAATAAGTAGACAAATCATGCAATATGGCCATAGGTGGAAATTTCTAGCCTGTGGTGGTTCTTGGGCTTGAAATGAGATTTCATATCTTGCATTTAGAAATCAATGGATCTGCAGTTTAGTTGCTTAGACTACGCTGTAATCACAGTGCTGGAGGAAAAGAGTCTTGCCAAAGGAAAACCGTGGATCTCTCAATCCCACATTGTGTTATCAATAAAATGATGAGGGTGCTTTTAGTTATCAATAGATTTGAACCACCTATCCAGAATCATGTTTCATGTGAACTCTGCAGCCTGCCATTGGCTTCCTGCCAATTGATTGCTTGTACCGAGATAATTGTCAGTGGAGATTGGCAGGACGACTTGTTATATATAGTTACTTTCTGAATCAGCTGGACAAGAAGCCCTTCGTCCCTAATAAAATGGGATATTCTTAAAGTGTGCACTCCATTATATGACACGCTGTGTACAATTGGTTGCTTGCATGATAGTATGAGTTATGTGACATTTAAGAATTGGCATTGCGTGTAATAACACCCTCTCCTCTATTAAGTTCTATATGAGTTATGTAACTAGAGGAATTGGCATTGCATGTAACCTTTCAGTCTTGCATTGCAGGCTGTGACTAGGGTAAAGCCATATATTTGCACCATGCCGTTGAAGCTGGATGAAGGATGGAATCAGATCCAGTTAAATCTCACTGATTTGACCAGGAGAGCATATGGAACTAACTATGTCGAGACATTGAGAGTGCAGGTACATGCAAACTGCCGCCTAAGAAGAATATATTTTTCGGACCGCCTTTACTCCGAAGAGGAACTTCCACCAGAATTTAAACTGTATCTACCCATGCAGGTGAGATTGTCTTCTTCAGGGAATAGTTGGTTTTTGAATGCGTTCTCTTTCAATGCTCTCTCTTGTTGGCTAACTCTCAGTACATTCTCTGTTGCAGAAAAGTTAGGAACTTTGGGAGAAAGGTCTCCAGATCAATTACTTGCGACACAAGCACGACCTATTGAATCATGTGATGTGTATGGTTATCTCGTCACGTGGTATATGGCTGTGAACTTGATGGACTGTGGTCAAAATCTTAAGCCTTTATAAGCTTATTGGCTGTTGTAGTTAGCTATGAATGTCTCTTCCTCCTGATATCCGTTATGATTATGGCCAGAAATAGCATATTGGAGCAAGTTATTTCACACCAATATCTAGATGGTATAAGTCTCCTACCAGACTCTGACCTGTGCTCTCAAATCTCATACTTACTCTCGAGTCTTGCCACTTTGCGCATTAGTCCATACTCTGTTGCGTTCAAGGCTGAACCTAGGGCCTCTCAGTATTCATATATGAATCACTTGCTTTGATCATCTCTTAAACTTAATGCGTCTCCGTTGGTTGCCTCTTTAAGGAAACAAACAATGTGGTCGTGTTGCTCATGTCTGGGACATTTCCCTGGTTGATCGATTTGCTTAACATTTTGAAACATGTTAGAGATATAACATGTTAATGCAATTCGTCAGTCACAAGGTCACTGAACACTGGATTTCTAACTGCAAAGACTAATAAGAAGAATGGATTCTCATCCTACTTAATTGCTCTTCGGAGACCTCTTTTCAAGTTTTTCACATGTCAGTAAAATAATAGGGCGTCATACTCAACGCTAAGCAGCACCGCACCTACCGGTATTTTAATACCTGTCTTCACAAACTTGAGTTCAGAATCATAATGCGTTGCTCCAATTCCACTTATATGATTCGAAATTTGAATTACTTCGGTGTCTCAGACGCTTCACAGGATTGAAGTTCCTGAAGTTGCTTACTCCGCATCCTCTTCGAAATTAACTTGAGGAAAATTGTGGACAGCCTGCTTTAACCAACAAAATTTGAGGCTAACGCACTTCCACTTGATTTTGTTATGCAATTCCTTGTACCAACGGTCAGGCAAATTGCTATAAGGCAATCTGGAAGTGCACAAGGAGTAGTTTTCTTTTTCAAAAGCTATTTCCTGGGAAATATATTTACAGTTCCCACCAAACTCAGCTAACTTCATTTGACTAGCCTCTGAAGATGGAAAGTTCCCACCAAACTCAGCTAACTTCATTTGACTAGCCTCTGAAGATGGAAAGGCTGGATAAATTACAAAGTTATTGTCAGCTACAAGAATATTGATGATGCCTATGCGTTGCAGCTGAAGTTTCCTACTACATTTCTCGCACTTAAATGCTAAAAAGGCTCTTAACTCCTCGCCTAGTAAAACTGAAGATATATAACTCTGCAAAGTAGACCTCTTCCCTTGCACTCATCCTACTGTATCTAGATCAACTTCAGCATCTGTCTCTCCATCCACTGTTCCTGCTTCTGCTTCGGCATCCGCTTCCAACTGCCCTGGCTCTGGGCCTATTTCTGTGTCCGAGCCCTGCTTCAGATGTTCATCCGGCGGGGTACCGCCTTGGGAATCATTGACAGCTGCAGCAGCTGTTGGGTCTGTGTCCATTGGTGTTGCTGTTGCTTCAAGATCCCCTCTTGTACCTTCATCATTCTCACTTGCCAGTGTAGCAATCTTCCCACATAGAACATAGAGAAGAGGCAATATGAGTACAAATAAAAGAATATAAAATAGCTAAGTAAATGTGAACGTTCAACCATCTACATGCATGCCCATTCCTCATGCTTTTTTCTTCCTTTTCTGAATTCTGAAGTATAAAATAAGTATATATCACAGCTTTACCACGATTTCTAAAACCACTAGAGAATCCAGCATTTATCAATTTAAAGCTGATTGAGGTTATCAATCAAAAGCCATACCTAAACAGGATGCCATAATTTCTCTTTGGATAAACCTAAGATTTTCATAAACCACTGCCCTACGCAATCCCATTCACTAAGTGATGATGAGTAAAACCACTTCAAGTACAAAATTACTGTGACCTTTCTCGAAAATTTAGCCGCATGCCACAGGATGACTCCTCGTTATGCTTGGCAAAGCATACCATATCACATCTGAAGCTCTTGCTCCTCCCATCACATACCAACCAAAGTTTTAAAGAGACTCATGTCTTTCAGTAACAACAAAGGGAACACATTTAGATTACTTTTGACTACAAGTCTTCTTTGCGTGTGATTTAACAGGGGCTTAGTCTGAAAGTGACATCTAATATACAAGAAACACAAACCAGTGCATACATGCCCTTCAAAATATTTGCTATCATTTCTTTTATGATCTAGTGTACCTGGTTTTCTTCAGCTTGCTGAGGAGTAATCTTTGTTTCTTCCTTCTTAGCGCGTTTGGATCTCTCATTTGGCTTAGCTTGATACTTCGAGCGAACAGGGGTTGGCAAGAGTTCAAGGGGCACAACCCCTTCAATGCCATGGTCAGTGAACTACAAGGACATCCACAGGATACTTTTGTTACTGAGAGCATAATACAAATATATGCCAAAGCTATTGTAAAGTTCAATCAGGTCGTACTCGAGAAAACCCTTCCAAATCCTGCCGAGCCGAAAAACGAAGACCTTTCCAACAATATACCTGCATCAAGTTCAGCAAGTTTTCAACCATGAAATCATCAGAGGGATCTTGGAGAGCAAACAATGCACCAAAACGGGATCTTTCCACCCAAAAAGAGATGAAACGAAATTAAGGGATACAAGTTTTACCCGATTATTCTTGTGATGATAATCATCTTCTATTCCACTTGATTCATCCATCTGCATTCACATAAGGAAGCCCACATCTCAATAATTTACTACTTCAAACGAATGAAAATCTAAGGATCCGTATGAAGAAAAACTACTTCCGGGAAATTGTCTTTCCATTTTCCGGTGTTTGGATGACCAAAAATTAATTGATGCATTAAACATGTTTTCCAAAAATCGAAAACAACAAGCTTTAGATTGGGTGAAAATAACTTCCCCTTCTAGCAAGAAGGAATCACTTTCGCTAAACCACAAACAAATGAAAAATAACCATTTTCCTTGAAAATGATTTCGATGAAAAATATTTTCCTTTATTGTGAAGTTTTTAGTTAAACAAATGCATCCTGAAGAAACATCCGTATGAAAATCTTTCCAAAGCTTAATAATAATGGAATAAGATATAAATGCATCGACATATCCAGGACTTACATCTTCGGCCAAGGGTTTCCAGTACTCCATGACAGCAGGAGTTCGGACACGTTGAGGATCAGTCAATGCATTCTTGACAGGTCAAAAAGAAGAGTAGTTATTATTTGATAAGCAGGAAAGATAAATCTATTAAAATATGGCATTTTGTAATCCACGTTCTTTTGTAAGAATTTTCCATGATCAGAAGCTTATTTACATCATGGCACGGTATTGACTTGACATTGACACAACATTCAACAGTTTATAATTTGTAGCTTTATAAGTCGATGCATGTCTGTTAAAATGGACAGTAGCTCACAGATGGTAGAGCCATGCCATTTCAGAATTTTATTCAAATTCCAAAATGATGAAATCACTCACTTTCCAGATGCTGATACTAGATATATGGTAAATAATGATGCCACAGGAAACAGAACAAAGTAAAAAAAAAATTGTAAGTTCCTGAATTAAGCACCAAAATCTCTCTTCAAAGAAATTGAAGGGAAAGACCACTGTATCTTCCATTAATAGTGCCTCTTTTGAAAATATAGGCCCATTTTGCATGGAGTAATTATGTCTTTTCACCAAAACCTTAGAGTGCTGGTAAGCCTTCAATTATAGTGTTTGAAAGGATTAAAAGCTACGAGACTACTGATATAACAATGTGCATCTTCATAAAATGATGTGCGTGTTAATAGTATCTCAAAACTTCATACTCCAGAATATGTTACACTTTAAGGTATGAGGATGTCAGGATACAAAATTCATAATAATTTCAGCATCTCTCAGTTAGCATCTGTGGGATCCTGGAGACTACCGTTTACATATAAAAGGAGGGTGTCTGCACAGCGCACACTAATATTCTTTCATCCTTGTTGCATAATGCATACTGGCAGATCTTCCTCACAAAGAATGTGACAATTTGTGCTTCATTTCATACTTCAATTATTCAATCTTTAAAAATAAGGAGATAACTTATTTTGCTCTTAGACTTCATGAAAACCAATCTCATAAGCAGTGTTTTACACTCCAATTAGTGTTTCAACCAGTAACCAGTTGAACCACTGAGTTAATCATTTATTTACAGACATTCATTTTCAAAATTGACCAAAGTCAGAGAGTTGGCCGGGTAGCATAAGTCATACAAAGCACAAATTTGGGAGGCCAGACACCCAAGTTTGATGCAGAATAACAACTGAATCCAACATTCCAGTAAATGGCATGGCTCACATTTATGACCACTCACTATTTGATATAAACCAGACCAAACAATGTCCACTTCCCAGTACACCTTTTTTTTTTTTTTTTGGTGAAAAGGTAAGTAACCAGTACACCATTTTCATA
Organism: Eucalyptus lansdowneana; assembly: GCA_017140395.1. NCBI lineage: Eukaryota > Viridiplantae > Streptophyta > Magnoliopsida > Myrtales > Myrtaceae > Eucalyptus > Eucalyptus lansdowneana. Next base: position 73,665,026 of record CM029487.1, on the reverse strand, counting down.
GCAAGAAAACTAAATAACATTATAAAAAGGTGAAAAAACATTGCAGCAGCAACTGTGATGAATGATATATCATGAAAAACAAGTTAACTTACGGCGTAAAAGAAATCTTAGAGATATTGAATATAACATACTGGATTCTGATCAGACCACTTCCACAACTGCGACAGCTCTTTATTTCCTAGTCTCCACCTGGGTCTTCTGAAAGATTTGTAGGAAGCAAAATTCTTTAATAATATGACTTTGTAAACAAAATTATGGGTTTATACAGTAACAGTACTCATAGGCACAATCATTGCACATGTATATCCAATGCAACAAGATGGAGAAACGAATGATTACATCCTTCGCTATCCTAACATAGCTCAATGAAGAACATGCATAATCCATACGATCTCCTTCCAAGGCATAATCAGTTATGCCAGAACAGCAGGACTGCTGTCCCAATTAGATACAGGCTAGCTGATAAGTAACAAAAGATTAGGAAGCAACTAAGTTTGGTACATCTAATAGAAGAGAAACCTTAAAAATATGTAAGTTTTAAGAAACTAAGTGATGATATTTCAGCAAGGTTATTGTGTTCACTTTCTTTGGTGTTCCAATCTCATGCTGGTACAGCATTTCATGGCCTTTCTCTATAAAAAATAAAAAGATCTACACAGAGTCTATATTGAGTCATTGTATAGAAGTTACTGTACTCTCGTTTCTTCAAATTTGTTCCAAGAAGAAACAATTCTCACAATGCTAATTAACTAAGTTAGGTACATCTAATAGATGAGAAACCTTAAAAATTATAAGGGTTAAGAAACTAAGTGATGATATTTTCCACGAGGTTATTATGTTTACTATCTTTGGTGTTCTGATCTCATGCTAGTAAAGCACCTCATGGCCTTTTCTCTATAAAAAATGAAAAGAGCTGCTCAAAGTCTATATTGACTCATTGGTATAGGAGTTACTGTCTTCTTGTTTCTTCAACTGTGTTCCAAGAAGAAACAATTCACACAATGTTAATCAAGTGTGCTTAGTGTTTCTTTTTCTTCTTCTTTTTTTTCTTTTTTTCTTTTGGCTCTTCACAGGGATCAGCCCTGTGAACTATAATTACCAAACACCCCCCACCCAAAGAAAGAAAAAAAGAACACCACATGGACCCTGAAGGTCTTCACTTCTTTTTGCTTCCTGCAACTGAAACTTGAAGCTAGTATACAGAGCAAACTAATAAGTAATCAGGTCATCAGGTCAGTCACCAAGGAATATTTCCTCTAGAACACTGGGAAAATCATGCAAAATGGCATACCTTTTTCTGGTACCATCTTGTATGGTCTTCTTCTCCATTGGTTGTTTCTCAAAAGGTGGGCAACCATCACGCTTCCACCAAACCTGAGAGCAGATATATATAGAACAACCAAGACACATAAAAGTCACAATACTTCGAAATAATACTACAAGCATACTCTGAGAGAGAGAGAGAGAGATGTGCTCACCCAGTTCTTTTCTCGTTCTAGTATATGCTCAATCTTTTAAGAAAATCTTTGCCTCTCGGCGGAGTCATTTCTAGCAGATTCTTAACACGATCCTCACAAGATTTTATTTCTTCTTTCTGGAAGGGGGAAGAGTTCAAGTCTTTCAAAGAGTTAGGCCTACATAATTCTGATAAAGAAAGTACAAAGGAGTTAAAGAATGCTATCTAAATTCTAAACCTATTATGGAGGAAAGCACTAACCATGCTTTCAGAGGGCAAATCCTTCTCATTCTTTCCAGGGGACTAAGCAATAAAAGTACAGTTAGCATGCTCCCTCAAATATATAGATGAGTCACGAAAACAAAGCTTGAGGTGATCTTTTACCCTTAGATAGTCAAACAAGATGAGGCACTGAACAAGAATATGGCGACGAAAACTTGGATCTTTTAACTGTAGCCAAAAAAGAGAGGACGTTAAGAGTGAATTCATTGAATTAAACTTTTGCATGTTAATGCAGGTTCACTTTGATACAACACTCACTTCCAGACCCATAAGTTTACTACTTGTTAGATACTTTATGCCAAAATTTGCTGCCTCTTCCTCCATATTAATGGCGTCTCCCTCCTCATCGCTTAATGGCTGAGCTTCAAAGGTACTGAAAACAACCTGAGAGAATGCAAGGAAGAACACATATAATGAGGTAACTGACAAGTGGAATGGTAAATCCCATAATAAAAGGAAAGAAGTTTGATATTTAGATAGGTCTTTGTACACATCTCACCATTAGACTGGATGTGAATTTCTGCCACTTTGTAGGAGCATTAATTAATGAAGGAGGGTTGCAAAAACACTCCTACAAACAAAGCAGCACCATTGCTTTAGCACCAGAACAGAAAACCATGAATTAAGATGGAAACGATTCCTAATCCAAAAGCCAAGGTTGAAAACCGTTGGATAGAGAAGCCTGACAGGCGTACGAACTTCAACAAAACTCATGCTATGATAGTCATATAAAATTGTAACCTTATACATACAAAGCAACTCCATTTAAAAAGAATGCTGGCCCATCAAGGAAACTGGTACAAAAAAATCTAAAAGATGGTGGAGTATTAGACAGGTGAGACACAAAGTGCTACCAACATTCCATCAAACTTCAATCCATAAGAACTGCCCCCTTTTAGCTTAATAACAAATATAAGAAGTTCCAGAAACTATGCATCACACAATATTAAGTTAATAGGTGTAGATTACAGGCAAATGCACATGGTTCTAGCTTGTTCTCTCTTGGCAATTTACGAGCATATCTTAGAGGGGGATTGCCCTCACTAAGAGCATCATCCTATCTTGATATTCATTGAATTTTAAGTGAAGAGAAAAAGGAGTTTCTTGTTCTCATGTCAAGTTGCTGAACATAGCTTAGACAACCCTGTTCTACTAATTTTTGGACACATATTGTTATGCGTCACTTTGTGCATAATTTCAACTTCACTAGCTTCCTTTTGCTTACATTACTTCTCCCTATTTGGACACAAACCGTATATACACCCTGCAGACTAGGTTTTGTACCTACCTATGTCAACCCCTACTCCAATTCCATCCCTCCGTAAGTAAATACACTGGAAAAGCCAAAAGGTTCTATATTCCTGCCTTAGTCATTATGCTTGCTTATGCAAATTGAAAACACTATTACAGTACATACCTGTAAACTCCAGAAGGTTTTATAGAAGTTGAAGTCAACAGATATGCCTGAAAACAAGAAATTTTGTTCAAATTAATCTGAAGGAGGATGCTTTTCCATTATTAATGAAAAATAGACAATTCGAAATTGATTTCAGTACCAGCAGGAGGATCTTTTTCATAGCTTGTTTCATTTGATGTGTTGAAAACTCCTTTGATATTTACAGCTGAAGACATTATTAGAAGCAACAGAAATCAAATGACTATCAACAGCAACAATCACGTTGAAAGCATTCATCTTGAATAGGAAAGGGATAATACCTGAACGCTCCGAAAGTGGAAAGAAGTGAGCCAGAAACATGAGAATACGTCCACAAAAGACCACATCGTTTGCCTTGATATCAAAGAATAGATGGATAAGTCAAAAAATTAAACAACCCTAATATAGAATAATGTCTTAAGAACATTATTTTCATTTAAATGAAACTTTAAAAAAAAAAATTCTAAAAATTTCACTAAGCAAAGAGAAAGTGCTGATTGCTTGCTGAAAAGCTTTTCCTACAGGGAAGAAATGGTCAAGTATGTTTTAACTATTGGCAATGTCCAAATTTTCAACCTTCACAGACTAATTGCTAATAAATGTTGAAAAGGCATGGTCGCTAGCTTCTACCCCATACAGTTTATACATAAGAACATCTTTCCCTTTCTAAGAAGTTACTCAAAAATTTCACCAGAGATCAAGGTAGCATCATGGATCTGCCCCATCAAGAAATGACAAAATAAAATAAATCCAGACTGGCAAAATTGTCATCACCTCTCCTACTATGAGGCAGACCTTTATATACAGTATTACGGATGTTTTCCATAGGAACACAGTCCCTATGGACAACAAGAAGTACCTCAAGGGAATAGTCCTAAAAATATTATTGCAGCAGGTGCAGTTCCTTTATGGTAGCACAAGCGCAATGAACAACATAAATTTATCACCATATCTTTTAAAGGGCAAAAAGAAAGAAGATATAAGAACAAGAAAGCCATCATAAGAAGGATTAAAATGCGAGAAGCGACATTTAGAATGGAGAAGGGACTCACTAGCATGACAAGAAATTGTTAACTTCTAAGTTTCCAACAAATAAGTGTCCAACTGTCACTATTTGCTCATACTTGAGACTATTTAGAGGACATGGAGAGTGAATCATGATACCTTTGATAGTCGACGAAGAAGTTGATTGCATGTTCTCAACATGACGAGTTTTCCACGAGCAAACAGCTCTTGCTGGATCATATTGAAATGATTGATCGTTAAAGACGCAAAAAAGGTCAGAAGGTAATCCAAAGGTTAATTCAAGAAAAAGAATACTTGCCTTCCCCAATATATCCTGTTTACTCTCAATATAACCAAAGATATCTTTGCAGTTCCTCATTGTGGACATTTCTGTCAAGTCTTCTAGCAGTTGAAATATCATACCACCCTCAATATGCTCTTTCTCACAAAGATACAGCACAATGTCTAGCAAACACCGGAAAGAAAGAGTCAAGAAAAGAACAAGCAAGAATTTGCCTCCAGTTCTGGCTGCATGGATGCACACCCAGACCAAGCTAGAAAATTGTGAAACCAGAGCATTCTAAGAAAGACTAAGCTGTGGTTGCCCTGCTTAGAGGCTAGCAAGACTGAAATTGCCATGATCTAAACAACAAAAACGGAACAGAAGAAAGTGGGCTCTTCCCAAGCAATTCAAACAATAGAACCCAGCATATAGTATTCAAAAGAGAATTTCCATTACAAAACAGTGAACCAACAACATATCTGGGAGAATATCATTTTCATCACCCTCATGGCTCCAACTGATCTTCCAATAATAATATTTGCACAGCAAACTCAAGCCCAATAGAAATATCCATCACAAGTGATGAGGGAAAATTTCCAACTTCTGGAAGTGCAAGCTTGCTTTTAAAATTTCCAATTATTTGCCAGGATACGACAAGAATTCCATTTCATTAACACAGTTAAAAGTCACCAAACAGCTTTTAAAGCTTTTTAAAATATTCAACTACAACCCAACCAAGAAGGTACCACTGAAGAGTCAATACAACAGGATAAGGTTTGATCTTAGACTTCTTCATTATTCAACCAAAACTTCACTTGTGCTTGCATCATATTAACCCCTCAAACCTTGGTTTACTCAGCTATTCTTTTTTACATTTTCCTTTAATACAAGCCAACCAATTCACCTGATATTCCCATTTGACCATATTCTCTGTGTTACAGAATTCATGATTTCTCCAGCACAACAGAGACAAATCAATAACCCCACATAGATGACTGACCATCAGATTACAATATGCAAATAGAAGTATGAAACTTAATTTAACAAGCCTCGAAATTTATACAAAATTTTAGCACGAATTATCCTCTAAGTACCAAGAAGTCGGGGAACATGTCCTTGAGTTATTTCGCTCTCATCAACCGATTGGCCATGCTGCATTATTGGCTCTCCTGATTGTACAGCAGCTGCCTGTCAATTACACCAGAATAGATGTTCTGTCATCCAAGAGTAAGTGGCATTGAAGAGCAGAAACTGGCAAACTGTCTCAACTACTTAGATAGCATGTAACAACTTTAAAATTCCTTCCCAAGCCTCTGGATACAAGCTATAGATGATAGCATGAGTTTGAAATAGTGTTGCAAAAGAAACCAACAAACAAGCAGCAGAAGTTTAACCATACCACCAGCTCCTGAAGCAATGCCCGAAGTATATTTTCAAGCAGCTGATTCTCATCCTGTGCCAATTTTGTTTGTTTCTGTCCACAAAATAATCAGGCTCAGAAACTGAGGGAAAAACAGATACTTGTCAAATGCAGGTGTAAAGTAAAATCAGAAAAAAAGAATTCTACACTATATCATTTTAAATTCAAAGACATTAGTCACATGCTGAAGTATCACTAGGCAACGGGCACATTCGAGATATCAATAAGAGCAAGAGTTTTTAGTCACTTGCGCGCTCAAATTACAGAACCACGGAACTCATAAAGACAATCGAATGAAATGTAGCAAACAGCGAGGAAGCAACAAACACCTCGCCTCGTGGCATGTCTGCTGGTAAGATCATGAAGAAGGAGAATCCAGCTCTAGATAAGTGAAATACCTGAGGTTTTATAACTTCTTGAACCGTCGAAAGAGCAAAATTCTCCGGTGGTCCAGGCTTAAGTATGGCCCTCCTGAACACTTCCTGGACAATCAAGACAAGCCATTTCAAGATAAGCAAATCAACAAGCAAAATACTTTGAATTACACCTCGACATCCCAAAGCTTGCACATTCTTAAGAAATTTGCATCTAGCTCAATTCAATCGGTAAACTCCAGTGCAAAAGAATCGATAGATATCATCTCCCCACCCATCATCCCATTCAAAATGCGAGCTTCTGCCGAGCTCCGACGCATCCGAATCACGAATTTTAGAATTCGAACCATTCAATATATAGCGTTAGCTACTAATTTGATCTCAGTTCCGCAGTACGATAAACAAACGACAAATCGAAATTCATTCATCCGATCGTGAACATGGGAGTATCAACTATCAACCATTTCAGTCAATGTCACTGCCGCCGCCGCCGCCGCCGCCGCCGCAGAAGCTCCGCCGGCGACCGCCGTTGGCCGGAGAGCGAGGCCGAGGTTCTCCGATGGACAAGGAGGGAGAGGCTTCTCCTGGTTCGCCTTTTGCCCTAACGGTGAACCGGAAGAGAGAGGAAGTGCCTGGGAGGAAGGGGGAAAGAAAAGCGAGAAATTGCAAATGCAGTCCCTGTATTATCCCCCAATTCGGTTTTGGTCCCTGTAGTATTCTCCTGTGACCAATTGAGGACGGATATGTTTTCTTTGACCCAAAGAAATTTCAAATTAATATGTCCACGCCACATTTCTCACAAATGAATTTTTCTATCTTCAAAATTTTCAAACTAGTCAAAAGCTTAGGATAAAATTAAGGCAAAAATTAAGGATTTTAGTAGATTTTCCGATCTCAATTCATTTTTCTTGGGATATGTATTTTTCATAACAACATTGTTGAGCAAACTCAATTATGTTGAACTTTCATGCTCAATCCACGTCACACATCGATCATCCAAGTTGTTTTACATTTGTTTCACGTCGGCAATTTAACAAAGATATTAGTTAGAAACTTATGAAAAATAAGTTTTGCCACGGATGTATAAATTTGGGACTTTCTATTGCATGAAAATTAGTCTAAGATTAAAATATGGCATGGAAAATACTATTTTAGAATTATTGACAACACTAAAACAAAGTGAAAGAATACACAAAGCGTAGAGTGGAGAGCATCTCTATCTTGATAATCAAGTTAATTGTTGATAAGAATCACATACCACGTTTTGATATGATCTCAATTTCATTATATCATAACATTCTATACTTTATTTTAAGTTACAATCATATTTTACCAGTTAATGCTATATTATTATTTCAATTCGCAACACCTAAAAATAAAATATACAACAAAGACTCGTGTATGGTGCTGGGGCCTTATGAGAAAAAAAAAATTATAAATATTTTTATAAATATTTTTAACAATCAATAGGTTAAACTTATTTTTAATGGAAATTACAAAATTAGACACACCATATGTGGTAACTTACGTTTTTTCCTAAAATGAGAAGTTACCGAAAACGGTAAGAAAATAGCTAATAAAGTCGATATGCAACGACGATTTAAAAAAAAAGCATCAACGCGTCGCGTCTCGTTCAACGATTTTGAAATCCGCCACCCAATCTACGGCCGCGATCTCCCAAGCGCGCGAAGCCGAGACAGTCAACCTCTTCTGCGGCCAGGATCCGATCTCCCGGCGCGCGCGCAGCCTAGCCGGCGCTCCACCGGATCCTCGCTCCGCCTCTCTTCGAGGAGAAAGAGAGAGAAAAAGAGAGACGCCATCCTCTGTAGAGAGAGAGAAGCAGCCGGAAACAGACGGACCTCATTCATCCGCGCACGGCGAGAGCACCCGCGATTCGCCGCACCGGAATCCGCCCCGAACCTCCCGGATCGGGCCGCCGCCGACGACGCCGACCCGAACTCGATCTGCCAGCGCCACCGCCGCCTGTCCATGGAGGGAGTCGGGGCGCGGCTGGGCCGGTCCTCCACGCGGTACGGCCCCGCCACGGTCTTCACCGGGCCCGTGAGGAAGTGGAAGAAGAAGTGGATCCCCGTCACCCCGTCCGGCGCCTCCGCCTCCGCCGCCGCCGCCGCCGCCGCAGCCGCAGCCGCAGCCGCAGCCTCGAACAGCGGCGGCCACGGCCTGAACGGCGCCGCGGCGGCGAACGGTAGCGGTGGCGGCAACGCGTCGCATCTGGTCCTGTATAAGTGGACGCCGATTACGCAGAGCGGCAATAGCAACGGCGGCGCCGGCGCCGGCGGGAACAGCAATAGCGTCAGCGGCAACGGTGTCGATAAGAGCTCGACGAACGGCGACGCTGCTGCTGCTGCGGAGGAGCCGCCGCGGCGTAAATTCAAGTACATTCCGGTATGGAGGCGGCAGATCGCCGCATAAGTGTAGTTGTTGTGTTCAGTGCTTTCGTTTGTTTGATTTTCTGCAAAAAGTTGCGAATTGATGGGAGAAAGAAAATTTTACAAGCCGTCGTATAAGCTGCATTCTTAATGTCAATGGGTTTTGAATCAAAATTTCAAATGGGAATTGCGTGGTTATCTTCTGTCAAAATTAGCTTGAAGTGAGAAATTTTATATATTTTCCGTGTGTAATCTGAAATTTCACCTGTTTCTTTCGGGATTTATGTCGATATGAATTGGGCAGTATTCCTGTGAGATTGTCCGAAAATGTCTATAGACTAGTTGGAACCGTGCACTTTGTTGTCTCGGTTTTGATTGTTGGAGTGGTTGGTTGACAGTAGTTGTAGTTTAAATTTTGCAATGAGGTCGTATCGTCATACTGGACGCATAGGTGTAGACTAGTGATGGGTTAACAACAATGGACGAAATGCAAGTACATACTCACTTGATGTGTGGGAATTGATTGGTAAGGGTTTGGATTTAGAAACTGGCAAAGAAAGGTGACTTGAGGCTGTACCCTTATTGTTTGTTCTGGGGGCCAAAGAAAAATGTCATGATATAAGCTAGATAAGGAAAGATTGAGGCGTTGATGGAGCACATGTGACAATTTAGGCATCCAAAGCGTTAACCTTCAGTGTTCCAAAGAAACAGTTATACTAGTGATGTCAAAGCTTGATTTTAGGTATAGGTGATGTCAAAGAAATCAGAGAAAGTTCCCCCTTTTTGTGGAGAAAGCAAGACAGTTGATTTATGCTGGAATATGCTAGTCTTAGTGTAATGACAACAATTTGACAGCCATGAGCACAATAGGTCTCATGTTTCTGCGTTCGTGTTCATTTTTCGATTCTCTTGGAATGTTCAGGACAAATTACTTTGATGTCTGATTAAGCTTTATTTTCTCTATTTTTACCGGTAACATGATACTGCTGATTGTACTTGATTTGTAAAAGTTTTTTTTTTTTTTTACCTATTTTGTGCTTATATGTGTGTGAAACTAGGTGCTGTTGGATGAATGTTGTGCAATTACTGTAATCTTCAAGGGAACTCTATGTCTGGTAGTGAGTACATGGAAACGGGAGTTTTGGCTGACAGTTATGGTATGGAAACATCATGATTACAGAGAATGGTCCCTTTGGGGCTTTGCGTCATTGCAAAAGGAAATGCCTCTGGCTTCTAGTTTATTTTAGGCAACTCTTAGCCATTGAAAGCATATACTGTTCAGACAAAAATGAAAAGCATGCAAAATAGACACTACTCACCAAAAGTGAAAATTTCAGTAGATAGGTATCTCAGCTTGAAGTATAGACGCTCCTCACCCGAAATCAGAATTTCGGTAGATAGGGATCTCATAAAGCTTCGTTCCTCATTGGTTTTTTAATGGAGGTCATAGGTGCTAGATCTTGTTGGAGAGAATGCTTCAAACCCTACAGATCTCTTTGAAGGATCTCAAGTTTTATGATGATGCATTCTAAAGGGAATTATGTGTGTTACTGGTTGCTACAAAACAACTGTAATGACCATATTGGACCAAATTATTTGAGCAGTTACAAATAGGAACAAGTATGAGATTTTCTTGAAGAACTCTCTGTATCAATCAAGAGTCTCTTCTAACATTCCTTTTGTGAGAAGCATCATCTGCAAGTATAGCTGATACCATTGAGGAAGTTCATAATACATACTTATGCCTAGAAGCTGTGCGAAATCGGTGATAAATCAGCTAAATCCCTCAATTACATCAGTTACGGTGTGGAGCAGTCTGCAGCCTGAGACTTTAAGCATTGTTACTGTACAAGATTGTTGGTTGAGTAGATAAGATTACATGAATATACCTGAATTCATGTAGTCCATTTTGTTTTTCTTAGATGAAAAAAATAAACTGGGCAGTAGATCACCAGGGAAGCGAACAAGGACTCACCATTTTGTCAACAGAATTTTCTGCAGATAAATTAGTTGACCATCAATGCATGTGGCCAACCATTTATTGTGACTATGCTGGTCGACTGCCAATCTCCCGCTAGTCAACCACATAGCTCCATTTTGACTGAAAGTCTCTCCAATAATAGTCGAATTCTCTCAACCAACCTCTTGTCAGTTAAAATTTAAAATGCATTTGTGGGAATGTCAGATCTAATTTACCAAGTGAATGGAACAAAATATGAAGAGTCCTTTGACTGAGAAATGTAAAGTAAGAGGTCATAGGGATAGAGCCATATTGTTGCAATGAGCAACAGTATCTTTGGGCTTTTTCCTTATAAGTTGGGGCTATAAATAGTCGTCAGTATTTTGAATTGGAAAGATAGAATCCAAGCTTTGATTGTGTCCCTTGTTTTGACTTTTGTTACCTGCGCTTAATATGCTGCTAGTCCAACTGAAGTTCCTCGTCTGATGAAATATAACTTTTGGCAACCAAGTTTAGATAGAATGAAATTTAGCAATCGATGTAAAATTAGGTTTTAAGTTGAGTGGCGAGAATGCATCTTATCCACTTTATCTTATTTACCTTAACAACAGAAGTATATGTTAGAATGAAAAAGAGCTTTCACTATTTGGCTTGTGAAATTAGCTGTGCAGAAGATTTTTAATGTGCCAGTTTTTGAAGATTCTTGACATTGAGTGCAGTGGCATAATAGAAGTCATATCTGCAACCTCACTTGGCGGATAAGGCTTGTTATCTTTTGTTGTTATTATTGTAGTTATTGTTTTTTGAGCAGGAAATGATTGATAATTGTAACAAGGCATGAGATTTAATAAGAAGCTAGTGAGACTTCTGACTTGCTAGGCACAAATTTACCATTTGAATGATTTTAGCTCATTAAAAGGGATACTGATTTTGAACACCAATTTTCCATTTTCAAAGCTGAGCCTTTTCCAGGGCAATGGAGATGCTCGTTAATTTTTCCTGGTAAAGAATAGGGAGGCATCTTAGCACAATTCATCATACAAATCCATACAGAAGCTGATTTTAATCATTGTAATGGAGTTGGCTCTGTGAAGACCAATTTTTTGCAAATTATTTTATTGTGCTTGTGTTGTGGGTTTGCGTGTGGATGATGTTATCTTCCTTTGTCAAGTCAGATTGCTTTACTGGAAGAAGAGAAAGATGAGGATGTAGAAATCAATGCTGCAGAAAATGTTGACGATGAAGGGAAGCCAAGTGAAGACGATCTTAGTTCAATTGAACCAAACAACAAGAATGGTGGCTCTGATGAAAAACCAGACATCAATAATATGCCAATGGAAGTGAGTGAGGTAACATGTTATGGCCATCTTGTGCTTGTTTCCTTTTTCTATCTTCTTGTTTTATCTTTTAAAGGAATAATTTAGGGAAGGATAGACTTTACCTGGAAGCTTCAGGTCAGTTTGTAACTTGTATTTTTCTGCTTGATCAAACAAGATTATTTGTTTCACCCATTTCTTTTGTAATCCTCCTAGGACTGAGTTCATCAATGTGTGCGAAGAGAAAAAGAAAGAGTCGCATCAGTCAGTTGAGGCTTCCTTATTAGGTTCTTGGATACTCTGCAGTGACTTATAAACTTGTAAACATAGGCGTGGTCAGTTTTCCCTTCCTGTTGACACAACAGCCATACCACGTTTCTTGCTTTCTCTCGTAGATTAAAAAGTTTGCGTACCTATTTTGTGCAATATAAACATGTCTGTTTGCTTTTTCACTTCGTTCATACCTTTCAGGATGATAACAAAGGGGTACGGCAAGATCTCAATGAGAGCACTCTAGATTTGAGTTTGAGCTTCAAGGCAGGTGACGGGAACCATGATGTGGATTGAAAGTAAGATTGGCAGTTCAGGAAGATGTGATACGACATATCATCTCCAGTTTTCATTGGCGCAAAGAGAGAAAGCAGAGGTTTCTTTTCTTTGAGGACTCAAGCACGAGTCTACAGGACTTCCATTTTTATATGAGCTGTCAGTCTTCATCTCGGACCTTTAACCCAACTTATCCTGAGTTCTTGATCATTCTGATCACTTCGGGGCGGATGTTGTGTTTAATTGTAGTTGCTAAACATTGATTTGCATCTATTCTTTGAGTCTGGACTTGCTGGAGATGCTAACTTAAATATTAGTGGAACAAGATGCATAGTGATACTCTTGACACAAAGATACCATTGCAGCATGTTTCTTTTCAAATGAAATTCGAGGATTTCATCTCAAATTTGCAGAACGAGTCGCATTTCTTTCTCTGAATATAGGGCAACGCCCACTCGCCATCACTTGTGATTTGCCTTGATCTTAGCTTTTGGAAACCTTTGAAACTTGTGCAGGTTTTCCCTTTTCCTCCTTTGCCCTTTTTGTAGTCTTGGGTTTTGTTTCCTTCTTCAGACGCCTATGATGTCTACTACAGCTGCAGAAGCTTTTGAACAAAGCTTTAACGTTGTGGCTTTTCTATTGTAGTCCATGGAATGAAGTTGATGTCACAGTTCGTACTAGGTGTTAATGAAGTGGACCCGCTTAAGTTTCCTGCCGGTGAAGGAATCCAATTCCATTTAGGGTCAATCGTGCATTGTGAATGACCACTGGTCTTTATCAAGTTGGGCCCATTGGAGATTGTTTTATCCTTTAGAGCTACTCTATGCTGGGGCCACGGATCCCAAGTTCGATTCCAACCATTTCCTTTTCTTCTCTCTCTGTCTCTCTTTAATGTCTCAAATTGACTTGATAAGCGAGAGTACAATTTGCCAATCCATGCCAAATTATCGATCTTGCATCATTGCTATCTTCATCCTAAACCCGTGCTTGCTATTACGGTCGATTTAAGGTGTTTCATGCTCTTGGCTTTCTTGGCATCTCCTTGAGTTGCAATCCCAACTTAGGAATGGATGTGGCTTATGTATGGTTGGCCACTATATATGAAACGGTTGAAGAGAGAGAATCTACAATTTAAGAATATAGTAAGATGTGACGTGCTCTTGTGGGGTGTTGAGTAAGACCAACTTGTTACAGATGTTCACTTTAATTAAGCCAAGAAAAAAATAATATGTTGGTTATAACCATGATAACTTGGACCACCATTTATAAATCTCATTCATGCAATAACAAGAAATTCAATTATGAGATTAAAATAACACCGCAACATGATACCTTAAGATTTAAATTCGAGAATTGAGATTCTATCATGCGAGTTATAGTGGTGTCATGATAGATGATCTTGAGAATCGAAACCTAAAGATAAGATACTTCAAAAGGAAATCTCAAGTTCTCAACCCTAGGCCAAAGGAAAAGCTTGTTCCAACGTGGCCTAGAAAAGCGGGCAAGTCCCAGAGGGGAAAGAGGCTACAACAAGCTACCCAACAAGCTAGAAAAAGAGACATCGCAGGGGGAATCTTTGCCCTTTTAGCAAATGCTGTCCTCTGATCTGACCAGCCTCCTCTTCAATCCAGCAGAAACAGAGGACATGGACACTGGTACAGATGGGGACTGACCACAGGAGCTGCTGGTCCCGTCCCATCTCTCTCTGCCCTAATTCACCTAACCTGACCAGTGACCACACCTCTTCTTTCACTCACTCCAGCACACACACGGACAACACTGGTTTTTTGCATGCCCCCCTTGCAATCTCCTCCGTCCGAAAACCTGCGTACCATGTTTAGGATCTTTGTCCTGAACGATTTCTCAGGATTCGGGAGGGGGATGTGATCTTGTTGTCCTTGCCACCCATTACATATTTTAAAAATAATAACACAAATGACCTCCGAAACTTTCGATGTAATATGCAGTTTCATTCTTGGACTTTGATACAATAGGCACTACCATTCATAAACATTTAACTTATTTGATATGGTCCATGAATTATTGTAAATGTTCAACATAATCTCTAGATAACCTAAAAATATTTAAAAGTTCATGGACTATAACAAAAATATATTGATCATATTGAACAAGTTAAAAACTCACCAACGATATTTCATTTTAAATCAATATTGAAGGATCACATTGAACTTCATTGTGTAGTGGACCGAAGTTCAAGAATCCATTGTGTCATGTCCCCTAATTTTACATGTTAAATACTCTATAACATTATTTGCAAAGATCTAGCGATGACCGAGGCCAAGATGCAATGGCTTGTGCATACTCGATGTGTGCAATCGAACTTTTCCACTATTTTTGCATTTACTAAGATTTCAGATTTCCAACATAAGAGTACTAGCATGAATACATTGCCGACGTAGCATATTTCTTGCATGGACAAAAAGGGAAAACAAAAAACATTTAAAAAATTTATCCGCCTATGTAATCCATCTTATGTGATATTAGGAAAACATCTCTTTCCATGTGGAATTTTGCAGCTGTGCGGTTGTTGAATGTTCGGACATAATTGAGTTTGACGTTGCTAAGATTCCCGCCTTAAATATAATATATGAAGCGTAACATATATAATAAAAATAAGTCGAGTCTGAACGCTTGCTATGTCCATACCACTAAAAAAGGGCAATATTCATTATCGAAAACACACAATCTAAAAACTAAAAAAAAAAAAAAATCATTTTTTTATGTAGTTCCAAACATATTTTTTTACGTATTTAGTCAAAATTATGCTTTGCATCCATAAGTGAAAAGTACGCTTACATTTTGTTTCTTTAGCGGAAAATAAATAATTTGAAAATTATTTTTCTAAAATAATCTTTTGTATTGCATACAAAAACAAATTGACAATAAATATTTTCATAGATATAAATTATTATCGATATTAAAAATATTTATTATTTAATAATAATTTCCAGTGATATAAATAATTATTTTTAAAAGTATTTTTAAAATTATCCATTTTTGTCAAATTAACAAATTTACTTATAACATTTTTTCTTATTTGCCACAAGGAGGGGTTTGGTGCCTTGTCGTAGTAGAGGGCGCCTTCAAAGCTTGATATACTTTTAATGGTGCAAGGTGGCATTTGCAGACCAAAGTTGACTGGGAGAGGACTTTAATGTTAGCAATGGAACATAAATCGAGAGAGATAAGAGTGGGCGTGTTTACATGGACAAGGTGGCAGGTGACGACCAAAGTTGACTTTGGGAAAGGACTTTAATGTAGCAAAAGGACATGAATTGAGAGGGAGAGAGTGTGTGCGGTCACATATCTAAGGTACAAGAATGATCATAAACGGAATTGCCTCGAGTAAGGATTGTGTTCTCTTTCAACAAATGATCAGTGAAAACTAGAAACCCATTTTTTATTTTATATTAATTGGGCTGGACTGTTATACGAATCAATCGTGTTCAATATATAGTCATTAATGAGTTTAAAATGGCGGTGTACATTTTTTTATGAAAATTAATATAAGTGTTAAATAGATTTACGACTTATATAGATTGAACTCACTTCTATAATTATTTCTTCACTCTTTCACCCTTATTCGATCTTACAATTGCTCATTCTATGCTCTTACCTTAATTTAGGTATGAAGTTCCCTAAATTAAGTTAAATATATAAGTATTTGAACAATATGGGTCGGATCAAATACTTAAGTTGGGTACGAGTCATTTAATTTATATTGTATGAAAATAGGTTAATTTGGATCGAAACATATTATACTTGACCTGATCTATCCGTTTGACAAGTCTAGTAGAAACTTTGCTCTTGGTCAACATGTGTGATTTGCAAAATTCTCTAAAAATTTCGAACTAAAAATGACCATTGGCCTCACAAATTGAAAACAAGAATTAACTACTCTCTCTCTCTCTCTCTCTCGCCATAGTTTGTAGTAGTGGCAACAGCGTAGTCAAATGCTAAAAAGCAGTACTAGATGGCAGCCATGTGTTGGGAATGGGACGATAGTACCATGATGACAAGTACAAAGGCAGAAAAAAAAAAAAGAGGAAGAAACAATTAGGTGGCAATAATGTGACTCTGGTTGGCAAAGGCAAGAAATTTAGATTGAAAAAGATACGCGAGGAGGGCCGAGTTCAATGCATGTAATTTAGACATAATGACGTAAGTAGTCTATGACCTATAATTTAATATATAATTTGATCTCTTGATTTTTAATTTATTTAATATAATTCATGAATTTTAGCTCATTATACAATGTAGTCCATAAATTTTTAATTTATTCAACATAGCCTCTAAACTTTTAGTACATATTTGATACGGTCCCTACATTATATGAAAATATTCAATATAATCCATAGTCTTGAATAATTATGAAATGATTACATTGATTATTTTCATACAGTTTAGGGATTGTATTGAACATGTACCAATAGTTTAAGGACTATATTAAACAAATTAAAAGTTCGTAGATCACACTATACACCGACCTAAAGTTCATAGACCACATTGAATAAATTAAAATTTTATGAACCAAATTACATATTGGACCAAAGCTCGTGACTATTTGAAGCAATTTCCTAAAATTTATGGGTTCTTGGTTTTCATTTTCTTCCATTTCCTCGCTTATGTTTTTGGGCTAATTTTTAGTCAAGATAGAATCGGACATGATAAGATATAAAAATCATGAAATTTTGTTATATTCCATTCACTATATAAAGCCGATGTTTTATATCTTATCATGTTCATTGGTTGGTAGCAACCGCGTATAAACAGAGATGTTAAGAATTTTTTTGCAATTCACTGCTAAAGAAATCACGCGAATGGAGACAACCTTCAAGATCTAAACCTTAAACCACAAATGAGCTTATAGTAGCATTCTAGAGACATGGGTTAAGCCATGACAAAAGATGTAAATGTGCAACAATAGCGTTATTAGTGATATAGATTAGCCAACAAATACCAAATCTAGTACGAGAGAGAAAAGTGATCGTTATTTTGAAAAGTATAGTGCTTCGACTCTTTCGCTACTCACGTGAAGTTTCAACATGGATATGAGAGCTACGGTGAAGGAGTATTGACTTTCTCGTCATTATTGGGGCATTTCAACGTGAACTAAAGAGCTAGAAAGAGTTGTGAAGCTCAAGGTGAACCAAAGCTAAGGAGAAGGGCTAGTGTTCTTTTATAAATTTCCTTGCCTTTTATTCTTCAAGAATTAAAAAGATAATTTTCAAGTTTGAATTTGTTTATTTAAAATACGAGATCTTCATTTTTATTTACTTATTTTTTAAAAATAATTCTCCCCCTTTATTTTATTTATTTATTATTCCCTTCCATCTTCCCTTTATTAAAATTTAATTAAATAATAAACTATACTAATGTACCCAACACATGTAATAAATAGCAAGCACTATATATATATATATATGTATGTATGTATGTATGTATGTATGTATGTATTACATATTATAGAATAGAAAGGATTTCAATTATATAAATACAAGTAGAGATAAATAAATAAATAAATTTGTTATTTTTGTTTGTTAAAATTTTATTTTTTTATATTACAATTTAAATACTATTCATATCTGCGATTTTATTAATTTAAGAAATTTTTTATTTGAGAAAAAGAACTTTTATGCTATAGATGTAATAAATCCTATCCCATTTTTTTATCAATCACAATGGTTTTTATCACATTTTATATTTTATCATAACTCTGCAAACGTAACTTTAATTAGTTGGTGACAATAGATGATTATCACTTACATGCAGATTTAACTAGAACTAAATATTAGTGATATTTGTATATATATATATTTGATGACCTAAACCACCGTAAGGCGACAAAATAAAGAACACAAACATGAGGAAAGACAAGTGTAGACCTACCACCACAAAGACTCCACTTAAGACCACTAGAGACCATGCTGGGATTCAAACTCTCCCCTCTCGTGAGAAGGAGAGAGAGCGAGCTAACGCGGCCACCACATGAGGGTGGTTGATATTTGTATATTTATAACCTATCAATCAATCAAAAGAGTAGTTAGGAAAAAAAAGAACATCAATTCTACCAAGGATAAAGGAAATATGACTCTACATGCAATTCATGTTAAAATTTCATGTGGATTTCATTAAACATGCAACTCATCAATTTCAAATTCGTGGAGAGAGAGCTTCTTCTAAATATATTAGGAGAAAAACATATGATAAAAATAATGAAAGCAAATTGAAGAAGACAAAACCGAAATCATCATGGGGGCGACACGTAACCCTTGGAACCACTAATCCAAAGTATAGTTTATTTCATAAGTATATAAAATATAGCTATGTGCATGATATAAAAAAACCTAACTCCAAATTAATAGTAGTAATAATAAAAAAAAAGAGTCCATGACTCTCTCTCTCTCTCTCTCTCTCTCTTCTTTGTAAATTTCGAGACAATAAAAAGCAAGAAATCCTCCTTCATCAACCTTTCAAAGTCCATAAAGATCAAAGAGCAGCATCCCTCTTGAATAGCAGATAAGACCTTCACCTCCTCCTCTAATTTCTCCCATCTTCACCATCACAAACCTTCATCACCATGAAGAAGCTCTACCGCAGATCAGTCACCGTCCACCCCTCCCCGCCGCCGCAGCCGCCGCCGCCGGCCTCCGACCACAACCACCTCCTCTCCCTCCTCCCCGCCGCCATCCTCGCCCTCGCTGCCGCCCTCTCCCCTCAGGACAGGGAGGTCCTGGCCTATCTCATCTCCAACAACAACAACAACAGCCACAGCCACTTCAACGACCGCAAAGGCCGCCGCGGCAACGGCAAGAACAAGAGCGGCAACTGCGACCACCCGCCTTGCTTCACCTGCGACTGCTTCCGGTGCTACATGAGCTACTGGGTCCGGTGGGACTCGTCCCCGAACGGCCAGCTCATCCACGAGATCATCGATGCCTTCGAGGACGGGCTGGAGCTCAAGAACAAGAACAAGAACAAGAACAGCAGTCCCAAGGGCGCGAGGGGCAAGAACGGCAGGGACAGGAGGAAGAGATCGGGGCCCGCCGCCGAGCCGGCCGAGCCGAACCGGCCCGAGCCGAGCGCGTCCAAGAACGAGCCGGGCGACAAGAAAGAAGAGGCCAACTCCAGCGGCAGCGGCGGGGGCGGAGGCGGAGGCGAGGTTGGTAGCGGCGGAGAGGAAGAGATGGACAAAGGGTCGGTGAGGAAGCTGGTGAGCTTCATCGGGGAGAGGATTTGGGGCGCTTGGAATTGATCTGTGGAGAAAACTGACAAGCTTTTTGCTCTAAGTTTTTGCCTTTCCTCCGCTCGCTACGAGCCCAAGAAGGTAGCGAGCGTTATTTCTTCTGGTTTCCTCCTCCCTCCTTTTCCTTTTCCGGTCTGAATTCTGTACATATCATCTTTTAGCTTCTTGCTATGTAAAAAGAGAATGGAGAAGAGCAGCTACTGTTAATTATTTGCCTTTTCTTGAACCTTCTTGGCGGTCCTTTTCCCTCAGAAACGAAGTTGCAGGATCTGTATAGGTCTTTCTTTCTATTTTTTGATGATTCAAGATCTTGGGTCGTCCTTACTTAGGATTTCCCAGTTTTCCTTCTTTTCTCGATAATTTCAAGATCTCGGGTCGTCTTTATTTAGGCCGCTTACGGCGGCGGTGGGGAGCCGGTCACCCCATCTCCTCCGCATTCGAGTAGGGTCGGGGCATTGTCACTGAGAAAATTTGAACTCAGCACCCCGCATGCCATAGCTCGGACAGGATTTTGCGTCCCTTTTCCGAGGCCACCGAAGGGAGTGTCAATTTTTTTTCCCCCCGGTTGAGGGTTAGCAAGTTTAAGGATGATGGGCAGTGGTGCTACCATTTTTTTTTTCTTTGCCTTAACTTTAAATTTTGGCAAGCAGGTTTTAGCTGCAAGATTAAGGGGTAATCCAACCTAGATCAAGACTTTTAGCAGCAATTAATAAACCAACAAAAGTCCTAAGCAGCCGATTCTTAGTGGGGTTTTATCACTGCCGCAACTGTAGTTTAAGCGGCTACTAAACGGCGCCGTTTTAAGTGGGCTTCGAATCTCGAGGCTGTCCTGTCGAAAGTGAGCTAAAACGCCGTGCCGTTTTGTGTCTGCGGACGAGCGACCGTTTCTCGGTACTTGAAGTTGGGAAAATTTATGACCAAAAAAAGAAAAAAAGTTGGTAATTAATTTGATATGTTAATGCGCCAGCAAGTAAATTAATAAATAAGTGAATTATGAAATATAGATATTTGGAGTGTGCTTGAGATACTTCCTATAGTATGCTTTACATAGTAATTAATATTTTTTTCTGAAATGTTAGTTATGCGTTGAGGGGGTCTTAGTGGTAAGCACACTTGTCTAATTAAAAGGGTTTTGTTTGTCTCCTTTTTATTTATTTATTTATTCATTATTGACTTCGATTAAAGCAAAGTATGTTTTTGAAAAGGAGGGGAGTGGTCCAATCCAAACTTTAAGCTCCTTTCCGTTGTTCCCCAAGAGCATCTTATTCTTAGCATTCTTGCCCAGTTTATAATTGTAACCGCCACATCTATTAAAGCCTCTCACATCGCTTATTCATGAAATTTTTAAATGAACCTTTGTTTAGCGTCTCTCGCTTGATCACTCTAAGCTTTTGCATTTGATTTCTCAATATGATATGAGAGTTGGATTCCACCTTGAATTTAGTTCTCTTAATCGATTAGTTTAATTATTTTGTTGTATTTTTTAATAACATTGATTATTCGTTTCTCTAATTTTGGTGAATGGAATGATTTAATAGAAAAAAAAAAAAGGATCTCGTACTTTATGTATTTTTCCCAAATTAAGTAAATCGGTCAGGTAGTAATTCTTTTGGCGCGAATGAAGTAACAAGCACTCAAAAGAAGAAGGAACAATGATGACATGGATTTTCGTTGTTAAATAGACAAAAAGAAAAAGCAAGTCTAATTTAAAAGGATTCATTCTATAAACAAGGAACTTTCAAAAGCAAGATTCATTCTTGTTAGATAAACAAATTTCTACACAAAATAAATAATTTTTCCTCAATACTTTTTTTTTCCAATATTTTGAAAAGATATTAGTTAATTAATTAGTGCCAAGAGGGAACCGAAAACAATCGCCTTTTCACGAAATTTCGCACTCTTTTGTCTTATCACCTTCTCTCTCCTCTCCTCTCTTCATCACTCCCCATAAAAAAGGAGAGGGTGTCTAATCTAAAAAGATCACGAGCATCTTGGAATTGCGCGATTAGGGTTTTGCTTTCAATCGAGCTCATTGAATATCCCATCAATAATTGCGTGTACTAGCTGCGGGGACAAATGGCGGAAGTCTCGGAGAACAATCAAGGAGATACTAATAATTTTAAAAATAATTTCGTGGATAAATATCATAGACAAGTACTCCCCGTGATGAATCTCATTCAATGCAATTTAATGAGGGGTAGACTGAGTCTTGATAGTAGTTTTGGAAATGGAATTTTCATTAGAGTTTGATCGTCGAATCGATGCTCTAAGATGGTCTCTTGATATGTGGAATAAGACATGATGATTTCAACATCGGATGGAATTCATGAGTGGTATGGGGCCAAAACAGATCAAAATAATCAAAAAAAAAAAAAAAGTTAGTGCAAAAGAGTTAACAGGACAATTTGGTATGATTTTTAAAAAAACTGATGGAATAATAAGATTTTACGTTAATCAATCCTTACTGGAAGTAGCTTTCCAAGATTGTAGTTTTCGATTGTCTAACAACCATATTGAATTCACATACACAGTCCGGTCAAAGATAAGCCATCCATGTTCCAAATGAGGAGTGCAAAATTACTTTCTCGTGACTTGACCTAGAAAGTTGCGCCGCGTGGTGTAGGTAGGTACCAACCATGATTTTTACAATAAAAGGTCTCAATATCTTACCATGCAACCAAATTGAGAAAATTATTTTAAAAAAATTATGAACTTATTACACGGATGTTAATTTAGTTTTAAATTTTTAAATTTGACTAATTTAGTTATAAACTTTTTAATGATTTTTCAATGTAATCATTTTGACTAAAAATCACCGATATGAATATTGGACAACTATCTTACATGATATTGCTAACGCTAATGTATTCAATTTTTGTAATTTTTTTCTTATTTCCTTTCATTGGTTTGCGACCTCAACGGTGGTCGGTAGAAGCCATTGGCCATAGGCAAGGGCATTACGAATCTTGTCGGATTCAAGAAAGGGGTTGCGAGCCCTCATTGCAGTGGGCTTTAGGCGTCGGGTCATGTTGCCCTCACCCAATGTTAGCAAGGGTTGCTACCCCGTGGCAAAAAAATAAAAGTACAAGGAAATAAAACAATAATGAAGAAATTTAGGAAAAAGATTTAGAAAATTGCAAAAATTATCCATATTAGCGCCAATCGTTTGATGTCCATGTGGATGGAAGGACTACATTGATAAATTGTCAAAATGTTTAAGATTAAGTTGGCAAAATAGAACTATATAGGATTAAATTGACACTTGTACAATAAATTTGAGACTATTTTTTTTTTTTGGTAATTATCCCCCATCAAATTCACACAGCAGAAATCGTTAGCAAATAGGGAAAAGGCAAATCAAATACCAAAGCTTCACTACCCACTTTTGAGTGTGCAAAACTTTTGATCCCCCCCTTTCTTGAGAGACTCATTAATGTCCTAACATGGTGTGCTACAATACAAAGTGCTTCATCATTGCCATTATTACTGCATTTGAGGTTGAATCATGAGGGCATTAAAGAATCAATTCACCTTTAATGAAATACAAAGGTCAATGGCATCATCATCGTTTTTCCCCATCTAATGAAGATTCAGACGTGGAAATTTTTATTTAGAGAATCATCATGTAATATACATTTGAATCTTGATGAATTATGTTAGAGAATTTTCCATAAATTGAAGAAAAAATGTGAATTAGGAGTATATAATCCTTCCATTTTTTTATTTTTGGTGGGGGAAATTACTTCTTAATTCAATAACATTTTCTTTAAAAATGTGAAACTTTTATTTTTTCAGCAAAAAAAAAAAAAAAAATGCTCACTCTATGCAAACTCTCATTTCTAACTAAGGATTTTTTTTTTTTTTTTTGATAACGCAGTGAACTCCGTAGTTCGACAAAATGGCGAACAAACCTTAGGAGCAACTATAGGATCCACCACAACCGTAGGACCCACTACCACAAGATCTCCAAGTAAAAAGTCGTTAGAATAAAAATACCTAACGACACTTCTAGGATTCAAACTCCTCCCCATGAGGAGAGAGCCCAAGCCAATTGGCTTAAGTGCAGTGGTATTTCTAGCTAAGGATTGATAATAAGAAAAATATCAAATTAGTATATTTGTAACAAATTTATCCAAAATTAATTTTTTGACCATAACAATTTTAAACTTATATGTTTGTGACAAATTTTAACTCAAAGTAATTTTTTGACCACTAAAAACCTCAAATTAGTACACTTGCGATATATATATATTCTAAGTTAGTTTTTGTTAAACTGTATTAATATCACGAAAAATCACAAAATCAATATATCTATGGCAAATTAAGGTAAAAAGCCAAATTAGTTCATTCAATAATTGTCACGTGTCATTCAACTCGGCGATTTAACTGTAAAATTTAATAAAAATTAAAGGAGATCAATTTGTTATAGATGTAATAGTTTGGGATTTTATGGTATTAATCCAAACTATAAACAGTTTGTGCGATTTAAGAATTAAACCTTTCAAAGATTAGTACATAGAACAACATAAGTACACTTATCAATCTCTTAAAGCTTTTGTGGTGATCAAATATATGGCGTGACAACAGTAATAGAGCTACTCAAAATTATTTGCATATTGTGTTCCATCACCATATTGGAGAGAGCTCGATTGAGAAGCTTAGCCTAAACCGTTTTTCGCAAGCAAAAGAATATACCTAAGATCGGTGTCTCGGCAAGTTATCTAAATGTAATTTATAAATAACACATTGGCGTTTTCTTTCGAACATGGAAAAGGATCAGCAGACTTCCTTCAGTTCCGAATTCGCTCGTGACAAGTCCTAGCATCAGTAAAGGGCGATCCGTCTCGATGAAGATATCTTCGATAAGCACCCGCATATTATACAGTTTCGCAAGAAAAAATGTACCTAACCCTAGAATTATCTATTCGGAACTTCCTCTCTTCTGTTGCCGCAGTGGGAATTGACCTCGTCACGAGCTAAGGTTCTCCTTTTAGCGGCGAACCATGTCGAAAGTCAACAAACATAAACAAAAGCAACATGGAAATCGAGCTGGGAACGTCGTACTTCTCTGTAGCTTCATCTGCTTGTTTCGTTCTGGTTAACGTCACGATCTGCGAAAGGGACTCTGAACTTTCTCGAGCACCACGACGAGGTTGTCTTGACTGAGTCTCGAGCACTGTACTAGGGAAACCCACCATGCGTTTTCTAAGATTACGACGTATTGTCCCTCAGCTTGAAAGCAACATCTCAATCGGAGTTGCTGGGTCAACAAGATTTTGCTAGATGTTGATCACATCAACACATAAAGACCTGAGAATCACCGTAAAATATTGGTACATAAATTCCCTGGACGTGTTAGCCGGGTCTACTAGACGAACGGGTCGCCAACAGAGACATTGCAAATTGGTCTCGAGCTCATTTGAACGAGTCCTTCATCCTACCGAAGTCGTTTGCGGCGGGTTTTACTAGATTCCAATGAACATTGTGATCATCAACCGTGCTGACGTGCATGATGGATGACCCATTTTTTTACAAGGATTGTTATTGTTGCGTAAAGAAAAAATACTGTAATAATATACTAAAATTGCCAAATCCTCATCTTTTTCTTGTGCTCACTAATCGTGCCTTTGGCTAAGTTATTCTGCTGGGTTACCTAATGTCAACTATACAGCCATATATATAATATATATTATTGTTTTTTGTCTTCTATCAGCCCTCCCCAAGGTACAGTGGTAGCTAAGTGAAGATGTTTATATTTATTCGACATCGATAGCATGAATTGATGTTTCGAGGAAACCAAGATGAAATTTGACAATGGGTTCTTAATCGCTTCGAAGTGCATGGAAGATATTCATATCCTGGTACTTGATGTCACATCAATGTAAGTGGAGGTTAGGAGTGGACCAACATGATTTGGTCTTTGATAGTTAGGCTATCTGCTAACAACACGTCTCCATACTTAGTGATGGATATTTGACGTTCGCATTAGGTGATATCTTGGGTCCTTTTTCATTTGCTAGGCCTCATGCATTATTGTAGTCTGATCGAATGTCAGTCATTCATATCAAGATTACAAGATCTTAAGGAGAGCAATAGATCTCTTGCGACATTTTTCTAATTGGTCTCACCAAGCGTGAATTGAATCTCACGTGTCATGATTCTTGAAGTGCAAAATCTCGACTGTCTTGTCAACTCGACTAGTTCATTGCGATAATGAAGTAAAGATGGTGCTTTTTTGGCTGCTCCTTTTGGAGTGCGGTATGGTCCTGAATTCGTTTGAGTGGATGCTAAACTGGACGCTGACTTTTTTGCGACCTACCATATAGATAAACCATCACTGGCTCGTTTGCCCCTTTAGAGGTGGCTCAATTCGTCCTCATCACCTCTGGCTCAAAGCATTCTGATTAAGCTTGTAGTTAGGTAAAGATGTGTCAAGGCGTGCCGAGCAAATTTGATTACTAAGTTTGACCAAGTTTCTAGCACAAGAAGCTTTCAAATTCTCTCTCTCTCTCTCTAATAGAAAGAGAAGTCAAAATTGCAGAGGTGATTCAGTGGAGAAGAGTATGCCACACCATAATAGGCACCCTTTGACTATACTGGAGATTTTTTTTGTTAGTGAATGAAGTGACAAGGAGTGACAAGAAAGAAATGGGGTGGGTTTTGTACGATCAAGTCAGAGTCAACACTGGTCGGTATTTAAGTTTGACCAGTCACACTAACTAGGCAGAGGTTCTCCTATTCATATTATCTGGCATTGTCTGACTGCTTCTTGTCGTTTGAAATCCAGAATCTCTTGGAGGTTAACCAGACAGCAATTACATCGCCCTGTCAACGATCCTCGGTTCAAGCCAATCTCAAGTTCGCTCGATTTATGATTTTTCTACTCACGTTGGCTTCAAGCACTGAATTTGGCAGACCCACGCATCTGGGTATTCCTATGAAAAAAAGCATGTTGCTTCATGTGAAGTTCCATGCGATCCTGTGGGGAAAGGGGTAAAAGAAAACACAGCAAAGCTTCGGAATCGCATGACCAATTGATGTTTGAATTGGTATCTTTCATCTAAAAAGGATGAATGACCCCACAAATCTCGCCCTTCACATGTTTCCAATAGTAAAAAAAACGCACTCCCATCTTTATGCAAATTTAAATGCTATATACTTCAAGCTACCTGGCATCTTCTTTCCAATAGTCAAACAAATGCACTTCCATCTTTATGCAAATTTAAATGCACGCTACCTGGCATTTTCTGCAATTGCATATCATGTGACATTCTATGCTTTAGAAGTTCAGGCAGGTACAAGACGACGGCTGCATCAACTCATTATTGCTGGTTTTATTCTGCCATACACATGACGGTCTTGGGGGTCAGACAAGCTACAATAACAGAATGGAAGAGAGAAACTGATCGTTGCAGAAACTGTTGGAATGAGCTAAAGTCGAGAGGGAATTCCTCCAGCGACCACCAAGGTTTCTCCTGTTATATAAGAAGCGTCGTCAGATGCCAAGAAGGCGGTTGCTGCAGCCATGTCTTCTGTTGTCCCAAGCCGCTTGAGTAGCGTTGTCTCCTCAATAGAATTCCTCTACAATGATGCATTACAGTCCAAAATGAGCCTATGACCAGTCGTACTTCAAGTATCTATGGGGAGAGAGAATGGGAAAACATATACTTACAATGGTATCACTTTTTACTAGGAAGTCAGCAAAGCGTGTAGGCACGAAACCGGGAGCCACACAGTTAACACGGGTATTTGGTGCCATCTCTGTTGCTAGGGCCTATGAAGAACTTGAAAGAGTAAGCAGATAAGCAAGTTGAAACTTAAAACTATTTTTAAGAAAAGGCTGCTTGAGATGCAATACAAAAGCAATTGCTAACAAAGTTGTTGCACCAGCCAACCACAATGTCTTCTTTTAAGAGAATATAAGCTTGTGATAAGATGCATGTTCCTTTTATGTTGAGAATAGAAAATCTTCTATTGTAGTCCCGAGTTTTGCATGAGACTACAGGCAAGTTGCTTCCAGAAATGTAGCACATACGCAAGATTCTTAAAGCTAGCTTATAGGACAAGAAAGAACAAGATCAACATCCCATTGTACCGACCTTGGTTAGCCCAAGCAGGGCTGTTTTAGTCACTCCATACATACCCATGGAAGATTGTGGCTGGTATCCAGCAATTGAAGAGATAAAAACTATAGATGAACCCTTCTGCAAATGAGGTGCTGCATCCTGTTTCAACACGAACTAATTATTAAATTTGCAGATGCAGACAGGCACACAATTAATGAAACTACCTACTGTTTTGACAAATTTAATGCTCTGACGAAAGAAGTCCAACTACAATGTTCTTGGTACTGAGACCATAAAAGGTTCTTAACAGGTTCAGTAATTGGATAATTCTTTAGATGTCCAGAGATATTCTTCTATAAATTACTAAAGACTAACAATACGGCCAAAGACATTCTCAGCAGGCTGACTTCGGTCAGATCAGTGTCATAGACTGGCTACCAGCCCGACTCGGTAACATCACAAATGCCACATGTAGGTGCAATGCTTTGAAGTGATTATAAAATGGAAATGTCTCTTCAGCAGTAGTATAAATGCTCGGGCACAACATTGTCACCTTTAGGAGTTGAATAGATGCTTTGACGTTTATTTCCCACAACTTGTCGAGAACGGAGTCTTGGGTTTCTAAAATGGGATCAACAGATGGATTAGCAGCGGCATTTGATACCACCACATCAATTTTCCCATATTTCTGCAACCAAAGCATCGGATAATCAATCAGGACCTAAGAACATGCTTCATAAAATTTATCTTGGCAAGCAATATCTTATATTTTTCCTTCACTGGAACCGAGAGGAAAAAAGAACCAAAAGAGCATATAATAAGAACGTCGAGGGAAAAAACCGAGGCAAAAAAGAGTAACCTGAAAATAATCTGACCTTTCTGTTTAATCTGAACAAATTAACATACCACAAGATCATTCCCAAGTTGCCCTAGTTTTTGTCTTGAACACTTAGCCCACTAGCAAGGACATTATTATTCTGAACTTTTATCTCTCCTCAGTCACACATAGAGTTCTACGGCAATATCTTTAACAGATCATATCAATAATTGATCATTATATTCTTAGGGATAGAGAGCATCCAAACCAGGGAGAAATCGTTATCTACCATCATGATTTGAGTGCTAGTCTTCATCAAAGCTTCCAATCCTATATTTTCAAAGATAGAGCTCAACCATATCTAAGAGTGCGTTTGTTTTATGGAAAATGAATGATTTGAAAACATTTTTCTAAAAAAAGAATGCTTGTATCGCTTACAAAATGACTCGATGAAAAATATTTTCATCCTTCGCAAAAATATATAGACATAAATTGTTGTCAATAATGTGAACATTTTATATTGACTAATAATTTCAATCAATACAAGCGTTTTTAGGAAAATGTTTTCTAAATTATTCATTTTTTACGAAACAAATGAAGCCTAAACTTAGTATAGCAATGCCAAAAGTAAGAGGCATCCAAATATACTATCTATGTAATCACAGAACATATTAATGCCCAAAAAAGGGGCAACACACAAGGGCTAGAGAGGAAATTGACTACAGCAAAGTTCATTACAGATGGTGTACGTTACAATTATACAATGCTCAAGATACTTCAACAACTTCTCCAAAAAGTATTAAGTAAACAATCACAAAAAAAGAATCAAAAGCTGCACCATCATTTCTTAGCCTAACTAGTTGTCATTGTACCAGTAGCTATTTGGGATTGTATAAAAACCTTATAGAGAGGATAATTCGAGACGATTCAAGTACATGGTGGTGAGATCACGTATAAAAGACAGCCACCCGAGAGAACAATTACTCACCTGAACAGTCTTGTCTATCAGGGATTTCCTCTGCTGTGCATTGGAAACATGGCAAACCAAGCCCAAAACCTCTATACCCTTTGCCCTGAGCTTTTCAGCAGCCTCGTCCACATTTTTCTGATTACCAATTTAACCAATCACTTCCAGTCCACTGAACAGGTAATCGATAAGAAAAAAGCTATAGATGATTCCCTGAGTTGTTTCGAGATAAGAACAATGGCCGTAAAAGGACAGTGACTTCAAATGGATATAAAACTCAAATTTTTAAACACACACTACAGAATAAACCTAAGCTTACTGCACCAAGGACTGAATTCCATCGATAAGATACTTGTTACGAACAGAACCTGACGCGGTGATCTACACAACTGTAATTCACTACAACACTCAGAAAGTCACCAGCTAAATAATAACACGCATGGGAAATTATCAACACCCAGCTCCTTTTCCTCGGAAGAAGAAGTCGAATTCAGCACATTTTAAGCGCATTTGCTAAAAAAAGCTAATAAAAAAAAATCAACTCAGCTCAGCTCCACTCAGGCGCATCACCACGATCAACCAAGCTCATCCTGGCTTATCACTAGACATCACAGACGAACCAAATCCGCTAAAAACATCACGGAAATCGCCGCAATTCAAGCTCACGCACCACGCATCCATCGCTCGACGCGTCACTCTAATCAACTCACCTCAGTTTCACTCAGGCCTCATCACTACAATCAACTCCGCTCAGCTCATTCAGGCGCATCACTACACTCAGACATCACAGGCAAACCAAATCCGCCCAAAAACACACCGTAGAAATCGCCGCACCACGCATCCATCACCGGACGCGTCACTACAATCAGCTCAGCTCAGCTTCACTCAGGCGTCATCACCACGATCACCTCAGCTCATTCAGGCGCATCGCTATCCTCAGACATCACCAGCAAACCGAATCCGCCAAAAACACATCGTAGAAATCGCCGCACCGCGCATCCACCGCGAACTGCCTCGCGAGAATCGAAACATCGAAGGCGAAGAAGAAGAAGAAGAAGAAGGAATGGAGTTTCTACCTGCTTGCGAGAGGAGATGACGACGGCGGCGCCTTCGAGGCCGAGGCGCTCGGCGATGGCGAGGCCGATGCCCTGCGTGGAGGCGGTGACGATGGCCACCTTGCCCTCGAACCTCCTCCCGATCTTCGCGTCGCTCGCCGCCATCTTCCGCCGCGGGGAGCGGAGGCTTTCCGGGGTCGTTTTCGGGTGGTGCCGATCGATCGATCGATCGGAGGGATTTGCGGTGGCGGAAGGCGGAGGAGAGCGGGAGTAAATGAATGTGTCCCGGACGGTTGGGATGTCCCCCACTATAGAAGATTGAGAATACGGATATAAAGGAATGGGCACCCTTAACACCCCCCCCCCCCCCCCCCCAAAAAAAAAAAGAAAAAGAGAGAGAAAAGGAAAAAATTAAATGACATAAATGGCCTATGGATTTCGGCTTAACATGCAATGTGATCCACAAATTTTAAATTTGTTCAATATAGCTGTTGAATTTTAATCCATTATGCAATGTTGTCATTGATTTTTGTCATACAATCCAAGGGCTAAACCTGACATGATCGAAAGCTTCAAAGATTATATTAAATAATTGAAAATTTCATAGACAACTTTGCATATCGAAAGTTACAATTTATGGACTACATCAATAGATTTGAAGTTTAATGATCATATTATACCAAATTTTAAGGATCATTTGCATCATTTTTTAAAAAAAAAAAAAATAGAGCCAAATATTGAGAAAATGATACCGAAGCATTTATAACTTTATCATTTTATCTACTCGAGCGTTTTCAATGAAGCATTCGAGTGACATCACTTTCTTACGATGCTCATTTAGGTGTCGTGCCTTTTCAATGAAGCATTCGAGCGACATCACTTTCATACGATGCTCATTTAGGTGTTGTGCCTTTTCAATCGATCATCGGGAATGTTGTAACTTTCTCGTGGCATCCACTCATACTGTATTCAATGAATAATTTGGGCAGCATAACTTTCGTACCACACTTACTTATGTGTTGTATTTTTCAATCTATTATTTTGATGTTATAGCTCTTAAAAAATGTTCACGATTGTTGGAAACTCAGAGATGACACTTGAGGCAATTTTCTTTTTTATTTTTATTACAGCACTTAATTTACCAATTAAAATATATGACATCCATGTGAAACGGTTATGTCAGTCAAATGAAAAGTTATAGCTTTGAGATGGGCATCATTTGAAAATTACAACACCTATAAATACCCTTGTTTTTCAAATATTTATAGAAAAAGTCCTTAGATTTTCTTTCAAATTCTACACTTTTTTAAACGTAACATCGTACCATCTATGTTATAAAATTTCGATTCCTCTTTGGTACGACGTGTAGTCCCGACAAGAGGAAAAAATTTGTGATGCGACAAATGTATGTGCCGGCCTTTATGAGTCGATAATTTCGATCCTTGTACAACATAAATATTGAAGGCATGTGCCATAGCCGAGCCTCGATTTCTCCAAGATTAGACTTCCAACGTCAAATTAGGATCCCCGCATGAGCATTGACTTCTATAAACTTTCTTTAATGACTTCATTCCAGTCATTTTCTAAAGTTCAGAAATTATATTGGACCAAAGTTCAATAATTATTTGTAGTATTTTCTAAAAAAAGAGAATCAAATATTAGGAAAAGGACATTAAAATTGTTGTAACTTTCTCATGTTGTTTATTCGAGTTTTTCCAATGACACACTTGAGTGACATCACTTTCATATGGTGCTCATTAATGTGTCATAGTTTTCAATCAATCACTTTGGTGGCATCGGAAATGTTTTCCTTGGTATAATTTTCGTATTACACTCACTTCATTTATGTGTTGCATTTTTTCAATCTATCACTTTGGTGCTATAACTCTTAAAAACTGTTCACAAGCTGGAAAATTGGATATGACACTTGTGAATTACAGCACTCAACTGGCCGATTGAAAAGTACGACAGCCAAGTGAAATGATCATGTCAATCAAATGGAAAATTACAATTTTGAAATAAACATCATACGAAGGTTATAATACTCATGGGTACCTCTAATTGTAGGAATGTTCATGAATCTAATTGATATTTGGACGGGAAAAGTCCTTAAATTTTGTTTCATATTTTACACTAATTTAGACGTAACATCGTATCATCTATGTTTATAAAATTTCAGTTCAAATTGGGTTTGACGGATAGTCCCGACTGATGGATTTATGAGATGGGCTTAAGGCCCATCCGCTCAAGTTGGGCCCAAAAAGGCCCGGCCCACGGGAAAAGGGCCCGTGGAAGGGGAGAGGTATAAAAGGGAGGAGAGAGAGAGAAAAGACAACGTTTTGGCAAAATTCAGCGTTTTTATCCCGCGCGTTCTCTCTTCCTCCAAAAAGAACAGTAAGTTCAAGGCACTGTTTTCTCCCCTTCAAGACGCCATCGGATCGAACAGGGCCAGAATTTCTTCCTCTTCTTCGGCATTGGTGTCTAATCTCGTGGCTAACAAGGTACGCTCGAATCCGTGGTGTGCTTTACGATCGGTGATGCGTGTTTTCCCGGCTTCGTCTTCCGCATTGATTTAGGGGTTCGATTCGGTGTCGAATCCGGTTTTCGGGGATCTCGTTATTCCCAACATTGGTATCGAGCCCTAGTTCACGTTTTCCGATCAATTCTGATGGTTTTTGATTGATTTTTCGCGAAATCACTTCGGCCGTACGGAACCGGGCGAAAATCCCGACACCCGAGCGTTCTTCGGCCATTTTTCTGAGTTTTCGTAAGTCGAAATAAAATTCTGAAGGCACCGGGAGAAAGGCGACGCGAGACGAGTCCGGCGAGTGGTCGCACGCCGTGTGACGACACCGCACGCGCCCACACGCGCGGCCGTGCCGATGCGCGTGGGCGCGACGCGCCCGGGAAGCGCCGGCCGCCCCCGGGCGTGCGGCGCACGCGCCGGCCGGCGAACCGGCGCTTTTGCACGCCGCCGGCGGGCGAATCGGCACGTGCCGGTCCGCGGACCGACGCGTGCTGGCGTCACGTGATGACATCAGCGTGACGTCATCCAACGGCCGGAACCGCTCGGATGACGCCACCGATGACGCCACGTGATGACGCCTGCGTGACGTCACGTGATGACGTCACCGATGACGTCATCACCGACGACGTTCGCCGGACGGTCACCGGCCGGCGAACCGACCCGACCGGCGACCCGACCCGACTCTTGGACGAGGCACGCGCCCGCACGTGCCGGATGACGCGTCTGCGTGACGTCATCCCCGCACGTGCGAGGCACGTGCCGCTTATCCGCACGAGCGGTCCGACGCCCGACCGGTCCGTCCGGCCCGACCGGTCCGACCGCGCGCCCGCTGACCCGACCCGCGGACCCGTTGACCGTGGACCGACGACCTTTGACCGTTGACTTTGACCGTTGACCGTTGACCCGAAAAAAAAAAAAAAAAAAAAAAAAAAAAAAAAAAAAAAAAAAAAAGGAATTTGTTTTCTTTTTCAGTCATGCCTATGTGGATTATAAGTAATCCATTTTTAATTCTGCATTTGTTGCATGAATTTTGGAAAATTATGTATTTTCTCTTATATTAATTATGGATTATAAGTGATCCATTTTTAATTCCGCATTTGTTGCGGAACTATGATGCGTTATGCAAGGATACCCGCAATCCCGAGAACGCACGAGGGAAATGCAAGACTTAAGAGGCTGATGACAGAATTAGCCGATTATCGGTGGCATGACGGTGATTTAGTATCACATGTGGTGGGTCAATCGATGATACGAAATCATCCGGAATGGTTATCTTATGCCGGATTTTGAGAAAGTACCAGCTTTGATGAACACTCTTCCACCCGAATGGCAAGCGGTGTTGGATCGGCTATGGGAGGTCAATGTGGTCCCGGGTTATAGGAGGTCAAGTGGAAGCTTTTGTAAGAGAAAGTACTATAGATTGAGTTGGCCAAAACTTCAACCCTTAGATTGAGCGCCACATGGCGCCGAGTGAATGCGCCTTGGTGGCGACATGAATGCTCTCCAAAAGTTTTTCCATGGTTGGCAAATGTGCCTTCGTTTTCTCGATGATTTGATTGATAGATTAGAAGGGACATTCCCTATTTATTTCTTTGATTGATTATGTAATGATTACTACCTAATTGTGTTAATTGAAAGCATTATTATTTTAATTGTATGTCAATTATCTGTTGCTTTTACATATTGCTGGTTGCTGTGGGTAATTAGCTGTTGGTAGTAATAGAAGTTTTTGTAACTTCATAGAATTTATTTGCATAAGATAATTATATTAATAATAATTTTAAGTTAGGATTTTTGGAGGATG
This sequence comes from Eucalyptus lansdowneana, assembly GCA_017140395.1. Classification (NCBI taxonomy): domain Eukaryota; kingdom Viridiplantae; phylum Streptophyta; class Magnoliopsida; order Myrtales; family Myrtaceae; genus Eucalyptus; species Eucalyptus lansdowneana. Next base: position 73,630,056 of record CM029487.1, on the reverse strand, counting down.
ATTGGAAACATAGTGACCTTTTGATTCTCAAGCCTTACTTGAAATTATTTATTAATATGATGGGTCTATGCAAATAGGGATGCATAAATGATAGGCATTAATTATTCGTGCATGTATGTCGATGTGTTCGAACGATGGTTCAAAGAACTAAGAATGTAATTGCTGATATGAACGGCAATAATTGTGAAATATTGAATATGAAGATTCAATATGTGCTGGAAAAGTAAGAAGCACTAGAAGCTCTTGACCACATTATGGAAGATATTGAGGGTGTCGTGCACCACCTTGAGCTAGTAGAGGACCGCCTAACGGTATTTGAACCGAAAATAGACATTTGCTATGCTGGTTCTAGCTCAGAAAGGGCTTTGTGCTCTAAGCGCAAGCGTATTGATTCATTCAATATGTGGGAATGCAAAGGATCAAGTCCTTATTGCAAGAAATCAAGAGTTAACCAACACAAGAGAGGAAAACGTCCTCAAGTGAAGAAAATGTCAAGAGTGATGTGTTACAATTGTGACAAGAGAAGTCACTATGCTCATGCGATCGTCGTGGAGCCAAAGAAGCTATACACCTCTTGTACATTTGAGAACTTTGCTTATGTGTCAAGTTCTGCATTATAGGCTGAATCCAATCCTTTGTGGAATGTAGATTCATGAGCGACAGACCATGTAGCAAAGGATAGAGGATCCTTCGTGGAATTCCGACGATACCAATTGGAACTAAGTGGATCTATATTGGAAACAACTCTAGAACTGATGTAAAGGAATTGGCACCTGCCAATTGAACATGCATGGTGGACGCATCTTGATGTTCTATAAACTCTGGAGATTCGTCGAAATTTAAGTATCTGTCTTAGTGTTGGTTAAGCTTGGTTTTGGTATGAACTTCCATAATAAAGGTGTAGATTTGTGTTTAGATACAAACTACTATGGTTGTGGTCACTTTCTAGATGGTTTTATTGTACTAAACGTTGACTGTGGTGATGTCAATATGTTATTCCCTTGTTTCACGTCTTCTATCTTATATGATAATGATGTGAATATGATGGCATGCTAGACTTGGTCATATGGGCCAACAACATATGAAAAGACTAGCCAAAAAGGGCTTGTTAGGCAATATTGAGAAAGTCGATTTGTCCATATGTGAGCATTGCCTAGTAGGGAAAATGACAAGGAAACCATTTGGAAAAGGTAAAAGAGCTGAATTTCATCTGCATTTAATCCATTTGGACGTCTGTGGTTCAATGAATGTGAGAGGAAGGCAAGGGGCTGTTTATTTCATCACTTTTTTATTATACTCGAAGTCGAATATGTCTATTTGATTTCTCATAAATCTGAAGCATAAGTTGTTTCAAAAGGTTTATGAACCCGGCAAAAATCAATTAGACAAGAAAATAAAGGTATTTAGATTCGATCGAGGTTAAGAATATTTATCCGATAAGTTCAGAAAATTATGTGATGAAAAAGGAATAGAAAGATAGTTGTCTATTCCATACACTCCTCAACAAAATGGTGTTGCGGAGAGAAGAAACGAACCTTCTTTGGAATGGTTAGGTCCATGAAGGCGCATGCTAACTTACCCATCACTTTTTGGAGTGATGTGTTGTTAACTCGCTGCCTATATACTTAACCGGTGCCTTCCAAATCGGTTATTTCCACTTCATATGAGTTATGGACGGTTAGAACACCGGACTTAAGTTTTCTTAAGCCATGGGGTTGTGCTGCCTATATTCATGAGTCCTCTCACAAATTTGGGAAATTGGGTCCTAAAGAAAATAAGAGTATTTTCATGAGATACCGCGAACACTCAAAAAGGTATGTGTTCATAGGTGAGTAGGAAAGTGGGAGTATAACTGAATTTGAATCACGGGATGTCACATCCTTAGTGGATGAATTTCCTAAGAGGGGTGAAATAAGGGAAAATAACTCCCTATTTGAAACCTTGGATCAAAATAATGATGTCATGGAGTTCGTCCAAGTGGGAGTAATATGAGATGTAATGAATTGAATTCAACTCATTCTCAATTGCAACCACCGATGTGACGACATCATCATTACCTAATCCAAGTGGGAGCATGATGGGGAATGATGTGTTAAGTGTACAATCTCCCATACGGTGAACAAGTCGCCAAAGTATTCCCCGTCGATGTTTTGACATTGAAGGGGAAACTTTTATGGTTGCTCCACAAGATGAGGATGAGCCAAGAAATATTAATGAGGCTCTGAACTGTCCTAATAAGGAAAAATGGATTCATGCAATGAAAGAGGAAATTGAGTTAATGAAATCAAACCAAGTCTGGGAACTGGTTGATCTTCCAAAATGACGCAGAGCTATAGGAACAAGTAGGTTCTCTAAATAAAGCGAAAGGCTAATGGCTCAATAGAAAGGCATAAGGCTCGCCTTGTGGCGAAGGGTATAATCAACAGGAAGAAATTGATTATGAAAATACATTTTCTCCGTAGTGAGATTTACCTTAGTTCGCATTATTCTGGCAATAGTGACTAGTATGGATCTTGAGTTACATCAAATGGATGTAAAGACTGCTTTCCTCAATGGAGAATTAGAGGAAGAAATATATATGGAACAACCTACTGGTTTCATAGTGAAAGGCCAAGAAGAAAAGGTATGTCGACTTTGGGGGTCGATATATGGCCTTAAGCAGCCATCGAGACAAAGGTATTTACATTTTCATAATGCCATAGTGGCATATGATTTTACAATGATTGACGAGGATCATTGTGTATATATCAATAGATCCAATGATCAATTTGTGATCATATCATTATATGTTGATGATATACTAATTGCCGGAAGCAATATGGAGTTGGTTAATACTGTCAAGAGATGGTTGTCTTCCAACTTTGAGTTGAAGGATATGGGATTGTAAACCCATAGACACTCCTATTGCAAAAGGTGAAGGATTGAGCCATAAACTGTGTCCAAGGACTCCACAAGAGAAGGAACAAATGAAACATGTTTCTTATGCTAGTGCTTTGTTGGGAGCTTTATGTACGCTATGATGTGTACAAGACTCGACATATGTTTTGAAGTTGGAATGGTGAGTAGTTACCAATCCGATTCTCGTCAAGCACATTGGAAAGCCGTTAAGAGAATACGAGGTATCTAAAGGGACTGCGATCATACGTTGAGTTATTAAGGAAAGGATCTGCAACTCAAAGGCTATTGTGATACTAATTGGAGAGGAGATTTAAATGAAAGGAAATCTACCTGGGTTTGTTTTCTTACCGAATAATAGCACCATATGTTGGAGCAAGAAGAAACGTGTATAGCCTTGTCCACGATGTAAGTTGAGTTCGTGGCATTATCAGCGTGTAGTATAAGAAGATGTTTGGCTTAAGAGATTTTTGGATCATTTAGGTGTTATTAGAAGTGCTGCAGATTTATTATTGGTTAACTGTGGTAGCCAAACAGCAAAAGTGTACACCAAAGATCCAAAATATCATGGCAAGACCGAACATATAGATACCAAGTATAATCTTGTCAAGGATATGGTTGCACGAAAAGATGTGAACTTAGAGTACATACTACGCATGGAATGGTAGCATCCTCCGACAAAGCCAATACCTAGAGATGTGTTTTGTGGTCATATGAAATCTCTAGGATTGCGTAGAGACTCATGTACTAAATATTGTAATTTCCCTAAATGTTCACAATTTGATGAATTTGTGTTTTCATCATTAATGCCTATGAATCTTTGTTTAATCCTTATGCATCTTAATGCTTAGTGCATTACTTTAAGTTGAGAAGTATGTCGGACAGATATGAGATTAGCCCACTCACACGGGTAATCGCCTCTATTTACTGTGTGATAAATGGAGATGAGACTGTTTTAAAGCTTATTATCTAGGTGATAATCGAGAGCTCAAGCTTAAAACACGTATGTCGCCTTAACTGGGTGTTAAGATGAGGATATAATACTTACTATGTCCGAAAGTAAAAATACCCCACATGTTTTACTTTATCTGTCTAAGATGCCAGATGTGAGTTCTGATGAATTTTGTGAATGAGTAGATACGTGAACTCAAGTTAGACATTGGGTATGTCTGAACTATCATCTGTACGGTATTGAAAAATGTAGACATACGCTCTATGGGAAAGGAGTTAATACCGTAATACGTATTTCATACTACGTATGCATGAGACGACCAATAAGAGTGGCAAAAGTTTGATCTCAACTTTTATGACGTGTGAGACTCTTGAGGAAAAGAGTTCCTCAATTTCTTAGTCCCCTCATGACTCTTACTTATTCTCAAGATTTCTATTTAGTGTTTGCTATCTTAGGATGTTGCCAATGGTCATGAGTGATTCGATCTAATGGGGCATTTCTAGAAAAGCAAGCTGGACTGAAATTGAGAGTTTGAAGGAAAGAGGAAGATCGATTTTGGAGAATCACATTGTAGTTTTGTATTCACCGGTTAACCAATTATAACTATCTTTGTGATAATTATAATTGTGAATACAATATATATATCATGTTTAAAAGAGATCAAGGGAGATATAAATGTGATCGATCGATCTAGGGTACCGCATACTAAATCTACTCGGAGTGTGATGCCCATTATGAGCTGCTATATATTCCTAACGATGTATGGCAACGAGCTCTCAAAGTATGCTTTGGTCGCACGGATTATTCACCGGTATGAATGTTGAAGAGAGGAAAAGAGGATTATGTTTGGCCCACCATGTTAAGTGAGAGTCTATGATGGATTTTTCTCGATGGGGCCGAGTAAGGCATGTCCGCCCATGTTGGTTTTGCACCACCATGTGCGAGTGGGAGATGATGGATTTATGAGATGGGCTTAAGGCCCATCCGCTCAAGTTGGGCCCAAAAAGGCCCGGCCCACGGGAAAAGGGCCCGTGGAAGGGGAGAGGTATAAAAGGGAGGAGAGAGAGAGAAAAGACAACGTTTTGGCAAAATTCAGCGTACGTTTATCCCGCGCGTTCTCTCTTCCTCCAAAAAGAACAGTAAGTTCAAGGCACTGTTTTCTCCCTTCAAGACGCCATCGGATCGAACAGGCCAGAATTTCTTCCTCTTCTTCGGCATTGGTGTCTAATCTGTGGCTAACAAGGTACGCTCGAATCCGTGGTGTGCTTTACGATCGGTGATGCGTGTTTTCCCGGCCGTCTTCCGCATTGATTTAGGGGTTCGATTCGGTGTCGAATCCGGTTTTCGGGGATCTGTTATTCCCAACACCGACAAGAGGGAAAAATTTGTGATGCGACAGTTGAGATGCGCTGGCCTTTATGAGTTGATGATTCCAATCCTAGTACGACAGAACATCGAAGCGTATGCCCTTAGCCCTTAGCCCTAGCCTACTTACGATTCTGATCGATTTCTCCAAGATTAGACTTCCAATGTCAAACTAGGAGCCAACGGTTAAGCATTAACTTCTAATAAATGTGTTAAATGACTTCATCTTGGTCGTCACCGCCAACGCAAGGAATCTCCCGACGGCCCAGAGAGGCAGTTCGGATGCGGCCGGCAGTGACGACCGCCTGGGTTCGTGTGAATTCCATAAGAGCTCACTGTAGGGTGGCAACTCTAGAAAGCCACAACCCTGCAAGAATTTGAGGTGTAGTTATTATTGGCTAATGAATCAATGAAAGCGAGCAAGATGAGATCGGTCTCTTCAGTTCGTGAATCACTTCAGCTAATGTATTTTTGTAGTTCATGTACCTCTTCAGTTCATGTATCTCTCTAGTTCATATCCATTAAAATTTTATAAATGGGAATTGAACTAATTCTCCATTCTAAAGAAGAAGAAGAAAAGAATGCGAAAGGCATCTCTTCTCTTTTAAGTTTTTTCTCCAAATGTGTTGGTTCGAGAAAAGGTCCGATTGAAGTTTGTTTGTATAATGCTAATCCAAACAGGTTCAAGGTATAGTATTGTTTGTAAATCTGCACAATGCCATTGGCAAGAACTAATTGCCCTAATGAGGTTCGGTAATTTGTACTTCGCCTCCTATTTTATTTTGTCACAATCCGTTCGATTTTTCCCGCATGATGCAAGGCCAACTGCCAAGGGGGTGCATGATAAAAATTATTTACGTTCCCGGAAATGATTTTTCTGCCTCATCAATTTCCAGAAAAACTTGTTTGATAACGCTTGTCAAATTTTCTATTTCGGAATAGATTTACATTAGAAATAGAAATGGAGGAGAAATCGATCTACTGATTTCTCCGTAAATCAATTTCGATTTCTCCCAACCCTAATTTCACTATTTTCTCCCTCCCTCTTCTCTGCCCAAAATAAAAATAAATATATTCATTTAAAAATAAAAATAAATTTATTAAAATAAATAAATTATTTTTATTTATCATTTTATTTTTAGTTTACTAAAAATAAATTTATTAAATTTATTTATGATAAATAAATAAATATTTTTATTAAAAGTAAAATTATTTTTTATTTACCTTGAGTGTTTTGCCAAATAAAATTATTTTTATTTTTTATTTTTATTCATTTTAAAATAAATTTATTTGTAAAATAAAATAAAATAGAATATATAAAATAAATTTATTTAAATTATTTAAAATAATGTATTTATGATAAAAATAATAAATTTTTATTTGCCTCGAGTGTTTTGCCAAATAAAATTTATTTTTTATTTTTATTCATTTTAAAATAAATTTATTAGTAAAATAAAATAAAATAGAATAAATAAAATAAATTTATTATATTTATTTAAAATAATTTATTTATGATAAATAAAAATAAATTATTTTTATTTGCCTTGAGTGTTTTGCCAAATAAAATTATTTTTATTTTTTATTTTTATTCATTTTAAAATAAATTTATTCGTAAAATAAAAATAAAATAGAATAAATAAAATAAATTTATTTTTATATTTTAATTTTAAAATAAAATGATATTTTTATTTTATTTTTTTATGATTTATTTTATTTTATTTTATTCATTATTTTTTTTGGTTACTAAATCATTTTTATTTTTATTTTTTATATTAAAGGTCGTCTATTGGTCGTACGCTTCAGGGGTGAGCATAGTGCAGGTTGGTGCCCGCCACCCCTAACCCTAAATCCAAAGCCCATACAGGTGTTGGTCCTCAATTTTTAGGACCGAGGACCGACTTTATTGAGTCTAGGACCAAGGACCGGACTAACCCAATGGGTTCCGGTCCTGCCTCTGGTCAACCCGGACCGATCGATAATTTTTTTTATCTTATTTTTTATACTCCCTAAAAATCAAACCTACACATTCAAATTACACATCTATCGACAATGCGGCACTTGTACAACTAAACTATAAATACCAATACATATTTAGCAAATTTAAGATGACACAATAATAGAAATTTCGCACCGCATACCGCTCATCGTCGAGATATGGGACAAGATGGAAAGTTCTTGTAATCATCTATCTTTAATATTCATAACACCATATGCAAAAGTGTTTTCCCCGCATTTGATCACGTAGCAAATCACCGTAGCAACCGCAATACTACTCTACTCTTTAAAAACTTCTACCATTTGACACAAATTGAAAAGCAAAGTGCAGCTGAAATTTATTAGTAAAATACAATTAAACCATAAAAAGTTCAAAATACTTAATATAAACCATGAATATATAACTTCACATCTTGTTAATTCACTTGAACTTCTAAACATCTGAAAACAAAACAAACGACACATAATTAATACTCAACAAAAGTTTTAAATTGAAATTATTATTAATGCTATTGATAGAACATTTCAATATAATATAATATAACAGACATTTTACTTATATTTGAATATATAATAGATTTATAAATAATATAATATAATATACAAAGTTGGTCCGGGTTGGACCGACTCAAAACTCTTAGATCGAGAACCAACTCGCACAGTGTTAGTGGTTTGGAATTCGGACCAAGAACCGACCCAATCCCTTAGGAACCGGACCCGGGACAGACCGACGGGTCGGGCCGGTCCGGGTCGTCCAGGATCAACCCTAGACCGCTCACCCCTAGTCGCCGCCGCCGTCCAGAAGGAAGAAATTTTGTGTCGTTATCAAACGAATTTCTATTTTTAAAGTAGAAATTTTGTGTCGTTATCAAACGGTTATTTTTGCTTAAAACTCTTCTAGAAATAGAAATAGAAAAATCTATTTCCTTTCCCAAACTATTTCTTGAACAGAATGGTAATTGTCATGCGCGCCCAAGTGAATGCCCGGGCGGCCAGGCGTGGTCGTGGCGACATCACGTCTATTTGCAACACAAGGCCCTCTGATCTGACCCCGGAACACAGCGGCAACCGTCATCCTCCTCCTCCTCCGGCGGCAGCCACCCGTGGTCGGGGCGATATTCTTCCTTACCAGAAAAGGGTGTCCAAATAACGGTGGCGGGCCTTGCTGCCAGGCTCATCGCGTACTTTGGAGTGGAGGGCGAGCTCCTCTACTTTCCGGTGGCCAGCAGTTTTTTGCCGCCACAGGCATGTTCGCGGAGGTTGGTGCGAGGAAACAAAATGAACTATCACTTTTCTATTTCCTTTCTATGTTACTTCTCTCTTTGCCGTGCCCTGACATAGTCACAGTAAGTTAGCTCTCGTCTCCGGATTAGGACCGCCTCTCTAGTCCGATGACAACCAAGCTACTCATCAAAGCATGCGATTTTCAAGAAAAATCACTTTCTTTCGATACGGCCCCCGAGTTCTGCCGGATTTGAATTGAACGAGAAGCCTGGTGCTGTCAAGGTGCAAAAGTCATCGGCCTGCTAACTCAGGCTATTCCTTATGGTTCGTATTCGACTGCTTTTCGCTGACTATCAACAGTCACGGTTTGCGCTTCGTGCGTCGTAAGTCTTATCAAGGTCAATAAGTATCAACACGAAAAAGCCGGTTGAGTAGAAGTGCAACTGGGAAATTCATCCTCACATTCTTTAGACTGATATGACATGACATGATTCTATTGTTTTCCTGCCGAAGGACATGAAAAGGAAGAATGCACCTAAGGTTACGACCAGTTCAATTATATTTATCGGTCCTCTATGGTTTCCTTTCGTGCCAGCACTAAGATTGCAGCTTGTCAGCCTGGATAAGTCGGCGGAATCTCGTGAATAACTGTTTCCCGCTCGAAAACACACGGCAGTATATCTGCAGAAGATTGAGCGGACCAATGTCATGAACTAGAATAGGGCAGATATTGATATCTCGAGGGTGTATTTGACCAAGTTCCAAGATAGTATGATCAACTTAGTTTTCTGAAACAAGTTTCGAATTGGTTGCATAAAGCTTATAATACTAATTCAAGATATGCTACCTTGAATAGGTAAGAAGGGACTCCCTCCTTCGTGGGGCTATCTGAGTAATTGGTCGGAATCGAGAGCACAGTTTGGAAGTTGGACGAGGCATTCTCGTTTTCTTCCTTTATGCTGTTGAACCTCTCGGTGTAGCTTTCTCCTGAATTTGGATCAGTCTCGTCCCAGTCGCCGAACACTGGTACGTGCGTTGCGCCGAGATGCTGCCAGTTGAAAGAAAGACAACACTTAATAAGCATCATTTGGTCACTGAACAATATAGTTTCATGGAAGGCAAATGCAGAAAGGAGAAGAATTGAAGTGAGAGATCTATGTCATGTTATAATCAATCTTGGAAATGTTTTCTCCAAAAAGTGGGGCTGATGCAACGCAAACAGGGCAGTACTTACGGAATTATCTGCTGGTTGACCTCTGTTCCTCTGTCCTGAGGGTCCTGAGCTTCTTCGCACTGATGGCGAGAAGCCTTTTTTTGCGCTGAAGCTCTTTCTCTTTAGTTCATTGGAAAAGCTCGTCCTGTGAGAACCGGCACTGCGAGCCCCATGTTGTTTCTGGGACAAACTCGATTTGGCCGAATTCAAACAGAAGAAACTACAAGTCCCTCCTGTCCTAGATGAAGAGGCACCTGGATTCTCCTCAGGGTCGTTTGGAATCATCTTTTTGCTGGTTTTGTCTCGGCGTGCGCTCCCAGAACATGCTGCCCGTGGAATTCTAACATTGGCCAAGTTTCCATGTTTTGGAGCATGCGAGTGTTTCTGTGGCCAATTCAATTCTAAGGTTGATTGCAGGAAACTTGAGAGCACAAATTGAGAAACAAAGCATATGCATATGCAAGAAACAAATCTAACATATGCATCTATTTTAAGTGATCTTTTCTAGATATGGTGAAACCGCAAATCATGCAAGGACAAAACCAGGACATCACTTCACGAGAACGTGATGTTATCTGTGCAACATATAATTGATCCCTCAATTCATATCTGGGTCCTGGATGTTAAGGAAATAATGCTTTTCTGAAAACCAGTATCAGTTTTCTTCTGATGATGCACTGAATTTAGGAGGAGATGTCAATCGACGCACTTATAAGTGATGGAGCTTCTTCCTGTTTGCACCGAGAAATTAACAAATCTCCATTTGTTTGCCCCTTTTGCCTATAAAAAAGATGATCTGGACCGTTCTTAAAAATAGAAGGCAATGTACAATCAAGTTGGAGAGTGATCAATAGAAGAACTCCAGCAAGGCAACGCAATTCACAGTTTAAAAGAATTGGCTTATTAGGAATTTCCTTGCGTAGATTGAAGTTAATCAGCCCTTCAAACTTTCCTCTTTCATATTCTTGATGATTTCACTGAAGAATGTAGATTTCATCATCAAGACCTTTCACAGTGTTAACTGTTAAACCGTGTTAGAGATCATAAACTTAGAACCTTGCATTCCCTACAGATTCAATTCCCTCCACGTTCTGATTTCTTTCTAAGGCAGATGCTTATCAATACGCCGAAAGAATACTTTGTTATTTGCTGTAGAGATAGCTTCTGAATCATGAAGTAACTTACAGGATGATCACATGGATTGCTTGCATCCCTTTCTCTTCGGTACCTCCCACCTCTTTGCATCAATGAAGACAAGCCAGTAGCGTAACCTGCTTTTGGTTGATCGGAAAGGCTTCTTCTATGAGCACCGGCACTTACTTGGCTGCCTTGTCCTTTCGTGGATGAAATGGCTTGGACTGAATTGAAAATCTTTTCCACGTCACAGATGGGTCCAGGCATGAAGGCCTCTGGATTCTCCTCAGGGTCATTAGGATTTATCCTGACTCTGGCTTTCTCTTGGCGTGCATTATCAAAGTAGGCCGTGTATTGAACTTCATCCTTGCCACTGTCCCAGCTGCCGAATTTGGGGACGTGGGAGCGATGCTGAGGCTGAATTTATGGACATGGTTATTCAATACAAGGAATGTGCACAATAACTTTAGTCTAATAGAAGAACACATTCTACAAATCATAATTGGATATTCTTTTCAAGCAGAAGTCACTGTGTGGTCGAGCCAGGAATCGATCAAAATGTGAACAAGCTAGTGCAAGATTCATGAGCACAAGTTCATATATAAGTTAGCTTTAAGCTTACTGGTGTTGTCTAGGTGCAAAAACCTAGCGTTTCCTTGTCACTGCCAGGTAAAAAATGCACACAAATCCTACCCGCCAATCACACATAAACCATTCTGCTGATGTCGTATGGAAAAGTTTCGACCTTAAAAATGACCTCAAACACGTATGTCGGATTTGGAATGTTCTGTTGACGTTTGTATGAGGTTTCCTGTGATAAATTACTGCACTTCATAATAGAAGTTACGACTATTAAATGTCGCGTTATGTTCTTGGCTCAGTTTAGGAATTCAAGGACATGCTCCATATACTGGGGTTCCGATGGCTTTCGATTTGTTGTGAATTGGGATTGAAAAACTTTTCAGATGGGATCCAAATAGGCATATGCAAGTTCAATTGAGTTAATGTTCATGTCCTTGAACCGGCTCTAAATGACCACAATGTTACAATCATCTGGCTACTCAGTAAGCAATACAGGCAGAAGAAATCAGAATCAACATGGCAGATCTAATTCAGGGAAATTAACAGACAGATGCAGAACAATAATGGTAGAGGACCGTACACTTTGCATTGCTAGGACAGTATTTGAATGAAAGAACAAAGAAACAGTCTAATGTCTGATCTCAGAACACTGGAAAAAAAGATGCCGATTGACTTGAGAGTACTTACAGACATGGTGGAAGTTGTCTGTGGTTCCTGACTTCCTCAGGGAAGGTACACTCTTTATGAGAATGGAATTTAGATGTTCTGGACTAGATTCAACTTTGTCTATATCAGCCAATGAATTCTTTGATGTTTCCAATGTTTCCTGGAGCCAAACCTTTCCAGAAGCCCCACTGATGATGTCCTTGTCCCTGAATTGCATATTCCTTGTGACATCGGGTTAACCGTAGTGCATTTCCATTTACATGCCTTCTTGTTCTTGTATAACCAGTAAAGACAGTAACAAGCCAAAATGGGTAAAAAAAAAAAATACTATTAAAGACAGCAAATGAAGGTTTTGTCCGTCTGTTTCTGGCGGATTCTCAATGGATAGCCGGAGTCTTAATCGAAGAGGAGGAAAAAGTAAAGAAAAACACTTCATGACTTATTGGACTGTAACAACTATTTGTAGTCTGAATGCCGATTTTTGTTTGCTCCATATTCTCTTTTCTACAGTTCTTTTATCTTCCATGGTGTGGCGAATGGTACTGGTTGATCTAACAATCTTCGAATCAATTTGCGTAGTCCTGATGTTATGCAAAGCATTTGGTCCATTTGTTTATGGAGGCCTTCCCAGGTGACTCCATTAGTAAATAATGTGGCACTAGCAGTGTGTCCCCTCTTTGTCTGCTTTGCCTTTGTTTTTGTCATGTCCGAGAGACTTTTTGCGAGTGTTCTTTAAGCAACTGATGTTATCTATAAGCTCCATGACAATTCAAGCAGTTAGAACAATGCCTTTCATGAATCCAATTCTTGAGGTACAACCAACACATAATTATTTAGATCCCATGGCATGGTTAGAAGATACTTATATTCCTTTGCTGTTATTCCATTTGGCACAGCCAAATACCACAGGTATTTCAAGAGCAAAGCAAGTTCTGTGACCCAAAATATGTCCGTGAATGATGCTAAAGCCAGAACATAGTCATGCCTGTTTCGATTTGTTCATCGGATGACATGTGGGATGTTCAGTGCTTTGATCACCGTCATTTGGTTCTCATGACTACAGATTATCAGTACCTTTCACTTCAAATTGAAATCTCAGAGCTACCTTCTGACTCATTTTCTTTGGCTATACAAAGAGATCCTGTGCTAAAGAGGAAGTTCACATGAAGTTCAAGGAAAGTGTTAATCCACCATGAGTCTTGTGACCTTGTAGAGTGGTCCTACTTATGTTGGCCCTACCCGTGAATCTGATCACAATGGAAGTCAACGCAGACAGATCATCAATCTACATACAGGTGGACTTTCTTCATACAGATTGATGAAATCTCTTCCTGAGCCAACTCTTGAACAACCGCAGTTGGCTAGTGAGTCTAGTAATGCGCTATACATATCAAAATAAGTTATATATGGAAAGAGAAGTAACTTTACGCAGAATGCCATTATGCCTTTTTCTTCAAATTGCATTACCCAACGAGTGTTGTGGTGCGAAAGAGAATTGACTTTACCTTCTACAGAAACAATGCATTCATAAGAACTCTCATGACCCTGTACAGTGTACACTACACATCCTAGACCTGACCGAAATACAGAACGTGGATCGAGTGCGACTGTAACATTCTCCAACTCCTTTGTTTTCCGGCGAGATTATGAAATTCCGATCGTCTTGTTCAGCAGCCATAGGAAAAGAGCGAATTCAATCCCGAATATGGTGTGAAGATAAGTCCTGTCCAGCATAAAGCCATAAACTGTAATTCCTGCTTTGTTGTGCTCTAGGTAGGTCACTGCAAATAATGTCACTCAACTTCATTATGGCTATTCTTATGAATTAGACTAGGACTAAAGAAAAAAAATCTCTTCCATAGTTTTCCTTCTCACCTAAAGCTTGCCTCTTGTGGAACGAGATGGTATGCGCGTAAATCGGCATTATTTTGGCATTGTTGAGATCATCATCACCGTCTCCTTCTTCTTCTTCTTCGGACTCCCACTCTGCATCTGCGGGGAAAACATGGGTGGAAGCGACCTCAATTCTGGGCGTCTCACCATCGTTATCGTCAAATGAGTTAATCGTAGCACAGATGTGCCACTTTGCTGCAAGTCCAGTGATGGACTGGGCTTTGTGCGTGACCTTCGTCGAGCTTCGCAGGCATATGAAGAGGCCCGTGAGCAGGCTGACGGAACATAGCTGTGACACAGAAAATAACAATGTTGTGCTGTCAACAAACTGGTAATTAGTCCCAAATCAAAGACAAAATCAGTGCTTCGGTGAGAAAGAGAGATTACTGAAAGCTCCCCGGCTTTGAAGATATTCGCATTAGAGCCGGAACGGGTGAGCAAGAGCACGAAAATGAACTGGCTCGCCGTGACCAATATGAGACACAAGAGAAGGAATGATCGGAAGCGGTGGCTTATGATCCTGAGAGTCCTCCTGAACCGGAGATGCTCCTTCAAGATCGACACCACCTCGGTTTCCTTCTCGAAGACATGCGCAAAGTCCTCCAGTCTGAGGATGTGCAGGTAGCAAATCAGGCGGTAGAGGACGCACACGAGGATGAAAATCGCGGTCCGGTAGAGCCACGAGAGCAGCTCCAACGCACAGAGGATCGTGTCGCTCACGTAGAGATTCCCATAGTAAGGAATGTTGGTGGATCCGTAGATGAACCACCAGAGCTTGTATGCCGTCTCGACAGCAAAACACGGGAGAACGAACCAGGTCCACAGCTTGACCGATCTCTGCAAACATCAAGAATGCTCAACTATATCCAAATTGCGCCTCTTATTAGCATCATTGAAGCTTGTTCACTCATTAATTCAGAGTTTGCATTAGCTTACTGCAATTCCTAGATCAGCTATATATTTGCCAATCAATTAAAATTGCTGGATCATCAAGAACAGAACGGGAACCAAAGTCGAAACTTCAACATACCTGAAGCTGGTGCGAGTATCCGCGACGAACATTATCGCTCGAGTCGCACAACTTATCTAGAAACAAGAACTTCCTGATCCCGTACCTACGGGACCACCACGACAGGCAGACGAAAGATATCGCGGCGAACACGGAGAGCGATATCTGCACCGGTATGTGGTAAGGCCGCTGGAGGTTGGCGTCGCAGCTCGAGCACTGGAGCAAGAAATGCGAGGCCAACGGGACGGCGACGGCGAAGAGGAAGAAGACGGAACAGGACAGCCCGGTCAGCCACAGGCTGGACTGGTCGACGCACACCCACTTGAAGCAGGAAGTGAAGCTGTTCAGCTCGACGGGCTCGGACGGCAGCCCCGGCGACGACAGATAGCTCGAGATGGGCTTCCTCCGCAGCACGAACGCTTTTCCTTCATCTTCCATGGTGGGGAAGACTTCATGAGAGTGGTGGAATGAAGGGTTCTTGGCCTATGGTCGATCCAAGATGTCCGTGATGCTGAGACGATGATGGACTGAAATCATTTAGAGCCGGATCAGAGGAGGAGGGTGGCGGGGGTGGTGATCCATGTGATGAAGCAGGTAAAAGCTTAGAGCTGAGAGGCGATCCAAGCCTGTGATTGCCACTTGTCGTTTGGTCATACATAAAGCGATCTCTCTCTCTTTCTCTTCCGTGAAGTCTGCATTTGTTTATTGGGATTTTGCTTTCATATTCGTAAGCTACGGGGTTAAACGGACGGTGGGTGATTGCTGGAGTCGCTGTCGGAAGGGGAGCCGAGCCAACATCGAAGATAGCTGTTGCCATTGCAGACTTTATTGCTCGTCCTTTGAACGAGACATCTTCCAGCGTCTGAAAAGAGTTTTTTAACGTCCCCCTCACCACAAGGCACGGCTCCAATGTAGAATTGAAAATTTGAGAATCGGATTGGTTCTTAGGTTTATACTAAAAGGTATAATTGTTATTGTGTTGTTTTAGCCCTAAACCTTATGTATGTATTGTAAATTACTTCATCAATGCAAGTGAGTTCGCCCAATCTCTACATCGTATCAGAGCCGAATATCGTGCTATGGCGTTCCAAAAAACAAATCATTGTTGCTGGTTCCAATATCGTGTCATGGCGTCTGTCGCGTGCGAAATCACATGGCTTCACATGCTTCTCTCGGATCTCCATGTCAACACTACCACTACCAATCTTTTTTGTGATAATAAAGCGCCATCCACATCGCCACTAATCCTGTCTTCCACGAATGAACCAAACACATCGAGATTGAATGTCACTTGGTTCGTGAAAAAATTCAAGATGGCACTTTGCGTACTCTTTATATTCCCAATCACTCCCAACTCGCGGACTTGTTCATGAAACCAATCGCACGTGATTTATTTTATAATTTTAAGAACAAGTTGTTGACATGTTTACTTTCACCAACTTGAGGGGGAGTAATAGCAAATTGGGTTCATATTAAAGGGCATAATTGTCATTGTATTGTTTTAGTCCTAAACCCTATGTATATATTATAAATTACTTAATCAATGCAAGTGAGTTCGACCAATCTCTACAGTTCTTGATTCTAGATTTTTAGATATATAAGGTAGATCCTAGTTCTAAAAATTGGAAAACTCGTTTTGATAAATAGGTTTCAAGTTCCAATGAAATAAGATTTTTGTACTTTTTTTCTATGTCTTCGCATAATCTTACGACATTTTATGGCGTTCAATGATGAGTGTAATTCGAAATTATTAGTTTAAGTTTTCATTTCCAACTATAGTTATAATTGAAATATTTACTTTGTCAATATTTCATAATTTTTCGTATATTTAAATATGACTTATGATCAATGATTAAGTAGCAAGTAATAATTGTAGCATGTGATAATTTATTGCAATCATTTAATTAACAGTACACATAGAACTTGGTAAACCATGAAACCAACTCTAAAACCTATAACATGATAAATTATAGGTTAAATTCTAATGGCCTAATATGGAATTAGAAATCACTTATCTCTAATATAAATTTTATACGCCTTGTCCTATGATAATAGTATTTTCTTGTCACATCGATATAAGTCACATCGATGTCGAAGATGTGATTGGAATATAGATCCTATAGCATTTGGAATGATGCCTTAATTTTGATAGTTGGCAGAGAAGGTCTTTAAAGAAATCCACCTCAATGGTCCACATGAGCTATCAAAAGTTATAACTATGATTAGTTCGAGGTAAGGGAAATCTCGACGCGAAAAGTTGCGAAATGACTGCAATAAGTGGTGACCACTCTCGATGGCGATGGAGTAGACATGAAGGAAGGAACATGGTAGGGCCTTGATTCACGCCGGTCCGAGCATGTGTGCGTTTTCGCCGTAATGAAAAATTATTAGGACAAGTGTAATTTGATGTCTGACAAATTATGACGAAAAAGTTGAAAATGGTCGAGCCAATTCGGCCACTCAACTGCTTCCCTGGCGGTCAACTCGCGGCGCGACACTTGTCCAAAGGGTGGTGAAGTAAACGAGAAGGCCCGACGATCAAGGTTTTGTGTCCATAGATTCCGCGGCAGGTGGCAGTGGACGACGAGTTTTCTATTAAGAGCTTTTGTCTTGTTCGATTTGATGAAGCGTGTTCATGTTGTACAGCTGGGGTCTTTTCTCAATCTCATCGTTCTGAAGCTGCACGTAAGCTTCTGGACTCTGAGTTGGAACCCATCTCATACACGTATGAATTATATTAAGAAAATTTTTATTTTGAAAAATTGATGTGTTTCACAGTAATTAATATAAGGAAAAGTCACGAAAAACTCTAAACTTTGGCCAAAGTGACACATTTACCCCGATTTTTTTTTGACGTGAAATATCCCAAATTTTTTAAACCGCGACACATTTACCCAAAACTTTTTTTGTGATATAAAAAATCATGAATTTTCGTTATGCGACATATTTATCCCAAAATTAGAGGGCATTTTGGTCTTTTCATTTATTTTTTAAATTTTTTGTTTTATTTTTTCTTCTCTCTTCCTTCGGCCCTCGCCGGCGTCGGCGAGGGTGTCCTCGCCCTCGCCCAACGTCGGCGAGGTCACCGACGCCGGCTTCCCTCCGCCGGCTCCACCATGGTCGGAGGGAAGAAGAAGAAAAAAAGAAAAAAGAAAATAAAAAGACAAAAATGCCCTTGATGGGGTAAATGTGTCACGGTTTGGAAGGTTTTGGGTTTTTCACATTACAAAAAAGTTAAAGGTAAATATGTCACTTTGAGCAAAGTTCGGGGTTTTTCAAATGTTTTTCCCATTAATATATCTCAATTATAATTAACTTATAACTCATTAACTTAAAATTTTTAATAAAATGGAGTCTAATTTTTTTATTGGTCCTACTCAATTTTTACTTTTAAATTTCATTCTCAAACTTTTGCTATATTTCATAATAGGACGCAAAGAGTCAAAATTCACATATGAAATTAAATCGCTCCCTCTCTAATCTCTTAAGAAGGTGGAGATTCAAACCTTCCACATTCCTCGGTTACTTGGACAAACTTTAGTAGTTGAAAGTGAGTCTAATTGGATATATTGAAAGATTTAAATTTGGATTATCTCTTGGCAATTTCCCCATATGAAAGTATCAAACTTTTGTTATACATTTCCAACAAATGGTATCAAAGCTAATCGTCAATTGATGGTTCACTTCTAATATGTATTGACATTTTGGTGAAACCGTTAAGGAATGTATCTCGTGATCAAAGTGGTTTTTGGGCAACTTTTGTGATTCGATTTGGTGAAAGAGACTTGAGTGAAGGTGAGCATTATTATGTAGTAACGCGACCAATCATAGTCTCTAGGGTTTGGTCTTGACAAAAAGACTAGGGATCAAAGTGCACGTTGTCAGTCCTCAAAAGGAATAAAGTTGAGATGTGTTGATGTAAAATAGTACTTGAATTAAATGGAGTAGATGCAACATTGACGTCAAGTCAAATGTGAGAGAGAAATAGTTGAGATGTACTAGCGAGTTGTCTTAGAAAAAGTCTTAACATCGGAGAATCGATATAGCATAACTACCTTAATTTTTTACATCAATATTAACATCGTACGCGTTGGATGGTCGATCTTTATATCAACAATTTACAGCGTTAATCGATGGAATAACTTGATAAATTATCTATAAATTTATGAATTAATCAAATTGGAAGGTTTATAGGCTGAATTGGCATAATTGTAATAAGTTTAGTGCTTTCTCGATAATTTCCCCCTTGTTTTAGAAGAGGGCTCACCTAATCGGGCTAGGGACCTAGGCATGGGCTCGACACCCGATGAGTTCTGCCGAGCGCGCCCACATTTCCGCCGGGCCAATCGCCACAGGGCCGGTGCGTGCCCGGCTCGGTGGTCAAGCCTGGACCACGGGTTATTAACAACTTCGTGTAGCCTTCTTTTATCGTACGCGAAAGAAGAAAAGTACAAAACATGCATCCGAAATCGCCGCCTTCTTCTCGAAATATCAAACGGTGGGCAGGCCACGACACGGAGGGAAGTCCCGTTCCGCTTTTTCGTTCGTGCTTCGTTCGTACCAATCGCCGACTCGCAGAGCTGAGAGAGGGACATGGCATCGGCTCTCTCCTCGTCGGTGTTCGCCGCGCCGGCGTCGTCGCTGAGGACGCGGGCCCGCCGGAATCCCCCGCCGCTCGGCGCGCGGGGTCCTTTGAATTTCAATCCTCTCCCGTCGCGCGCGCTGGTTCCGAGGTAATCCGCTCTCATCTCCGTTGATCGCCCTTCGGGAGGAGGATCAGCTTCGTGCGGCCTTTGTCTTGTCCTCCTGCTGCGATTGTTTTTGCTCCTCCTGTATGTTCCTCGTTCGTGATGAGAAGAGGATGGGAGCGATTCATGTGGGTTTTCGTCGTTTTCTTTCGTTTCTTTTTTTCGTTTTTATGTTTGTGGTGGGGCTTCTTTGAAGCTTAATCACCTCAAAGATTGATTTGAGTCTGAATGTCCTTCTTTGGCTGTTGGTCTTGACTATGCGCCTGGAATGTGGAATGGCTATGAGGGAATTCCTGCTTTTTTCTTGTCTGGGTTCTGATCTTTGGGCATTGAAGATGGTTTCTTGACAGCTTGAACGCTTGTGGGGGTAATCAAGCATTTTGACACCTTCGTGTGTGAAATTGCCCATATGATCTCTCGCCCAAATTAGTGAAGGGTTTTGCCAATTTGTGGCCGTGTAATTCTGTGCGGCTTATACAATTGAATTTGTTATCACAATAGCAGTGTGTTGCGAAAGCTTTATACTGGTGAATCTGACCATGCAAGATAATCGAGAGTGGTCTTTCTTCTTAGCTTTTGATTTCCAATTTTTGGAAGCATGTGGATTGGACGATCCAGTATACTATGTTAACAGTGCTGAGGATCTAATTTAAGCCGAAGAAGTGCTAAATATTCTCTAAGTAGCTCCTCTGTACTGAGGCATCGAATACCACAGAGTAGTGATACTAGGCATTGTTTTCTACATGTATGGTGTCCAGTGACAGAGGAAATAACCACGTTTGTCAATTTGCATGGTGGATGCTAGGCCAAGCATACCAAAAAAGAAATGTTCATTGTGGCAAGGAAAAGCATGCATTAGCACATGACAATGTTGCATTGCCAAATGCTAAAGCATACAGACATATATCATCATGTTCGTTATTGTGGACGCCAAACCGATTATGTATAAAGTGGCCTAG
Organism: Eucalyptus lansdowneana; assembly: GCA_017140395.1. Classification (NCBI taxonomy): domain Eukaryota; kingdom Viridiplantae; phylum Streptophyta; class Magnoliopsida; order Myrtales; family Myrtaceae; genus Eucalyptus; species Eucalyptus lansdowneana. The sequence goes on along the minus strand of CM029487.1, from coordinate 73,609,421 downwards.
CATTTTGTTGGTACACGACGAGGTTGCTCCACTGAACACCTGGTGGAGCTTGTGGCAAAAAATCAATCATCATGGCATGCCAAATGCACCTACACTATCACTTGTATTTACAGTTATTAGGGTTAGTTTTAGATAGATGATTGATTCTTTTTCTTCATCTGAGAGATTTCTTATATATTTTTCTCATGATTCCCTAGAAAATGCTGTACTGTAAGATCGGCGCTTTTGCAAGACAATGAGGAAAAAGTAGTTGTTGAGGAGTCATTTGAATCAAAGAGCATCTTTGATAAGGAGAGGAGTAGAAGCAGTGATGGAGCATCTGAGGGTTCTTCCACCAGTGACCTAGAAAGATGGACTATTAAGCTTGAGCAATCTGTCAACATCTTTCTCACAGTAAGGGCCCCATCCTCCTCTGTAGACGAGGGAGCAAATTGATATGATGCACTATCGATCAGAAATAGTTAGCTTTGGTGGTAAACAAAAAGGTTTCCATTGTTAGAAGGAGAAGATATAAATGGAATTTTCGGTCTTGTAGTTATATCAACTGGCATCATGCCTTAATTAGTACTTTAGGGATTGAAGGCATTGTGATTTTTCATTTCACGGATGTTATACTAATATTTGTAGCTTATAACCTTTTCCAGGACTCGGTGATTAAGATTCTGGATACTCTGTACAGTGAACGGCACTATGCAAGGTTCTTTGTACTGGAAACCATTGCAAGAGTTCCTTATTTTGGTGAGTCGTCAAGCTTATAAAAAGAAGATCATGGCTTTTCATTCCATCATATGCTGTATGCTCATGAGGGTTCAAGTCCCTCTATCCCCAAAAAAGTAATTACTAGTTGATCGTTAACAGAGCCAAACCCATTTTTTTTATCACAAAAATGTTGCGGAGATGGGATTTGAACCTGTGACCTCAAGGTTATGAGCCTTGCGAGCTACCAAGCTGCTCTACCCGGTGATGAAGTATATTTCTGAAAAGTCAAAAACTAAATGATAAATGTTTTGTGAAATTTTCTAAGATGTTAATGGGTAAAAAGATTGGAGTTGGTTGAATGTATTTATGGAAACAATATTCTCTCTGGTGCCATGTTGCATAGTGGTTGAGGCAAGCACAAAGTTATCAGAATAGGGACTGGAGTAATCATGCTTTTCATGTTAAAGGAAATAAACTCATATGGCAATTTCAAATGACAATGTTAAGAAGTGCAAAGTTTTCTTGTGTATGTTCCATGGGAATAATGATTAATGTCATTTTTTTATTCTTTTTGCAGCCTTTATGTCAATTCTACATATGTATGAGAGTTTTGGTTGGTGGAGGAGGGCTGACTATTTGAAAGTCCATTTTGCTGAAAGCTGGAATGAGATGCACCATTTGCTTATCATGGAAGTAATGTCTTTTTATATGCTTTTTGAATGTATATATTTAGATATCCACTTTCTGACAAGAGTTCTGCTAAGTGAACTATATTTTTTTTTTGTAAGTTGGTTCAGTTTGTTGATAAGGTAGAGGATTTTATTACAGGAATTAGGGGGGAATGCTTGGTGGTTCGACCGCTTTCTTGCCCAACACATTGCCATCTTTTACTACTTGATGACAGTCTTCATGTATGCTTTAAGCCCAAGAATGGCATGTAAGTTTGCAAATGTCTTCTATAGAACTGTCATGCCTTAGTTTCTGCAGATTAATGATTGCTCAAAGCTGTTGGCCGCTGGATCATTACTTATTTAGGTTAAGCTTTGTCATCATATTCATGGAGCTCGCAAGTAACTGCTTCTTTAAGCATATCTTTTGTCCAGACAAAGTCTTCTCCTAGAACTGGCAGGATTTTAATTGGGAGGAGGGGGGAGTTGGGGGTTGTTTATGTCGCACATTATCATTTTTCAACAGGTTATAATAATTATGTATTTGGAATTTCTATTCTCCAGATCACTTTTCAGAATGCGTAGAGAGCCATGCGTTTTCAACTTATGACAAATTTCTCAAGGCCCAGGGAGGTGAGATCAGAAGCTCTTGCAATTTGTTCTTTTATTCAATTCTGATGCAGTTATACATGGATGCACACAGGGTGGACTTACCTATCTTATAGAAGTCATGTGACTGAGGGTTCCTCATTGGAATTCAAAAAGGAAGAAAGGAAGAGGGACGTTTTTATGTGGTTGTTTGAGACTGCATGTGATGGGTTAGCAATAAGAGTGTTGCATGATAAAATTTAAATTGCTGAAAATTCGCTCCGATGGCATGACAGGGAACTGCATTATCTCATTCTTGCCAGACATCAGCTTGGAGGTTTCCTGCAATCTTTAGATCATTTTATGTCAGTCTCATGGGTGACACCAATCATGTTTTTGCATGAAAAGCCATCCTTAAGAGTAAATTTTAGCCAATATATGCACGATAGATCTGGTTTTGCCTACAGTATTTTGACCGGCAGTTCCATTGCAGAGGAATTGAAAAAGTTGCCTGCACCTGAGGTTGCCGTTAAATACTACACTGGGGATGACTTGTACCTCTTTGGTAAGTTCGTTTCACATTTGTTGTTTTTTTCCTGTATGGCCAATTTTCTTTGTTTCGTAATTTGTCATGTTAACTATTAACGTCTTTCATCAATTTGTTCAGATGAATTTCAAACTTCCAGACCACCTGAGTCTCGAAGGCCAAAAATAGGTAAGTGATAGCTGGGTGCATGCCTGAGATTTTGCCTATGTAGCTCCTATGAGGAACATATTTGCTCATAATAAGTCGATACAAAGTGTCACATTATATGTAGTTATAAGAAGGTTGAAGAGCTTGTCTGGTGCACTGTAGGCCGTACCTTGTTTTTCATGTGAATAGTGTTCATGGGGTTAGCAATACTGTCTATGATGGTGTGTCTGTTATAACTAGTAATAGTCAGAGGCTACAGGAGCTTGCTTGTGTTTTGGTTGTCTAACTTTTTTTGCTTTAAATCTTTCTAAAGAGCATTGAGGATCAGTTATGATGTATCAGCTAAACTTGGTTTTTTCCTGTATTATTACTCTTTCTCAGAGAACTTGTATGATGTGTTCCTTAACATAAGAGACGAAGCTGAACACTGTAAGACGATGAAGGCATGTCAGACGCATGGGACGCTTCAGTCACCTCATTCAAACCCAGAGTATGCTTTTGAAGATGACTTGGGTTGCATACTTCCTGAGGCAGATTGTGAGGGTATTGTTGATTGTATAAAGAAGTCTGTCACTTCTTCACAAAACTAAGGCTAAAAAGGGGAGCGACAATCTACAATTTTAAGGTTTTGTATAGTTATTGTATAAAGAGATGATATAGTGAAATCGTTACAGATGTCATGGTTAAGAATAATGAATGTCTCTGCAACCCTTTTCCATTATTTTGCACTGTATCTTTGTGAAATTCTGGGTCTTCATTTTTTGCCAAAGAGACAGTCAGTGGTCCTGGATTCTTGTAAGCCTACATGCATTACTCTTCAAACTCTTTTCGTTCTCCATGAGTAATCCAGTAATCCAATTCTAGGTTGAACTGATTGAGGGGTAAAAAGGTTTCTTGGCGATTTTTGATTATCTCGCACTCTTTGGTGATGCAATCAATCCTTCCCTTCGGATGCACTGTCAAATTTGTCGAGTTTCTGTTTCTGATAATTTTGAATGCGAATGAGGAGGTAAGAGAGAATGTGTTAGGAGCGATTCAGTTGGTGAAGTTTTGAACTTTATATTTGGAATTTCTTTCCGTTCACATATTTGGGATTTATTTTCATGTTAGCACAAGTTCTTCCAACGGGAGATGTAGAAATGTATTAAGCTCTAGATTCATTTCACCTCCCATGGCTTTCACGGTTATGTTTTAAGGTTGGATATACTATGTTGAATTTAACAGGTCAAGATATGGTGCATAAAACTGGAAGCAAGTCTGCTTGGCATTTACAGGAAAGCAGATATTTGTTCTGTGAAGTACCATCCTGGATCTAGCACTCGTGTGCATCTGCTTTTCTCACTCTATGAATTGACCAATGGATTCCCCTTTGGGACATGAAATTATAGACAGATCAACAAGCCTAGTGCATTTTTGAGTTAAGCTTGTTTACCTGCCTTGACATTTACCTTAAAACATGCTCAATACCGTATCTTGATCTTTAATGCAACCGAGAAGTCTGACATTTGGAAGCTCCACTGGTTAGACATATTCGTCATCACCATAGATCATCCGAGATATTGGCGATGGCTCATCTCTTATCGACATATCATCGGTGTTTCTACACAGGCCATTGTCAATCCTGTTGCTCGGCATCGGTTTGCTTTTCTTGACGGGAATGAGACTGATGAGGACGCAAGTTCATATTATTTGTGACGGCATTGGAAGAACGATAGCCCAGCTGCAGGCAGTCAAAGGAAAGATCGAGGTACTCGTCCCTGCGGCCTGAATGATCAGGTTAACGAAGAAAATAATAGGATTTAATCATGAGGGTTGCGCATCTGCATGTTATGCTGAGCTGTTAGGCATTAGATAACGCTAGAATGTGATTTTAATGAAGTCTCTAATTTCTATTATGAAGAGAGGAAAATTGCTCCTAGCTTCCCAAAAATGTTCAGTCCATCATCGTAAGCGAAGCGATAGGCTCGACTATCCCATGGGGCCTGCAGTACTTCCTTGTTTGTGGTCTCCATTTGTGACTTCGGGGTATTTGCCCTGTGAATCCGATCGCGTGGTCGCGGCCCTACTCGATCCCTAAAATTTCGCTGGGACTTCCCGCGTCAGGAACCGTGTCCGGATGGAACTCTTGTGGGAAAGGCAGGTCCACCGTGCAACTTGTGATTCTCGCTTTTTTTATTTTTTTTTTAGAAGAGCGGCGAGATGATGTGTCACGGTCAAGAGGTTCCTATGGCTAGAGGACCGTGCATTTTCGAGGAGGACCTCCTGAGATTTCTTGCAAGAGAGCTTTTGGAACGTTCCAGGGCGGGCGATCCAGTAATTGCGCCGAGATCTAGAACTCTCTTGCCATTAGTGTTGGTAGTTGCTTGGTTGGCGGATGCGATCTCGTCCGCTGGATGAAATCTCGATCAATGGTTATAATTTGAGGGTGCTTAAGTATAAAAGGGATGTCCTCCCCTCATTTGTATCCATTCAACAATTCAGTAATCAAAAGATCATTTCTCTCTTCTAGAGCTTCTTTCTCTAGAAACCTTCTCCCTCTACGATCTAGATGAGCGAGTGGGTGAGCGATTAATCCGAGTAAGGCTTGGCTTAGGCGAAAATTGGATTATTTAATTGCGAAACATAAATTTTTTTTTCATATTTTTTTTTAATTCGATCAATACTTCCTGTTTAACGAGTATTAGTAAAGGATCCATAGATAAATATAGAAAAGCGTATTTCTAATCGAAACTAAATCTTCCATTTTTTCAAGATTGGAGCAAAATAGCTATAAATTAATAAAATTAAAGGATGATTTTAGTTTACTAGAAGTATTGACATATTATATTTTTTAGCTTGGTGGAAACAAAATACATTTCCTAAAGATTGTCTCAAATAGAAACAGAGGATGAAGTAACTAGGAATATTGTTAGAATACCCTATTCCCTATTCTAGAGGAATTGTCTAGAAAGTGAATTTTCTTTTTGAATTGAAATGCATTCAAACAGAAAAGTTGCCAGATGAGTGAGCAAGTGAGCGATTGATCCGAGCTTAGGCGCCTCGACAATCCGAGTCGATCCAAAAGAGCCTAAGTCACTGGATGATCCCAATCGATCGGCTCGTGACAATCCGTTTTAAGAGATCAAGAAGCACCAACTGTTTGAGAGAATATCAAGCAGCTATTATGGATGGAGAGGCCGTCCAAGTCAAGGAGACCCGCGGCCGAACCAAGAGAAGAGAAGTCTCGATGGATGCCAAGTAAGTGGGCTAATTTCGGAGCTGCGCTTATTTAGGACGTGCTGGAAGTTGTTTTAAAGTGATCTTAGTGTAAGTGGGCTTTAAGTGTTTTCCTTTGATAAGTTTGGGCTTGATCTTGGCCCTTTTCCGAATGGGTTTAAGTCATCGAACCCACTTCTTCAATTCGGCTTTTAGTGTTCATGGCCCAAACTCATGAATCCTTATCCGACCCACATTTAAATCGGGCCGAGGGCCCGGCCTGAGTTACTATTTTTGAAATAAAAAAATTACAAATAATGTAGATTTTTAAAAAGTTTCGAATGTTTTTATTTGTTTTTAAATAAAAAAATATAGTTTTTGAACAGTTTCTCTTGAAAGGTGTGGGGAAATCATCGACCTAAGATTGTGCATAAAATTGAACAAGCCCTTATGGCTTTATCTTAGGGTCTTAATTATCCTCGAATACAATTGCCCTTGATTGTACGCTTACGATGAGATGATTATGGTATCCCCTAAGCCTAATTAAGATTATCATTTATTTATCTCTTAATGCTAGGTACTTATTTTTTCTTGCAATTTATTTAATGCTTCCTTTAGTTGCTGATTGTTATTTTGATAATTGCGCAGCTGCATGATCACCTCATGTTAGTGGATAGGTATAAAATCAATCTAAATTACCTGACAAAAATATTTTATTTTAAAATGAACATGATTAGGTACCTTGGTCAATTAGTGTAATCAAGTCCCCGATTTTAGATTCTTTGGTTGTAGGATACCTCACTTGGTTTCTAGCCGATCCTAATAAACTAGTGGCGACTGCACATTGCAAAATTCTTAAAAAACATCCCAATGTCACGCGAGTTCGCGCCTAGCGATGGGTCTTAGGTCCATCCTTTAGGCAATACCTCTAAACCTACTCCCTCCCCCAAGGGTAGGTCGCGACAGTAGTTCATAAATTATGTGAACTATCCTATGGTTGTCTTTGATTTTAAATTAGTGGAAGAATGACATAGAGCATTTTCTATATAGTTCAATGATCCAATTGAATATGCAAAAAAAATTCAAGGCTCACATTGTATATTAAATTAAATTTTAAGGATTATATTAATCATATTAAAAATTTAAGGAGTACGTCCCACATTAGGATCAAAGAATTTACTGCGAGAATCTCACACTTTGTCACGGAACATTCAATTAGGGCGCGTTTGGTAACGATTCTGTTCCCGGGAGTAGATTTTGATCAGAACTGATTCTTTTTAATTCTGTTCCTGGGAATTGATTGTAAGCATTTTAAGGGCGTGCATGACAAAATTTCTGTTTCTCGATTTCTCTATTTCTCTGTTTCGGAACAGTTTGGAATGCAAATCCGTTTGGTAACGCAATTTAGGGCCGCGCATGCAAACGCTTCTCTTCCGGGAAGAGTTTTTTTTCAGAAATGGTTCTTTTCTATTTCTCGCTCCGGAACAATTTCGAGTAAAAGAACCCGTTTGATAACGACACAAAATTTCTACTCTTGGAATAGAAAAAGAATAGAAATGCGTTTGATAACGCAACAATTTCTTTTTTGTATTTATTCAATTTTTAATCTTGCCGACGGATTGCCGCCGCCTCCGGCCGCCGGTCGCCGCCGCCGGCTGGAGGCAGCCGGAGATGACGGCGGGCGGCGGTGGCGACGGGCGGCCGGCGACGACGACGGCGGCGCGGCGGCGACAGGGTCAACGACGGCGCGGACGGCGTCGGCGGCGGCGACGGCAACCGGCGACGCATGGGAGGCGGCGTTTGCGACCGGCCAGCGGCAACTGGCTGGCGGGAATCAAGGGCGGGCGAACCGGCCGGTGCTGGCGTAACCGGCGACGCGGCGCCGGGCGGCACCGGGCGGTGGCCGGGATCGGCTGGCGGGGTAACCGGCGGCGGCGGCGGCCGGGCGGCGGTGGGCGGTGGCTCCGGGCGGTAGACGGTGGTCGCGGCAAGAAAAGGAAATAAAAGAAAATTAAAAAAAAAATCAGTTTATTTCTACAAATTGTTCCCGGGAACAAGAAGCAACTTTTTTTTGCTTCTTGTTTCTGTTCCCAAACCATTCCCTGGCTAAGTTTTTATTCCCGGGAACAAAAAAACAATGTGTCGTTAGCAAACAGGTTTTTGTTCTTTTTTTGTTCCGGAACAAAAGAACAAAACCATGAGAAACAAACGTTTGACATGCTTACCTTAATTTCCCTATTTCAAAAACAGATTTCTATTCCGAAATAGAGAAATTGAAGAAATCGAAAAAGTGAAATTTTTAACTTCCGGTTTAAAATAGAAATCAAAACTGAAATTAAACCATATAAAAGAACCTTGCGCTTTCTTGCTAACTTAATTCACTCATAACCACAACTTCACAAATTATTGCTAATTTTCTTTTTCTTATTTTGCTCATGTTTTATTTTTAAAAAAAAAAATTGATAACTTCCTCTTTAGGATGAAAGGCAATCGAATGGGTCCCCAATTTTAAAAAACGACCAAAGTTCTTAAATGCTTACTTAAAAACAATGGGGCTCTTTTCTCCTAGAAAAGGCACGCGCATGGCCAGTTGAAGAAAAAATTTTTATGTAATAGATGAATAAAAAACATGCCTAGAAATTTAATCTTATTTTTTTACATATTCAAAATTCTTGCAAAATCAAAATAATTAGATTGTTACATAATCTTGAATTTTAATTCGAAGGCAAGAGATTCAAGAGAATCTCTCTTTTGCTATGCAAGGGCCATTAAAGGTTCGTTGAGCATGCAAACGATATATTGACCGAGGAGGGAAACCAAATAAATACGCTTAGGAAAAAAATTGCTAATAAAATGGCAAGGGATAATAATATGCCAGAAATTCCATGAAATTGTATTTTTAACTTTTGTAATGTATTAATATTATTTAGATTATTATTTTGTATTTGAGGATTTCCCATGTTATTTTAGTATTATATCGACTATTATTTTGTATTTGAGGATTTCCTATATTGTTATCTAATTAATTTCTATTCCTAGAAATAGAAATTTTGTTCTCGTTATCAAACGGATTTCTGTTTTAGAAATAGAAATTTTGAGTCATTATCAAACGAGTTTTTTGCTTAGAAACTTGTCCGGGGAATATAAATTAAGAAATTGATTTACGGCTAGAAATTAAGCCGTTTGGTAATTGTCCAAAATTTTTGATTCTATAGGATTGCGTTTGGTACCGTGCTCATTAATTATGTTCAAAACCAATTTCTTTTAATTTTTAAATAATTTTTTTTTTACTTTTTTACTTTTTTCTTTTCTTTTTTTCATTTTTTCTTTTCTTTTTCTCATCTTCTTCTTCTTCTTCTTGTGGCCGATCGCCGGACCGGCGACTGGCCAGATGAGGGCCGGCGACCTCACCGGAGCGTCGTCGGCCCTCGGCGAGGCCGGCCCTCGTCGGCCGAGCCTCGCCGGGGCCGGGCGAGCCTCGCCCGGCCACCGTGGGCCGGGCGTCGCGAGGCTTGCCCGGCCCGCCCGGCCTCGGCGGCGCGCCACGGCGAGGCTCGGCCTCGCCGAGATCTGGGGAGGCCGAGCCTCGCCGGTGTCTGGGCAAGCCTCCGGCGAGCTCGCTGGTGGCTGGGCTTGCCTTCGACGAGCTCGCCGGACCAGTGGCTGGCGGCGGCGGTGGACGGCGGTGGCGGACGACGGACGGTGGTGGGCGGTTGTGCACGGCGGTTGCGAGATGGCCGAAGGGAAGAAGAAAATTTCTTAATTTTGATTCTCAAATTCGTTCCCGGAACAAGAATCAACTTTTTTTTGGTTCTTGATTCTATTCCCAATCTATTCCTGGGAACAAAATTTTTACCAAATGCGATTCTAGGCCCAAACTGATTCTGGGAACAAAGAATCAGAATTTGGCCTTGTTTGGATGGTTACCAAACAGGGCCTTAGAAACCCCAAATCCATAAATGCGCACATGAACCCATCATGAGTTTAGAAAGCCTCTTCTCTTCGCACGAGGTGAAAAATGCTTGGAATACAAACGCGACCATAAGTTCGCTCGCGGCATGGTCTGACCTCTTTCGAGAATGTGCTAACGCTACAGATTAGACATGGGGAAATCTCGAGACCGTTTCCGGGTCGAGAATCCGATCCAGGAGCCCGACCCGATTTGAGAGCGCGGGAAGCAGAAAATATTCAAAAGCGAAAAACCACGGCCCCCCATTTCCCCATTTTCCCCCTTCGATGATTCTCTCAAATCGATTTGCCGAAATGAGTAGCGTTTTCTCATCATCTTCTTCTTTGATTGTGTGGATCAGATCAGCCATATGGAGGTACCCTGTGATCTGGCGGACCTTCCGCCGGAGCTGATCACCGATATACTGGAACGAGTCCCGAAGGAGTCGCTGCTCCGGCCCAGGTGCGTATCCACACGGTGGCGTCACTTGATAGGCGAACGTTTCTTCAGTGAGTCGCCCGTCTACCTCTTCGCCATGTTTTCCTCGAGCCTTTACTGTATTGATCTGCATCGCCCGGGTGACTTTGAGGAGATTGAGAACCCTCTCGGGTGGGAACGGATTGTGTTGCTAGGGTCTTGTTGTGGCTTCCTTTGCATTTATAATGAGGACGACGGCCAGGTTGCTATATGGAATCCGTCCACTAGGAGTTGTCAGCGCTTGCCACCTGCAGAGGCTGAGATAGCCCGATAGATTGGGTCCCATTTATGGATTTGGTTATGACAATAGGAACGAAGAGTACGTGTTGTTGAAGCTGGTTCAGACCTTGGAGAATCCAGTTGTATCTGCACTATATCTATAGACAAAGAGCTAAAGCGTGGAGGCAGCTTCAGGGATACTGCCATACTCTCTGGTTGATCTGTGCACAATGGGGGTTTTCTAGGCGGCCAGGATAATGAGACGTGAAGAATTCGGCAAAAGTGCTAGTGGCTTTTAATATTCATACTGAAAACTCCGTGGAGGCACACCAGTTTAGTTTAGGTTTCCAATGTATTTGGCCGTCCTGGGAGGGCATCTTTGCTTTATTACTTATCGTGAACAAGAATGGGGTGTACGTGCCTGGATTATCAGTGGATATGGATCAGAAGAATCACAGGAGAGTTTGTTCAGGATACGTGACTACTTAATGGATGGGGTAACTCGTGTCTCATTATCTAGTGGAGATGGCTGCACAGGAGAACCCCATTCTACCCGGCCCAACCAGAAAGTATGGCATCCCTTGGAGTCGCCTCCACGTGTTAGCTATTTCTCTATAGATGCTAACTTCAGATACAATTGGCCTTTGCAAGGTCTAAAACACCCTCAGCAACACGTACCCTCTAGTCAGTCCATCATACCCAAATCCATAAACAGAGAGACCCAATGCACGGGATATCTCAGCATCTCAAGCCTAAAATGCCTAGGTTGGTCTCCATAGAGCAACGTGCTTGTAGTCCACATTAGAAATGCAAAGTACGCGATGGAAGGGGATCCACGCTGAAGAGGCAAAGGATCATGAACCGCTTGAGGTGCGACTCTATGAAGAAACAAGTTGCTGCTTCGAAGAAGCCTGGCATGCCATTAATATGGAATGACTCTTCATCATGGGTAAGTAAATTGTACCAAATGAGAGTCCGATGGTACAGCAGCAAAACTTGACGACGGTTCTGGGAGTGGTGTGAGATTCGGCAAAAGTGTTGGTGGCTTTTGATATTCGTATTAAGAGTTTGGCAGAGGTGGACCTGCCGAATGTTATAGATAATAGGAGGATTTGGCCATACTGCGAGAGCATCTTTGCCTTTCCATTTATGTTGAGCCAGGGCTGTCGATGTGTGGATTATGAGACGATATGGATCCAACCGGGATTTGTTGTTCTCGCTATGTGACTAGTGGAGTTTCCGACCTGTCTGGCCATTGGCTTACTTCTAGTATGACCTTCGAGTTTTGGTGGAAGTGGTCAAACTAAGACTCTCGGTACAATTTAGGTACCGATCAAGCCGAGCAGTTCCATATGAATGGCATGCCAAGCTCCTTTGTAGCAGCAACTTGTGGTATTAACATATGGGATAAGTAGCTAGTTTTTTCGCGTTGGACTATCTCAGATTCTTCGTAGACATACCTTTAATAACCTGGTTAGCATAGTGGATTTTGCTTGAACTGCTTCCTCCTTCTTGCATGTTTGTGAAAATATGAAGTGAAAGAAACTTTTTTCCACGGCTTTTGGCATGGAATGAGGAAACTGACGTGAACATGATGCATATCCCACTTAAGGGCAGCTCTTTCTAGAGGAAGAAGAGCTGTTCAATTGATGCAAGGGGCGATGGGATCCTCTCTTTTGTGGATGGGATAACTTTTGGGAAGTCGAGGAGACTACTAATGTGGTTTTGCAATCTAATTAATTTGAAAATATGGACAAAGAATGAAGGAGATGATTGAGTTATAAGGGGAACTTATGTGGGAATTGGGAACTTGGAATTGAAGATTACATTCCAAATTATGTTTCACAAACACATAGTTTTTATCCATATTTTTACTGATGAAAGAAAGAATAAAGCTGTTTGAAAGGAGAATCCCTGTTATGGAAGGGGAGTTTATGCATAATGCGGAGAACACATACACTAAGGTTTCTGTGGAAACAATAGGTTAGAGAACATCTATCTAAGAGCTAAAACAGCCAAAAAAGAAAAAGAAAAAGAAAACATTTTTCATTGCTCTAGTTCGTAGCTTACCAATAAATAGGAATGAAGTTCCCTTAATTGCAATTAATGTTCCATTCAACATGTTAGGTTTGAGACTACGGAAATTAAGGGAAAAGGATGTGTGTTAGTCTATTCTGGTCATATTCCATCCATCGTACCGTTATGGCTGCTTAATGATAGATTTAATTGTCGGTCTGCTTGGTCTAGTAGCGGGGAACTGATACTTGCCATTAGTTATCATTGTTATATAGTGTCTGCAAAATATTGTCTCTGGTAAATATTTTGGTGACTTGGCTTACTCGCACCTCTCATTTTCACTCTTGTTGTTGATCTTTTAGTTAATTAGAAACTGCCTTCCTCTTGTCCACGTATGACTCCTGAGCTAATGGAGGCATAGTTGTGCAAGGGCAGTGAATCATCCCTGTGAACTGTGATTGCTCTGATAAGTGAATTTGCTAGAATATAACTTAATCTGGGTTGTCAATTTCTAAAGCAAGATTGTCGTGTTTTGGAGGGAGGCAAACATTTGTTGTATCTGACTAATGTACTTAAGCATCAGATAGTGCTTTTGTTTTCTAGGTAAAACGTCTTATGATGACACATGCTGTCTTGGCCCATTTGTATGACATGGTCACGGAGAAACGAAACGTGAGCAAAGTTATAGCTAACTAGTACGATGGTGTTATGACAAGTGTGGAAACTGTGATGGAATTAAAACTGAGAAGAATAAAAGATGACACTAATTTGCACGGAAACCGTTGCAGGAAAAATTAGGAGAAGAGTATAAGGAAAATCAACCATGAAAATTCAAGAATTACAAAAAGTGCCTCGAGAATACTGTCATGTTTTTCTGATGTTGTGATGCATATTTGTCATACTTGGTGTCGAAAAATGCCAGTGTTAATGGCTTTTCGTTTATGAACTTCTTTTAGATGCGGATTCAACTTCCAAACTTGTGCTGTTTGCCTAAGGATGTTGATATTTGTGGGTAGCCTTACCAACTTGTCATGGATGGAGCTTTCCACTTTTTTCTGGTTGCAGTAGTGTATCTTTGCTTTCTTATGCTATGCCCTAAACAATATAAGTTCCATCTATTACTTCAATTTGCTATATCTTTTCTGGGCTCTCTCTGGGATCTGATTCTAGAACCTCTAAGCACCAACCCCCAACCAAAAAAAAATAGATAAAAGGATGGAACTTTCCACTTTTTCTGGTTGCAGTAGTGTGTCTTTGCTTTCTCATGCTTTGCCCTGAACAATATAAGTTCCATCTATTACTTAAATTTGCTATGTCTTTTCTGGGCTCTCTCTGGGATTTGATCCTAGAACCTCTAGTCCCCCGCGCCCCAAGAAGGAGATCTTGAAGGATTCTATTAGTGAGTTTCCCCATCATTTGTTTATGCTCTCAACGCTTCACCTTTTGTAATGCCTTTTTAACTTGCTATATATTCTGTGTTTTATTTTGTTTAATTTGATACTACCGTGTTTGTCTGATGCTGTTGACGCGCTTTTGCCATGCTTGTGTTGAAAAATGTGAGCAGTGGCTTTTTGTTTGTGAACTTTAAGATGCGGATTCAACTTTCCAGCATGTGTGTTTGCCTAAAGATGTTGATATTTGTGGGTAGCCTTACTAACTTGTCATAGACGAAACTTTCCATTTTTTCTGGTAGCAGTACTGTATTTTTGCTTTCTTATGCTATGCCCCCAACAATATAAGTTCCACTATTACTTCAATTTACTACGTCTTTTTTGGGCTCTCTCCGGGATCCGATCCTAGGACCTCTACGTGGAAAACAAGGTTTCCGAGTACGCTGCAATGGGACCTCAAATCTAGATAAATGAAATGACCGATCTTTGTACATGGTACTGCTGCAACTGAGCTGCAGTTGAGTTGTGTGATGTGGTTGCTGTGACTCTTTATGTTTCATGATATGACTCCGAGGCCTGAATACCATGTGAAAAGTGCAGCATCCTTTTTGACCGTCGAACGTGTCTCGAAAAGCTGTAACGCACGGTCTCATGTATGAATCGCCTACAAATTTCCTCCGACAGTGAAACTCAATTGGTTTCTCATCGAATCAACCCCTCCTATTTCTTGCGATGGAGATAAACGGAATGGACAGAAGGAAACGACAGTCAAATGGGTGACGTGGCAGAAGTAGACGGGCACTCAGGGAAACAATGATAAGATAAATGAGTCAGAAAGGCAAACAAAAATAAATCTCGATTTCTAATAACCAAGAGGCAAGTTTAAGTTAAAAGTCCTGCCCCTGAACATCATGAGATCAAGATTAAGTTTGCTTTAGTTAGAGTCTCTCATCATATACTTGAGTGTTTCTCATGTTTAGATTTAAATCTTATTTTGGGGAGTGTTCCGTTGAGAATATCTTTCACCAAAGCGGCAAGTCTTTGGTTTTTTGTTATTAGGACAGGATCATGTGTGGTTTGGGAAAGGGAGTGCAAAGTTCTACGCTTCTTGCAATAAATTAAAGGATAAAAAGGAGATAAATAAGTCGACCCTGTAGATCTGCTCCTTCAAGTTCTTGAGCGCACGCTTCAATTTTCCTATGGCCAGCAAAACTTTGGTGAGATTTTCGTCGAAGGAGGACATGACCTCCCTCAATTGAGTCCTCTTGGCACAAGACTCCACTTAAGCCTTTTCTCCAACAACAGCAATAGGGATAACATCTGATTCCAACATTCACTTGGTATGCACTACCAACTCTCTTAACCATTCTCTCTACTGCTCAATCTAATACCATTTGTCAGAGGGCAGAAACTTGAGATCGTGAACCGTGCAGCACCTAGGCTTCACAGGACTCATTCATCCCTTACTGTAATCGTCTAAGCTCAGCCTACCACTGAGCTATTGCTCACTTGCTCACTTGGCCCATCTTGAATCATAGGGACGGGTGTCTACACTTGAACCGATAGTTACTCTTGTAACTGAAATTCCAACCAGCTAGCTTGCCCTTGACATCATTATTGACACCTCTATAAAAAAAATCAATGCTCGAGGAGGATGTGACATTTGGATTCTGCAACGTTCTCCCTAAGAATACTTGAATGTCCTCTTATGAAAATTACAATTGACTGCAGCAGTGGCAGGGTTTGGGGTTTAGTTAATACTGATGGTCACAAGTTAATGTAGATTGGACGAGCAGTTCCTTCTGAAAATGACATTTTTGTCGAACCCAAGAGCCATCACGATCAGAGTAGGAAAGGTTCCATTCATGCTACTAGCATATCCTTTGCAGGCTTAAGCCATCAAACTGCCAAAATAAAAGTAAGCTGCTCCAATTTTTTGTCTTCCAAGAGGAAAAGGTGACATGTAAGCTCTGTGGAGAGAAGTATGGTTAATCAGGCGTATTATACTGGCTCTAGCAGCTGAAGAAGCCTTGTATCGATTCTAATCTCTTCTATGAGACATCATCTGGTATCTGGTCAGAGTTGTAGATTGAATAGAATTACACGGAGAGGGAAAATTCCTACTTCTGGTTTGAAAGTGACTGTTGAGTTTTGCCGTCTTGGTATGTTATGCTAGGAAGTGTGCTTCGAATACAATTCAGTGGCCATGTACCACACGTATAAGTTGCTGCGGCCAATTTTTATGATAGTGCCTAGAACACTATAAGAATGAAGCATCTATCTTTGGCTGGCCACGCCAATATAGCTCAGTGCAAATCCATGCGAAGCATTGTTCTATAACAAGCTCTGTTAAACATTCCATACCCATTGTGTTGAAGGCACTCTGATTGCCTGAGAATGAGGAATGTCGCACAATGTTGTTGATTAATGGGAGCCTTTTTCTAACGAATCAGGAGTCGGTTCTTTTCCAAGAAAAGAGTCCCCTTATGAAGCATTGTTCTATAGCAAGTGTTAAACAGTGCATACCCAATGGGCTAGAGGCACTCTAATTGCCCGAGAGCGAGGAATGTCGTGCAATGTTGCTGTCGCGACCCGATCTCGCCGCCCCTCAAAATGTATCAAAGGATGGGAAAGGTCGGGTTTAGGGGTACTTGATCTCAAGATCGTGAGTTCTCCCAAGCTCATACCCCACGTGACAGCGGATTTATTTATACGATCTAGGTATTTAACAACCTAAAAATATACAAGAGTCGCCACCAGCCTCATTTTTGGGGGTCGGCTAGAAACCCAATCGAAGGTCGGGAGTGTTCCCTCAATTCCTACGCAACCAGAGATATCTAGGTTTGGGGACTTGGGTTACGCTAATATTACTATTAGTGCCCTTTCGGTACCTAAACAGTATGTTGTGTTTTTCCTAACATGTCCATGTGTTTCTTTTTAGATTTTCAGGATCATCCATTCCTAGACTAAGTGATCATGCGTGATTGATCATTTTCATGCTATTCTATTTCTAAAAAAATAAAAAGGAAAACAACCAATGAAATTGAAATTACAAAACATGAAGTAAACAATCAAGAAAAGCAGTTGAACCTATCAGGCAGTCCTAAAAAAAACAAAAGAGAAAACAATTAAAAAGGAAAGAAAGAAAACTCGCAACTCGTCGGGTTTTATACAATGCATGGAACCCAAGACATATGTCGGGAAAATGGGTATTACATGAAAATGGTCGGAATGGACATCGACCTCCCCCATCTTCACGCCTTCTCCATCTTCAAGGTCTTAATCTAAACCTAATTCTAAGAAATTTATGACTAGGTGCATACAAGTGAAAGAAACAATCATCACAACTAAGATCAAAGCAATTGGGGTAAAACCCATATATGATTGGCTCTAAGAAAAAAGCACAGAAATCAAGCACTTTATAAATAGCAACTTTCATGAATGGAATTTCTTGAGGCGTATCAAGTTCAAGTAAAGTCAAATTCATGGCCGAAAAGCAACAATCGCTAAAGCATGCAAATCAATCATAAGCAAATCAGAGAATGATGCATGATAACTGATTTGTTAAGCCACCTAATCAATGCATGAAAATCATGAAATTTGAACATGACGTAGGGTTAAATGTGAAGAAAATGTTTGATTTAGACATTTAGCCCTAAATCCACATGTAAAAGGCCATACAAATCCATTAACATTGATATGTGACTTGTCATTAGGAGCAAAAATGCATAACAATTTAAATTGTTACATGTCGTCTTGAATCCTAAGGTTACTTGACCTTAAAAAATTCTCAAATTTTAGCATGGGATGGATATGGATATTATGTACAACTTTCATTTAGAATTTATCCTCAAGATCATTATGTATAAGATCACACAAAATTGGTAGACAGTCAGGTTCATAGAGACAAGACAGCACTGCAGGTCAAGACAAATTCAGACTTCAAAACTTGATCTAAAAAGAAGAAAAGCAGGGCAAATGATGGGCAGATTGGACAAACTAGGCATCGTTAGAAAGCTTAAGGTGTCATTTACGAATTCCTATTAAGTGATAATTGCAATTTAGGTATTTTTCTAGCTCAAGCAAAGCCATTTGTATAAGTGGTCAGATCATATCATAACAAGCAGGACACATCAGCAGATTAGTGCTCTTTGCAAGAAGCATCAGGCAGGGCAAATGATGGCCAAACCGCACATATAATATGTCAATGGAAAGCTTGAGAAGTCTATTACAAATATCTAAAATATATTAAGTCCTAATAACATAATCTACCAGCTCATTTCAAGTGATTTACACGGAAGGTCATCCGAAACAGAGAGCAAGTCAGAACACCAAAATTTTCCAGAAAACTGGTACCAAATGCCGAGCTATTTTCAGGTAGTAAGGCTCCGCATGCAAACGTTTCTGTTTCTCATGGTTTCTGTTCTTTTGTTCCCCGGAACAAAAAAAGAACAGAAACCTGTTTGCTAACGCCACATTATTTTTTTGTTCCCGGGAATAAAAACTTAGCCTGGGAATGGTTTGGGAACAGAAACAAGAAGCAAAAAAAAATTGCTTCTTGTTCCCGGGAACAAAAATAAGAACCAATTTCACTCCTCACGGCCCTTCTCTTTTTTTCTCCCTTCTCATCTCAAATCACGGCTCTTCTCTTTTTACGAACCCTAACTTATCTTTCTCCCTTCGTCCGCTTGCCTCTCTTCGATCTCATCATCTCCGGTCGCCTCTCTCCGGTCCCGTCGCCGCTGATCTATCGCCGCCGGTATCGTGGCCTCGAGTAGCCTCCGGTCGACTCTCTCTGGTCTCGTGCTCGTACTCCCGTTCGTGCCGCGCCGACCCACGATTTCGGTGACCTGTTGCCGCCGGATCCTCCCCGTGCCGCGTGACACAAGATCCTGCTATTCGTTCCCGCCGAAGACCGTCTTCACCGCCGCTGCAACTCAAAGCCCGCTGCAACCAAGCCTGACGCCCCCGCTCGCCTGAGTCGATCCCGCACCAGCAACCGAACGCTGCTCCCCGGCCTCGCCTGAATCGCGACACCTGCGAATCGCGACACCTGCTTCTCGGAGCCAAAGACCCACCTGCTGTTCGGAGCTGAAGACCCGTGCGTCGCCCGTCGCCCAGCCTCCAAAGTCCGAGCCCTCGCCCCGGTTGATCCAGATTGGGTCGCCTCCCTCTGATCCCACCGCCTGCAGTCTCTTCGCTCCGGTTGGGTCGCTTTGGTCGCGTCGCCTCGTGGTTATCTTGCCCTAAATCGGGTTTGTTGGTTTGATTTTTTCTCAAATTACTTGTTCTAGTGGTGATTGGGGCCTTTTCTGAAGTCGAAGGTCGCTTCGCTTTGGTCGTGTCGCCTCTGGTTGGGTCGCCTCTCTCTGATCCCACCGCCTGCACTCTGTTCGCTTCGGTTGGCTCGCTTTGGTCGCGTCGCCTTGTGGTCATCTTGCCCTAAATAGGTATGTTGCTTTGATTTTTTTCAAATTACCTGTTCTAGTGCTGATTGGGGCCTTTTCTGAAGTTGAAGGTCGCTTCGCTTTGGTTGCGTCGCCTCCGGTTGGGTCGCCTCTCTCTGATCCCGCCGCCTGCAGTCTCTTCGCTCCGGTTGGGTCGCTTTGGTGGCGTCGCCTTGTGGTCATCTTCCCAGGTTTGTTGGTGTGATTTTTTCTCAATTAACCTGTTCTAGTGGTGATTGGGGCCTTTTTTGAAGTTGAATTTGCCGCTTGCAATGCCATCGCCTCTGATCGCGTCTTTCCGATCCTGTCGCCTCTAGTCCCGTCGCCGCTAGTCACCTTTCTCCGGTCGCATCGCCTCTGGTCGTGTTGCCTCGTCGTCATCTTGCCTTAAATCAGGTTTGTTGGTCTCGCGTGGCTGTTTTGGTGCGGGATTCTAGGATTCTGGGGGGATTTGGGTAAGATGCGGTTCTTTGGATGTGGTGAATCCGTGAATGCGTGTTCTTTTTGTGGGGCGTGATTGGTCTTCCCTATGTGGCTCATTATTGATGGTGAATGCGTGTTCTTGTTGTGGGGCGTGATTGGTCTCCCCTGCTCTGGCTCATTGTTGCTGGTTAATGCCTGTTTTTTTTGTGGGGTGTGATTGGTCTCCCCTGCGTGGCTCGTTGTTGCTGGTTAATGCGTGTTTTTGTTGTGGGGCGTGATCAGGGTTATGCTTTAATATGGTAACATAGGCATTGCTCATGGAAGATTGAAGGTAGCATGTTATGCTGAAGCATCTTTCACTATAGTTTCTTGTATTTCTATGTTTTTTCATTCTCTAGCGAAGTCCTTCAATTCCGAGCTTGTGATAAAGCATTATGTGAAATTAGAAAATCTTAAGTGCATAACCATATTAAAAAAAGAACAGATATGTTAGAACAACAATAGCTTGGTTTTACAAAATCCTTAGCTTTATTGTACATCTCTTATATAATCGATGTTTGTTTTACTTTCCTAACGACAACTTTATATCAGAGTTGCCACCACAAAGAGAGTGTTCAGACTAGAGAAAGGACATATAACATACTGCACGTGATTTGTTTACTTGCTCTTCCCAAGTAAATCCATTCATCAATCATCGAGGAGATGGAAACTGAGACTTTCCATTAAAATTTTGCTATAGATTTATTCTAAAGAAACAATACCAAACAAAACACTCAAGCATTATAACAATGCTTCGTAATGGCTGAAAAAACAGCATTCGGGAACAAAATATATATATAGATAAATGGCTTGAGTTCCCAATTTTGGAAGTGAAATTGTCTATGATCTTTCATTTCTCACCTCTCAAGTAAATCCACTAACAATATCAGCATAGTAGACAAGAATTTTCATCCTCTGGAAAATGAAATAGTTGCTGGTGAATGTGTGTTCTTATTGTGTTTTTGTTGTGAGTGCCTATATATTTCATCATTTGTGTATGTGTGTGCGTGTGTATGAGTAGTTGCAGTTGTCGATGCTCTGTTTTAGCGATAGGTTGTGATAAAGGCTCCGTTTTAGCCAATGAAGTAGCATGTTGCACTCTCTTTTTAATTGTCTTGAACTCATATTATGCTCAACTAGTGAAGGATACATGGCATCCCAAAAAGAGGCATTCATCGCAAAGTGGACTGAATCTTTAACCAATTTGTACGTTAATTTGTTGGTAGAAGAGGTCAAAAAGGGAAATCGAATCTCTTCTACTTTTAATAAAGCAGGGTGGAATTCCATACGGACAGAATTCAATAAACGAGCAGAACTTCAATATACTCAAGTACAGTTGAAGAACAAGGTTAACAAATTGAGAAAGCAGTATGGTAGTTTCAAGAAACTTCTTTCACAATCTGGATTTGGCTGGGATAATGTGAACAAAAAAGTTGTTGTTGATGATCCAAGTATATGGGAATCGCACATCAAGGTATGTTTTAACCTTTGATCATTTTGGTACGTGCAATATGTTTAATTGTATTGCTGATATATGTTATCATTGTGAAAATTGCAGGATAATATTGAGTGGGCAAAATTCAAGAAGGATGGGTTTCCTCAATATCCCCACTTGTGTATCGTATTTGGAGATACATATGCTACTGGGGATTATGCAGGAGGAAATGTCGAAGGTTTTGTGATGTCAGATAAACTTGACATTGGTGGTGATGATGCAGACAATGGACTAGAGGACGTTGGACTAGAGGACGTTGGTGAACACCATCTTGATGAGGGAGTTTTTACGTCTGACAAAACTCCTACTCCAGGTCATGACAAACATAGGATGGATAGAACTCCAAATAGTAAGAGGAGAAGGAGGAGTGAATCATTTGGCATTGCTAGCACCTGCAAAGCCTTACGAGAGATGATCAAGAGCAGGGCTAGTCAATCTGTGAGTGGTTCCATCAACTCACAAGTCACATCACCACCTACAGACCCATTCTCCGTATCTATTGTGATTGATTTTCTACTTGCCATTCCTATGTTGGAGCCGGATCTTTACAACAAAGCAGTGGAACGAGCCTGTGTTAATCCCACATGGTGGGAGACTTTTATCAAAACCCCAGCTGACATGAGATATGGGCTTTTCCAATATCTTTAGTGGATGCTAGGAATTGCGTGGAGTTTTAGTAGACTATGTTTTTTATGTTGCCGGTTGTCATTTTGTTGTTGAAGATATTGATGTTGAGATTATGTTTTTTATGTTGTTGGTTTGGATATGATGGATTGTGATGGATTGTGTTGACTTTCTATATTTGGTTTACTTTCACGATATTGGTTTCTATTGTTTTTTATTTTTATTTTTATATATCTATATTGATTTTCTTGTATTTGTGTGATGACATAGGTACTATGGAAGATGAATCAAATAGTGTGTCTAATGAAGAAGTAGCAGCAGTTGAATATTATATGGATGAGTTTGATATTGACCTAACAATAGGATGGTTATTTCTGGAAATTTTTAACAAGTCTTTGCATACAAGAGAGCCTATTAGGGACAGTAAATTATCAGGAGCCGAATGGGTAAGGGAAATTGTTTATGGACATTCAGATAGGATATATGAAGTATTCAGGTTAGAGAGACATGTTTTTCTTAACCTATGTGATTTAATGAAGGCAAGAGGCTAGCTGAAAGATACTCGAGATATAATGGTAGATGAACAAGTTGGGATTTTTTTATCTACGGTTGGTCACAAAAACTCCAATAGAGATTTATGTGAGAGATTTCAACGTTCGGGACAAACAATCAGTAAGTTTTTTACTCTAGTGTTGAAATCATTTCTCGAATTAGTGAAAGAAATTATCAGGCCGCCTTCTTTTGATATTGTTCCAGAAGAGATTCTTCTTGATCCTAACCATGGACGTTACTTTAAGGTATGATTTTTATATTAATTTTACATTATTAAAATATATATAGCCGATAATATTGTCTAACGCTATACTTTCATAAAATCACAGGACTGCATTGGTGCTATTGATGGCACCCACGTTAATGCATCCGTCCTTATATCGAAACAAATCCCATTTAGAGGCAAGAAAGGGACTACCACTCAAAATGTGTTGTGTGCTTGTTCGTTTGATATGAGATTTACTTTCGTATATGCTGGGTGGGAAGGATCTGCCAATGATTGTCGGGTTCTCTTAGCAGCACTCGAGACTCCTCGATTGCAATTTCCTCGACCACCACCAGGTATTTGCTTTGTTATATCAAGTGATTTTCTTTATAATTGTATAGCTATTGCACATCATAATAAATTTATGTATATATTATTGTAGGAAAATATTATGTAGTTGATTCTGGTTATGCAGCACTTCCAAGATTTTTAACTCCATTCAAAGGTGAACGGTATCATTTGAATAATTATAGGGGTAAAACGAGACGGCCCAGATCAACAAAAGAATTGTTCAACCATGAGCATTCTTCATTGAGAAATGTTATTGAGAGGTCATTTGGGGCATTAAAAAATCGCTTCCCAATTTTGAGACACATGCCTCCATTTTCAATTCGAAAGCAAGTATATATTGTAATCGCATGTTGTACTCTCTATAATTATATTCGCGACCAAGACAAGATGGACATGAACTTTGCTTTATATGGAGATCCGGAGTTTCCGTTTGGACCTACACAAAACGATGTTGCGGATGATACATTACGTGATGAAGCGGCTGAGATAAACATGATCAGGAAAAATATTGCAAATATGATGGCAAGGGATCACAATATGCAAGAGATTTCATGACTTTTTATTTCTGACTTTTGCGATGTGTTTTTGTTTTTTTGTGAAAACTTTTGCGATGTGTTTGTAAACTATTATAAATATATTTCTATTAAATAGTATTAAGGTCATCCAATTCTATCTCCATGAGCACAAATGCCATTGAATGTATCATAAATGTGGACAAACAAAAGAAAAGCAAATTGTAAGCTATTGTATAGTTGACACTTCAAGACATACAAACCGCCATCCGAAGCTTACATCCTATTCAAGAAAGAAAAAAAGCAAAAGAGGAGAGGAAAAACGTCTCCCTTAATCAAAATTAGCCAAAACCTTATAAGGTTATGTGAAACACGAAAATAAAATAGTTTGTAATTTAGAAGAAGATGGGTAAAAAGTAGTATCAAGATGGGAAATTTCCAACCCCAACCCGACATCCATATCAAGATTACAAGACTAAAAATTCCCAAGCCACGCATGCACTAGAATTACAATTTTTTTTTTTAAAAGAGTAAAAACTTAGTCCCAAGGAAATTACTACAAATTCAATATGCCTTGTGCTTTTTTTTTTTTTTTTTTTTTTTAGTAATATTTGATATACCAAACAGTAAAATTCGCAAAAATAAAATATATTAATCTAATAATATTTTGATCTTGTCAATTCTACGTAATATCTAATATATTCCTTTTTCTTATTTATTTTTAATTTTTTTAAAATTAAAATTTAGAATAGAAATTTTTTGCAGTTATCAAACAGGTTTCTGTTCTTTTTCTCTTTCAGAAATAGAAATTTTGTACAGTTATCAAACAGGTTCTTTTGCTCAGAAATTGTTCCCCGGAACAAAAATAGAAAATAACTATTTCTGAAAAAAAACTCTTCTCCGGAACAGAAACGTTTGCATGCACTACCTAAACAACATCGGATCAGAACGTTCTATGGGTCATTGGAAAGGTCTTTGAGTCGTCTTCTACTCTCGTGAAGACATTGAACACAAAAAAAACACAGCAGCTAGCCCACAGGATCCAAGAACAAAATTCAATAGAAACTCAGCAAATAGCAAGCGTGTCCAACAATCACAGCAGCAGTACTTCAAGTCAGAATTTCAGAATAGTGTGTGTATTTTTGAGATGGATTCAAGCTGACAAACAACTTTCATTTGGGGGCTTTAATACACCAAATCAAAGCTTAAGATGTGCACATCGAACTTCTAGCTCATCACTTCACAAGACAATGGCATTTAAGAGTTCAAAATAGAACTAACAGGAACATGCTCATCCATACTCAAAAATCACAGCATCTAACTATAATCTGTTCCAAGCTGAAAGTGAGTGGCACCGGTATCTGCACAGAACAAAGTCTAACCATGTATCATCTTCCTTAGCTAAAGGCCGAGCTTCGATCTTTTCATGTCAAAATAAACAGATACTCCATAGCTATTCAATTCAAGGACTTCTATACGCCTCGAAAGACTATTTTCTTCAATAAGGACAAAGACCAACATTGGTTTATTACATCGAACAAGTAGAGGGCATTTCTAGGTTATGGAGCAAATGGCGCCAAACAGAACATCCCGGCATTTATCACGAACGACATGCAAGCTACAATGACTTGGGCAGAATAGGCTAATGAAAGCACGCAACCTCGGAGCGAAAAAAAAAACAGATACAAGTATAAAATCGAAAAAGAAAGAGCGAGAGTGAAAAACGGATCGCAATCAAGTCAGATAACAATCCAAGAGAGAGAGAGCAACAGATTGTGCGCAAGACAGAGCAATTAAGAGAGAGAGATAGAGAAAAACTTGATCAAGCTAGGGACAGAAAGCCGTTGTCGCTGATCAATTTTGGAGCTATGCCGAGACTTCCTACTCGGCGCGAACCTGAACCCCTGTATCTCGAGCTCTGGAAGGGTGTGATCCGCAATGAAGGCGTCGGATTGATTAAGTGAGTGAGCGTTCGAAGGAGGGATAGAGAGGTCAGAATCTGCGACCCAAACGAATGCAAATAGAGAACAGAAATCGAAAACCTTAACAGATCGAGGAGGATGGAAAGAGAGCTCACCGATCGAGCAAAAAATCCAGAGAGAAGAAATCGGTCAAGAGTCGCTGTCGTCACCGCCAGTCCGCTTCAGATCTGAACCTCTTCCCACCAACACAGTCTCCGTCGATGTCGCAGATATTACCGATCAGATCCAGCGAGTCGAATCCGGAGAGTAGAGAATCAAGAGAGGGAGGTCCGAGAGAAGAAACCCCAGCCGATTGAAGAGATTCGGCCTCCGATCTTCGATCCCTCGCCAGGAAAATCCCTAGCCGATTGAACCCCCTGTCATCATCGTTGTAACCATCGATGTCTCCGCCGGTAGCTGCTTCGTCTTCGAGAATTGATCGAGCGAGCGTCAGTGATTTAGAGAGAGATTCCCCAGAAAGAACCCGTTAGAGAGAACTCGTGCACATCCGAGGAGAGAGAGAATTTTAGTCCAAGAAACTAGATCTGGAAAATGACCCCCTCCGAGAGAGAATCCCCCGTGCGAGCTAAAACCCCCTTTTTCTTTTTGTTTTCTTCTTTTTTTTTTTCTTTTTCTTGTTTTCATTCTTTTTCTTTCTTTCTTTTCTCTCCTTTTTCTTTATTTCTCTCTTTATTTCTTTTTCTTTTTGATTCCTTTACTTCTTTTTTCTTTCTCTCTATATTATTTTTTTGTTTTGTTTTCATTTTCATTTTTTTTATTTTTTATTTTTTTATATGTTTTCAAATTGAATGTTTAAAACGTCGTCAAAAATTCCGCGTGTCAACACGACCTCTTTTTTTTTTTTTTTTTTGGCGCCCGCGATCGGGTACGAGCATCTAAGGAGGCTAATGGCTCGGCTGAAATTAATTAATGCCCGGACTCTCCCAAGTCCACCAATTCACGACTTAATAGTTCAAGTTTTTAACTTGCAAGTTGATTTTTAAAATGGAGTCGCCACTAATCAATTTGGGGTAGGTTGATTAGAAATCCAAGCGAAGTATTGGGAGAAATACTTGCTCTGCGCAACTAGAGAAATTAGGATCGAGGACTTGATTACATTAGTTAATCACTAATGCCCTTTCGGTACCTAATCTTGTTTAAACCTTGAGGTTTTTGGATGTTCGAGGGATTTTCCATGCATTTTTGGAAGGAAAAACATTTTTAGTCTTTTTCTAATTTTTTGGACATAAAAGGGATTTTTTCGGATTTCTTTGTATTTTTTGGAAAAATACAAGTCTTTTTGGCTTTTTCTGATTTTTTTGGTTTTTTCATGAATTTTTGGTTTTTTTTGGATTTTTGGCATTTTTTGGAAAATATGGAATATATTTGATTTTTTTTTTTGATTTTTTGGAAAATAAAATATTTTTTAGTATTTTTCAAAATATTTTTGGAAAATAAATTATTTTTTATTTTTCTCGATTTTTTAGAAAATAAAACATTTTTCAACATTTTTTAAAATATTTTTCGATTTTCTGGAAATTAAAACATTTTTTAATATTTTTTCGAAAATAAATTATTTTTGATTTTTTTTTCTGAAATAAATTATTTATTATTTATTATTTATTAACAAAAAACTGACCGGGTTGGATCTGCGGGCTGGGTTCGACCCGGGCCGGTGACCCGCACGCGGACGGGCCCGCAACGGCGGGGACGAGCGACGGCAACAAGGGCAACGGCGGGGACGATGGCGACGGGCTTTCGTTACCTTTATTTGAACGCGGGCAATGACGGCGACGGCAAGGGTTGATTCATGATGGCGGTGGGCCACGGCGAGCAATGACGAAGCTGGAGGGCTCGATCTGTGACGGCGACGGCGAGACCTGGGCCCGGTCAAATCTGGCCGGAACACTCTCTCTCTCTCCGGCGAGACCCAGATCTTGGCCTGCTCGTCCTCGGCCCCCCTTTCTGAAGTCTCTCAGTTGGGAGGTTTCGAGGATCTGTAGTCCTCAACCCTTCGCCGCCTCTCTCTCTGTTTATGCCTCTCGGCTTCCTCCCTCCGCTGTGGCCCCTCTCTGTCGACGACCCCTCTATTTATAGGCGAGGGGGTGGCCGGTCGGCGAGGCTCGACCTGCCGGTTGGACCGCCATCCCATCCGCCATCATCTCCTCCTCCGGTCACGTCTCGTCGACGCCAACTGCTCCTCTGCTCCACGTGCGTCACCGTCTGTTCATCCTTCTCCGGCGTCGCGCCTGCCTGCGCGTGAGTTGCAGTGGCGCAAGGAGGAAGAAGACTCGGCCGGGCTGGGCTGAGGTGGAGATGGGCCGAAGGCCCATGCGGAGGCTGCTTTTTCTGGTTTTTCTTGTTTCTTTCTGTTCTTGCTTTTTTCCTGTTTTTCGTTCATTTTTTGTTATTTGTTTATTTGTTATCCGAAAACGGTAAAATAAAATAAAGTAAAACCTAATTAATTAAAAGGAAATTTTAGGCGTCTAACAGTTGCTAATCAAGGGGAGAGTTTTTTTTTTTTTTTTTTTTTTTATGAATCGAGAGTTAGTTCTTCTCGAAGGAAAGAGTCTCCTCATAACCTCAACTTTTGCGGGATCTTTCTTTTCCCGCTGAGAAAATCACGGAGCTTGTTTTCCAGGTGATGCTTCCAATGCTTCCAAGCCATTATCACTTAAGTAATCAGCGTATCACGGGATAGTAGAGTTTCATATGGACAGATTGAAGATCGAGAGTGAATCTTCTTTTTTTTCTTTTTTTTTTTTTCGCCCCTTTAGTGGTCCTACTAGAATGGGGGCTTGAGCACCTCATTTATGCAATATGCAGGGTTGGATATGTCAGCTTCTGACACGTTAATTATATAGGCTTGTATTGTTGTTTGTAGAGTGTTAGATTTCATCTAAGCGTTTGGAAGGATAATCAAAGGTCTTCGTTGTAATCACCCAAAGCGAAGTCGAATCTGATGTACTCTGGAGTGTACTCCGAATGCATGTTGTGGTTTGAATGTACTTTGATACCAGAAGTTTCTGGCTTGTTGCATCCGCTTATTTGCTCTATCTTACTGAACGTATATGCAGGAGCACGATGAAATTACAGTTCCTTCTCTTGTGGACAAGATAGGGCTCTTTAGCCTTTCGCGTCTTCTTCTCCGTTGCGATTGAACAGGGGAGCTGCACCAGAAGACTTGTAGTTGACTTATTATCATGACTCTCACTGCAGGTCGAATTGCGTTGACGGTCTTTTTTAGCCGTCCAGAGTCCCGTCATCATACACTTTTTCCCCTGGAAATCTGCTCCGTGCACGGTACATAGAGGGAACTTTTGTCCGATCTGACCTGCCCCACCTTTGCATTTTCTCGGTCCAAATTCCTAGACTGAGACGTCATTGATCCTCCTGTCCGGGGTGTGTCACTTTTGTATTTTCTCTGTCCAGATTCCTAGATTGAAACGTCATTGATGCTCCGGTCGTGTGGCATGCACCCTTCCCCTTTTTCCCTTTTCCTTTTTTTCTTTCCGTTTCTGTCATGCTTGCGCTTGGCCCTTTTTATTGGAGCTGAGGCCGTCCACTTTTCTTGTTTTCCTCTCCATCTTCTTCGGTTCGTCTCGAATTGTAAGGATTGCCAGTGAAGTCGCTACTTCGGTTCATGTGCGTCTCAAGGTAATGGCGTTCAGGAACATTTGAAGTTCTTCAATCCACGGATTCCTCCATATGTAGTTTCTCAAGATTTGCCACGTAAAGTTTGTATGATGGTGGAAGTTATTTTAGTTACTTTGTCAACTGTTCAATTTTGCTCGAGTTCAAGCATGCATGCAGGTGTGGCAAACAAACAGGAAAGCGTACATACATGGACACGAAATTAAAAGATTATCAAGTTTTTTCGTTCAAAAATATTTCCTTGTTTTTAGGATTCTCGATAGCATTTCAATATAAAAAGACTTTGATGGTGTTTTTGTTAATTTGAACTACCATTTTGATGTTGGTTAGCGGTTGTACTCCGACCACCATGATTGGCTAATGCCTGAAAGTGAACCGGTTCACCAGAGTGAGGGCATTGTTTTTTGTTTTTTGTTTTACAAAGACACGTACTGTTCCTTGGTGACCATTAGTTGCAAGCTCCAGCTCCGTGGACTCGCTCACACTGCAAACCATCTCATCATCAGCAGCTGATCGTGAATTATTTGCGCCGGTCCCGGTTTGGAAATAAAAAATCCAAACAGGCTAATTTTCTTGAACTAAATTTCATCTTGATATTATTGCCTAAATTGAAATATCTGATGTTAATAGTGATTTCATTGAGACTTTAGGCATTATCCAATAGAATATTATTGGCAAAAAATCACTTTAATTACTAATTTGATCTGTAAGATTTCAAATTATTATTTTTTAATTATGTTGATTTTGATGATATTTTGGCTTTAAAATCATCAAAATTATTAATTTGATCCGTGAGACTTCAGATCAATTTTTAATTATTTTGATTTTTCTTGACTGTTGTGATGTTTAGGGTTAGAATAATTGTTAATTTAATTAGTGAGACAATGAATTATTTTTTCAATTATTTTAATCCTTTATTTGATGAATATCTTGAAAAAACCAATCCTTACCAAACAAATTCAAATTTACTGAAATTACTTTAGCTTTTTATTAGTTGGTCAAACTCAAAAGAAAAAGAAAAGAACGAGTACACATTTTTTTTATTTTAAAATTTGAATTAAACTAGTAGTTAATTAAAGAATACATGATTTTCTAAAAGTTATCCTAGTAATTTTGCCTTTTCTTTTAATTCTATTCTTCTCCCTGGTATTGAAAGAAAAGTTTGGGATATTCTAGCGTTTTCTACAAAGAAAAAAAGTATCTTTTATTCGAATGGAGTATAATCAGTTCTATCATGAATTAGTTAGTGATTATGAATAAAAGAACTAATAAAAAAAACGAGTTCTTTTTTTTATTGCGCCCGTTTTGGTATGGACCATCATATTATTTCTGTCGAAATAAAGTAATGTATTAACTACTCGATTTTGGTGTAATTATTTGCTCTATGCATATAAATTATCGTAACACATATAATAATTGATTTTTTTCTTCATTTTCATAATGGATTGGATAAAATGCTTATATTTGGAAATTGCTTGTTTTGAAAAAGTCCAAAAAAAAAAAAATCAAATTGTGTATCAGTAGAATAGTTTCCTAAAAAAATCAACTCGCACTAGTAATCCTCTTTCCCCACGATGATTCTGTCAAATCTAATCTTTTCCTTACAGATCACGTGAATCGATTTGCCAAATTGTGTATCAGTAGGATAGTTTCCCAAAAAATCCAAAAAAATCAAATTGTGTATTAGGATAGTTTCCTAAAAAATTCAACTAGTATTCCTGTTTCGCCCGATGATTCTCTCAAATCTAATCTTTTCCTTACATCGATTTGCCAAATCGAGCTGTGAGGAGGCAAGGTCGACATAGCCTAGGAAGTGGAGAGCCCATCGATCACCGAGATATTGGACTTGATCGCCGGGTGAAGTCGCTGCTCCGGTGCGGGTGCGTGTCGTCCCTTTATAGACAGCCATCTCTTCATGGCGTGGACCCTCGGCCTCTTCCGTGAGCATCGCCTGAGCCTCTGCCGTATAGATCAGGGTTCTCTGACGGACGAGGTGGAGAGACAGTACCCTCTCCAGTGGAGATATGTCAGGTTGCTAGGGTCTTGCCGTTCCACCCTTTGCATTGCTAATGTGGCCGACCGTGAGGTTGCTATATGGGATCCAATCTCTGATTGCCATAGCGTCTTGCCACCTGCAGATGCTG
The DNA here is from genome assembly GCA_017140395.1 of Eucalyptus lansdowneana. Classification (NCBI taxonomy): domain Eukaryota; kingdom Viridiplantae; phylum Streptophyta; class Magnoliopsida; order Myrtales; family Myrtaceae; genus Eucalyptus; species Eucalyptus lansdowneana. The sequence continues at coordinate 73,578,118 of CM029487.1, read as the reverse complement.
AGATACTCCATGGATTGGGTCTCTCTATTTATGGATTTGGGTATGACGAATGCAATGATGAGTTTGTGTTGTTGAGGGTGGTTCAGACTTTGCAAAGGCCAATTGTATCTGAAGTTAGCATCTACAAATCAGAAGCTAACGTGTGGAGGCCTCTCCAGGGGATGCCATACTTTCTGGTTGAGCCGGGCAGAATGGGGGTTTACCTGCGCGGCCGTCTTCACTGGCTAATGAGGCGCGAGTGGGTGCGAAATTCGGCAAAAGTGTTGGTGGCTTTTGATATTCGTGCTGAGAGTTTTGTGGAGGTGGACCTGCCTAATATTATAGACAATAGGCTTCGCATGGATTTGGCCATCTTGGAAGAGCATCTTTGCATTATCATTTATGGTGAGCTAGGGGTTGTCGATGTGTGGGTTATGAGAGAATATGGATTGAACCGATCATGGGATCTGTTGTTCTCCCTACGTGACCACTGGTGGAGTTTCCGACTTGTCCGGCCATTGGCTTACTCCCAGGATGGTCGTCAAGTTTTGGTGGAAGTGGGCAGCGAGACTAAGACTCTCGGTTGGTACAATTTACGTACCAATGAAGTCGAGCAATTACACCATATAAACGGCATGCTAAGGTCCTTTAATGCAGCAACTTCTTTGTTATAATGAACGAACCGCAAAGATGAGGGGTAAGTACATCGTGTAAAGTAGCTAGTTCTTTTGTGTTGGGCAGTCTCAGATTCTTCATAGACAGACCTTTAATAATGTGGATTCTTCGTAGAAAGACCGTTAATAATGTGGTTAGTGTAGTGGATTAGTGGATTTTGCTTGAACTGCTTCCTCCTACTTGCATGTTTGTGAAAATGTGAAGTGAAAGAAATTTTTTTCCACGGCTTTTGGGATGGAACAAGGAAACTGATGTGAACACGATCAATATACTACTTAAGGGAAGAAGAGGTGTTCAATTGATGCTGAGGGATGTGGGATCCTCTCTTGTTGTGAAGTCGAGGAGACTACTAAAGTGGGTTTTGTGATATAATTAATTTGCAAAATATGGAACAAAGAATAGAGGAGATGATTGAGAAATAAGGGGAGCTAATGTGGGAATTGGGAACATAGAATTGAAGATTACGTGCCAAATCATGTTTCACAAAACAAAACAGTCGTGTGCTCCTTTATTTTTATCCGTATTTTTGCTGATGAAAGAAAGAATAAAGTTGTCTGAAAGGAGAATCCATGCTATAGAAGTGGAGTCTATGCGTAATGCATATGAGTAGAACACATTCACTAAGGTTTATGTGGAAACAATAGGTTTTTTTTTTTTTTGGTCGGTGTGGAAACAATAGGTTAGAGAACATCTATTTAAGAGCTAAAACGGACAAAAAAGAAAAAGGAAACGTTTTTCATTGCTCTAATTTGTAGGGTACCAATAAATTGGAACGAAGTTCCCTTCATCGCAATTACTGTTTTATTCAACATGTTAGCTTTGAGACCACGGAAATTAAGGGAAAAAGACGCGTGTTAGTTTATTCTGGTCGCGTTCCATCCACCGTACTGTTATGGCTGCTTAATGATAGATTTAATTGTCGGTCTGCTTAGTCAATTAGCGGGGGACTAATACCTGCCATTAGTTATCATTGTTATATAGAATCTGCAACATGATGTCTCTGGTAAATATTTTGGTGACTTGACTTACTCGCACCTCTCATTTTCACTCTTTTTGTTGATCTTTTAGTTAACTAGAAACTGCCTTCCTCTTGTCCAGGTACGACAACCTTCCAGACTATTTCCAGCTACTCTCTGATCTAATGGAGTCGTGTAAGTGGTTTTGCTGAACAAAATTCATCGAGCATGATATTTTGTAAATAGGACTTTAATTAAGAAAATACAGCTCCATTTGGGCTGTCTATCTTATTGAGGAGGGAGGCGGACATTTATTGTACCTAATTAGTGAAATTTTGCATTGGATAGTGTTTTCCTTCTCTTGATAAACCATCTTATGATGGCACATGCTGTCTTGTCCCGTTGGTATTACATGCAATGGAGGAATGAAACGGGAGCGAAAGTTTTAGATATCTAGTATGAAGGAGATCTTGAAGGATTCTATTGGCGAGTTTTCCTGACATTTGTACTTTATAACTTGACATATATGAGGTGCTTTTTAGAGTTCATTTGGATACTGTAGTGTTTGTTGGATGTCGTTGATGCATCGTTCCTGATAACTTTTAGACATAAATTGCTATAAAAAAGAAAACCTTTTGTATTTACTAATTATTTCAAGTAAGCGGTCATCTTTTAAAATCATTCATCTTTTGCAAAATAAACGAAACGTTAAAGTCTTGCTTCTTTCCTTTGATTCCGCCTTGTAACATCGTCACAGGAACATTCAAAGTCCTTCAATTTGAATTCCTCCTTATGTAGTTTCTTAGAATTGCCATGTAAAGTTTGTATGATGGTAGACACTAGTTACAAGTTACTTGGTCAATTGCTCAATTTGCTCAGAGTTCGACACATATTCAGGTGTGGTAAGAAAACAGGAAAGCATTTATACATGGACTTGAGATCGAATGATCACCAAGATATTCGTTTGAACTTGTTATTTGAATTCTCGATAGCATTTCAATATGGAAAGACTTTGATACTGTTTTCCTAATCCAAACTAGCATTTCAATGTTGACCAGCGGTTGTAGTCTGACCACCGTGACTAGCTAATGCTTGGAAGTGAACCGGTTCATGAAAACGAGGGCATTGCTGGTCACTCAAGCATCCCCATTCACCCTTTGCCTTATCACCAACTTTACGCTTCCATCCATAATACGACCTCAAGTTGTCACACTGAATGAGCTGGTTTATTGAGCCATCCATTCTATAAAGGTAACAATTTAAGCAAAAAAAAAATAACTAAAATTTCGGCTCAAGTGGAGTAAAGATGGTTAAATTTGTATTTTATATAAATGAGAATTTGAATCGGATCATTTTCAATCCTATCCAATTCCGATGTGATCCACTCATTCGACGAGCCTACTAGTTGGCTACAAGCCCAATTGCTTCAATTTGTCACGTTTCCATTGATAGCTAGTCAATCCTCATAAATGGCATAAGCTTATAACATTATTGCTAAACTCTCACCATCTCAGATTTTTTTCCCTCCCAATTAATGATATCTTACACGTGTTAGATTGTCCTTTCGTTAGAAAAACCATTTCCAAAAAACAACTTGTAAGTGCTTCTGCGTGGCCAAGGGCCTGCCATGAATGCTAATTAGTTTTTTCCCATGTGCCCTGTGTATTGGTCAGAGAAGGAAATGCAATAGGCAAAATGAGCCAAGAGGACATCAATAGTACCTACAATTCAAAACCTAGCCCTGTTTTCACTTGCAAATCAAAATCAATGCTTCATCCCGAACGCCACGCCGTCTACCCTCCTCCTTCGGCCAGCACCACCATCATCATTTGAACTCCCTCTCTGTCTCTCCCTAAGTCCTCAGTGCCCACAATTCTTCCTCCCTTCATTTGGAACGCCACGTCGCATTATTTTCTAAAACAATGGCACGTGATATTTTCGCAACACAAGTAACCAATGTCACTTGAATGATCGCTTTTAGAAGTCGTGGCACTTAAATGATCGCTTGGAAAGTTACGATGACAAAACGAGCATCGTACGATGGCACCGTTAGTGTCCTTCTCTTAAGAATTGAGGACCCAAAAGTTAGTTGCTTTTTAGTAGTGGGATAAATGGCTTAGCTTTTGACGACCTTTTGAAGGACAGGAGTATCAATAGGAAAGGTTTGGCCAAATTATTAATGGCTTAGAAATATTTATCCGAACTGCATATTTTTACCTTTCCAGGCAGTAGAGAAATAAAATTTTGTTCCATGAAAACGAACAGCCGAAACTGCTGTCAGCAGAACGCAAAGAAGAACAAATCAGCACAAGTAAGAAAACCTACTATCAGACAAGATTCCCTGAAGATGGCATAATAGGTCTATAATTGAACCGATAGCTAGTCTTGTTCTGGACTTCCAACCAGCTAACCTGCCATTGACATCATTATCGAAGCCTTTACGAAAAATTGATGCTGTAGAACTCTACAAGGGTGTGATGCTGCCAGAGGATGAATGTCACAGTTGGATTCTGCAACATTCTCCCCAAGAATACTTCGATGTCCTCGATTGAAATTACAATTTACTGCAGTAGTGACAAGGGTTGGGTATAAACCAAATGGATGGGTTGTAAGTCCCTCTTGAAAGATTTTTGTTAATAATGATTGTCACAAGTTGAGGTAGAGTGTATGAGCAGGGCCTTCCTTTGAAAAATGACACTTTCATGGAATCCAACGGCAATCACAATCTGTGCAGGAAAGGGTTCATTCATACCAATAATGTTAAGGTGCACGTGTGAGTGAATTATATTAGAGAAATCCTACATCGAAATGTAGAGCAGTTAATATATTCTAGTTGGCCCATTACTCATTGGCTTAAGCTTTTAGTTAAGGTAGATGTAACTAGATATATTAACGGTTTCAAATTTAGACTTCCTCTTAGCGATCTCGCCAAGTGAAAGTATCAGGATTTTGCTGCTTGCTCCCAATAGGTAGCATATGCATGTAGACTCTAATTGATCAGAGTCACAAAATGCAAATAAGCTACTCTAGTGTCTATCTTCCGATAGGAAAAGGTGATGTTGTAAGCCTTGTGGAGAAAAGTATGGGTAACCGTGCGTACAATCCTGGCTCTAGCAGCTGAAGAAGCTCTGTACCGATTCTAATCTCTTCTGTAAGACGTCATTTGGTGTACCGTTTAGTCAGTTATATATTGAATAGAATTGCTGGGAAACGGAACATACCTACATCTAGTTTGAAAGTGTCTACTGAGTGTAGCCATCATGGTGAGTTATGCTAGGAAGTTTGCTTTTGATACAGTTGAATACTAATGTGCCGCACCTGAATGTTGCTGCTGTCATTTTGCATTATAGTGCCTGGGATACTATAAAACCTTACCATTTATCATGGCTCGGCCACGTTCGATCTAGTTCAATACAAATGCATGTGAAGCATTGTTTTATAACAAGCGCTGCTAGATAGTCCCTAGCCAATGGGTTGAACACACTCTGATTGCAATGTCGTGCAAAGTTGCTGATCAATGGGAAAGTCTCTTCTGACAAATTGGGAGTCAGTTGTTCTCCAAGGAAAGAGTACCCTTATGACCTCCACTTTTGGAGGATCTTTCTTTTGCTGCCGGGTGCACCACAAAGCTTGTTTTCCAAGCGACGCTTCTGAGCCATCGTCCGCTTAAGCAAACAGTATATCTCTCAAGATTAGAGTTTCGCCTGGACAGATTGAAGATTGAAGTTGAATACTTCCACATTTTTTTCTTCATTTTTCTTCATCATTCTATCGGCGGGTTGAATAAGTCATCACACCTGTCTGCCAGAAAGCTTTCCTCAGGACTTTATTGAGTTACTTTTTGGTCATCTAGCAAAAGCCTAATGAACGGGGCTTGATTCAAGTTGGAAGAGAAAAGTGTTGATATGATCAATCCAACCACTTCCACCATTGCCATGGCATAGCAAGGCCTGGGCTAGCAGGTCCTGCAATTTGTGCCGGGTCACTAAACCCAATTCAGGTAAATGATGACCGCGCTTACTCCCTCTTCCTCCCCCCCCCCGGCTTCTCTCTTCCATTTCCTAATGTTCATGTACATCACTTGGCAATAGTTACAAGGATATCATCTTTGTTTACATTAGCTTGCCTTCTAACGAACATTTTGTATGGTAAAAAATGGTTGACCCAAAATTCATAATATAGGAGTAGGAGGAGCACTTGCCTAGAACCGGATGCATGCCCACTTTTCCATTGAAAATCACGGCCGGTCTCGAAAGAGAAGGTGGTCACGTAGCCTAATTTAAAGAGTCGAGCTTTGTTATTTCCCTTCACATATTGGGAATTTATTTGCTGATTAGCACAGTAACTTGCAACCGGAGACGTGAAAATGTGTTAAGCTCTAAATTCATCTCACTTCCCAAGGCTGTCACAGTTATGGTGTAAGGTCATGTCTAATATGTTGAATTGAACAGATCAAGCAGGAAGCAAGTGTTCTTAACATTCACTTGCAAGCAAATATTTATTCCGTCAAGTACCATCCTGGATCTAGCACTCATACTGCGGTGCGTATCTGCTTTTCTCAGTCTATGATTTAACCAATGGATTTTCCACATTAGGACATAATAATTCTGGACAGATCAACGAGCCTTGTGCACTTTTGAGTTAAGTTGAGCTTGTCAACCTGACTTGACCTCTACCTTCAGACATGCTCAAGACAAGACATCTTGATTTTATACGCAACCGGAAAGTCTGACATTTGGAAACTCCACAGGTTAGACATATGTGTCATCATTGTCATAGATCGTCGGAGATATTGGTGATGGCACATCTCTCATGGACATGTCGTCAGCCTTTCTGTAACATCCCGGGCCCCACTGTGTAATATTGTCCGCTTTGGGTCACCCGCCCTGGCGCGGACGAACCGCCATCCTAGCCACGGTCTCTTCCCTCACGGCTTTAAAACGCGTTACACAGGTGAAAGAGACCCAAGCCTTATAAACTAACCAAGATCTCCCTCCCTAGGCGATGTGGGACAAGAGAGGAGGTTGTTACACTCTCCACCTCTTAACAGAATAGCGTCCTCGCTATGGCCCCACGGGCGTTAGAACAGCATTCGAGTTGTGGTCTCACACGCGGTCGGGAGTCGGCTCTGATACCACTTGTAACATCCCGGGCCCCACTGTGTAATATTGTCCGCTTTGGGTCACCCGCCCTGGCGCGGACGAACCGCCATCCTAGCCATGGTCTCTTCCCTCACGGCTTTAAAATGCGTTACACAGGTGAGAGGGGACCAAGCCTTATAAGTTAACCAAGAGCTCCCTCCCTAGGCGATGTGGGACAAGAGAGGAGGTTGTTACACTTTCTACACAGGCCATCGCCAATGCTGCTGCTCGGCATTAGTTTGCTTCTTCTGACAGGAATGAGACCGATGAGGATGCGAGTTCATATTTTATTTGTGCCGAGTTGGAAGAACGATAGTCCAGCCGCAAGCAGTAAAGGAACGATCAAGGTACTTGTCCTTGCATTCTGAATGGTAGGCTTTGTTGGCTGGGTCCACCTTCATGTGGGGCCCAGCCAGCATTAAATAAAAAAAAGAACAAAAGAAAAGAAAAAAGAATAAAAAGAACTGGAGTTGTCGTACGTGGGTGGTTGCGCCCGAAAAGTGACGAAGAGAGGAGAGAGAAAGAAAACAAAAACTGCACAAGGAAGGAACAAGAAGGAAGAGGGCTGCAACTTTGCGGCTTTGATTCGAAGGCCAAATATTGACGGAATCTGCTCAAATTTCAGTATGTTGTTCGTGAGACCGAGGGCTACGAGTTGATGGTTTTTGTTCGTCGAGAACCGTCTCCAAATTCTTCAGTTGCGGTTAAGGTTTTCTTGCTCCAAACTTGTTTGTCTACCAATGTGGTGAGAAGAAGATGATTGTAATGTTGATGTTGAGACTCTAGTGTGTGACTAGAGAAGAATACTTTGTGTATCCCGCTATTCTTGGTGATTAGTGGATTTTTTGGGCGGTCCGTGGTTTTTCCCGCATCGGGTTTTCCACGTTAAATCATTGGTGTCATTATTTGCTTTGTCTACTTATTATTTCGGCGTTATATTTGCATTTTGTGAGGCTATACATTGCTGGTTGTTGCTGGGGGTTAAGAAATTTTTTGTTTATATTGCTTTGGAGAGAAATTGATCCTAGATTGCATTTGGCCGTGATGAATTGTTGCACCCAGGTTCTCCCCAACAAGTGGTATCAGAGCACAGTTGAATTTTAGTGTTAAATGGAAGAAACCAGCATCACCATGTTTAAGTTAAATGCCTCGAATTATTCTATTTGGAAGTCTCGGATGGAAGATGTGTTATATTGCAAAGACTTATTTGATCCTATTGAGGGTGATGAAGCCAAAGGAGATAAGGAAGATAAAGAATGGGAGAGAATGAATCGGAAAACAGTTGGGTTTATCCGACAATGGATTGATGATAGTGTGTTTCATCATGTTGCTCAAGAAACGAGGGCAGACACTTTGTGGAAGAAATCACAAGATCTTTATGAGAGAAAAACTCCACAAAATAAAGCTCTTCTAGTTAAGCGACTTGTGAATTTGAGATACAAGGAGGGGAGTAACATGGCGGAACATTTGAGTGAATTTCAAGATGTTGTAAATCAATTGACAAATCTTGAGATTGATCTTGGTGATGAATTGCAATCATGCTTATTACTTGGTACTCTTCCTGATAGTTGTGACACCTTGGTTGTGGCATTAAATAACTCGGCTCCTTTTGGTGTGCTTTCTATGAGCATGGTTAAAGAAAACTTGTTCAATGAAGAAACAAGAAGAAAAGGCTTGAATTATGCTTCTACATCGGATGCTCTTGTTATAGAAAACAGGGGGAGAAGTCAATCAAGAAGGTTTCAAAGAAATGATACCCGAGGCAAGTCAAGAGGAAGGTCGAAATCGAGACCGAGGAGGAGTGTTAAGTGTTATAATTGCGGCAAAATGGGACATTATGCAAAAGAGTGTTGGTTGCCAAAGAGAGATAGATTCCATGATAGAAATGGAGATTAAAAGAAAGAAGAGAAACAAGCTACAACGGCGGTTGCATCCGATGGCGATATTGTGTTTGTATGTGATGATGGATATGTGAATTTTACATGCGAAGACTCTATGTGGGTTGTTGATTCCGCGGCTTTTTTTTATGTCACCTCACGGCGTGATTACTTTGCTTCTTATCGCAGCGGCGACTTTGGTTACATAAGGATGGGAAATAGTGATGTTTCCAAGGTTATTGGCATGGGAGATGTTTATTTGAAAACTGACGTCGGATGTAATTTGGTTTTGAAAAATGTGAGACATGTTCCGGATATTCGACTTCACTTGATCTCTACGGGTGCCTTGGATGATGATGGTTATTGTAATTCATTCTTTGATGGCAAATGGAAGTTGACTAAAGGTTCCATGGTAGTGGCAAAAGGTAAGAAGATAGGCTCTCTTTACACCATGCAAGCTGACTTGATTAAAGAAGAGGTAAATGCAGCGGAGGATTCTTTAGTTGATTTATGGCATATGAGGCTGGGTCATCTTAGCAAGAAAGGACTTGAAACTCTTGCTAGAAAGAACATTTTACCTTTGAAGGAGAAAAATCTAAAGGAATGCACTCATTGTCTGACTGGTAAGCAACATAGATTCTCATTTCATAGTTCCTCTCCACACAGGAAATCAGATGTATTTGATTTAGTTCACACTGATGTTTGTTGCATGGATGCTAGAACTCTTGGAGGTGCATTATACTTTGTGACATTTATTAATGACTGTTCTAGAAAAGTGTGGGCTATTGCTTTGAAATATAAAGATTAGGTACTTGCAGCTTTCAAGCAATTTCATGTCAATGTGGAAAGAGAAACCGGGAAGAAGCTGAAATGTGTTCGAGCTGACAACTGTGGTGAATATAGAGGCCCATTTGAACACTATTGCAGGGATTGTGGTATCAAGCTTGAGAAGACTGTTCCAAAAACACCACAGCATAATGGAGTGGCGAGAGAAATGAACCGGACAATTAATGATCGGATTCGGTGTATGCTTTCTCATGCGAAGTTGCCTAAGCCATTTTGGGGTGAAGCGATGAGAACAGCAAGAGACTTGATAAATCTATCTCCATCGGTTCCTCTTAAGGGGGATGTTCCGTAAAGAGTTTGGAGTGGTAAAGATATTTCCTACGGTCATCTAAAAGTGTTCGGTTGTCGGGCTTTTGTGCATGTTCCAAGAGATGAAAGATCCAAGCTTGATGATAAGTCTAAACAATGTATCTTCTTAGGTTATGGACATGAAGAGTTTGGTTACATGTTATGGGATCCAGTTGCAAAGAAAGTCATTAGAAGCCGAGATGTGATGTTTTGTGAGTATCAAACTATTGAAGACATTGACAAGGTGGAGAGACCAAAGAATATAACTTGTTCAGTTAGTTTCAGCCCAAATCCTTCTAATGTTGATAGAAATTATGGGGGAGAAGTCCATGGAAGTCATGAAGATGGTGAGTCCTCACATAATGTTGATTCTTTAGCTGATACATGTGAAATAGCTGAGTAAGAGCAATTTATCCTACCTCAAGTTAGAAGATCTGAAAGAGAGCGTAGGCATTCTCAAAAATATTTACCGCATGAGTATGCGTTACTCACTGATGCAGGGGAGCCAGAAACTTGTGAAGATGCTATATCATGTGAACGAAAGAATGAGTGGCATAAAGCCATGCAAGAGGAGCTTAAATCCTTGCATGAGAACCATACATTTGAATTGGTGAAGTTGCCTCAGGGTAAGAGAACATTCACAAATAAGTGGGTGTATAAGTTGAAGACGGAAGAAAATAGTTTACAACCACGATACAAGGCCAGACTTGTTGTGAAGAGTTTTCGTCAAAAGAAGGGCATAGACTTTGAAGAGATTTTTTCACCGGTTGTAAAGATGTCTTCTATTCGAGTTGTTCTTGGGTTGGCCGCCAGTTTGAATTTAGAAATTGAACAACTTGATGTAAAGACGGCTTTTCTTAATGGAGACCTAGAAGATGAGATATATATGGAGCAACCAGAGGGTTTTGAAGTTGAAGGCAATGAGCATCTTGTATGTAGATTGAGGAAAAGCTTATATGGTCTCAAGCAAGTGCCTAGGCAATGGTATATGAAGTTTGAGTCATTCATGGAAGAACAAGGATACCGTAAGACAAACTCCGATTCTTGTGTCTTTATGAAAAGATTCTCAGATAATGATTTTCTTATTCTCCTACTTTATGTGGATGATATGTTGATTGTTGGGCATGATGCCAAGAAAATCAAGAGTTTGAAAAATGAGTTGAGTAAAGCTTTTGCAATGAAAAACTTAGGCTCGGCTAAGCAAATCTTAGGCATGAGAATTACTCGTGATAGGAAGAATAAGAAACTGTGGTTATCTCAAGAGAAGTATATTGAGAAGGTGCTTGAAAGATTCAACATGAGCACATGTAAACCAGTGAGTACTTCACTTGCAGGCCATTTCAAGTTGAGTAGTAATGAGTGTCCTTCAAATGAGAAAGAGAAGGTTGAGATGATGAAAATTCCTTATGCATCGGCCGTGGGTAGTTTGATGTACGCCATGGTTTGTACAAGACCGGATATTGCTCATGCAGTTGGTGTTGTGAGTAGATTTCTCTCTAATCCAGGTAAGGAGTATTGGACCGCTGTCAAAATGGCTTTTGAGATATCTTAGAGACACCTCTACACTTTGCTTGTGCTATGGAAATGCAAAGCCTGAGTTGAGTGGCTTCTCGGATGCGAACTATGCCGGTGATGTTGATTCCCGAAAATCCACATCGGGTTTTATAATAATCTTTGCAGGGGGAGCTGTTTCATGGCAATCGAGATTGAAAAAATGTACCGCTTTGTCTACAACTGAAGCGGAGTATATTACTATTACTGAAAGAGGTAAAGAACTTTTGTGGATGCAAAAATTCCTACAAGAGTTGGGCTTGAAGCAAGAGAAGTTTGTTCTATATTGCGATAGCATGAGTGCCATCCATCTTAGCAAGAATCCGGTGTTTCATTCAAGATCGAAGCATGTTGATGTGAAGTATCATTGGATCCGAGAAAAGCTAGAAGAGAAGCTCTTCCTACTTGAGAAAGTTCATACCGACGACAATAAGTCCGACATGATGACCAAAGCCTTGCCCGTGATAAAGCTTGATGCTTGTAGAAGAAAAGCGGGCATGACGAATCTTCCCACATGAGGTGGAGGGGGAGATTTGTTGGCTGGGTCCACCTTCATGTGGGGCCCAGCCAGCATTAAATAAAAAAAAGAACAAAAGAAAAGAAAAAGAATAAAAAGAAGTGGAGTTGTCGTACGTGGGTGGTTGCGCCCGAAAAGTGACGAAGAGAGGAGAGAGAAAGAAAACAAAAACTGCACAAGGAAGGAAGAAGAAGGAAGAGGGTTGCGACTTTGCGGCTTTGATTCGAAGGCCAAATATTGACGGAATCTGCTCAAATTTCAGTATGTTGTTCGTGAGACCGAGGGCTACGAGTTGATGGTTTTTGTTCGTCGAGAACCGTCTCCAAATTCTTCAGTTGCGGTTAAGGTTTTCTTGCTCCAAACTTGTTTGTCTACCTATGTGGTGAGAAGAAGATGATTGTAATGTTGATGTTGAGACTCTAGTGTGTGACTAGAGAAGAATACTTTGTGTATCCTGCTATTCTTGGTGATTAGTGGATTTTTTGGGCGGTCCGTGGTTTTTCCCGCATCGGGTTTTCCACGTTAAATCCTTGGTGTCATTATTTGCTTTGTCTACTTATTATTTCGGCGTTATATTTGCATTTTGTGAGGCTGTACATTGCTGGTTGTTGCTGGGGGTTAATAAATTCTTAGTTGATTTTGCTTCGGGGAGAAATTGATCCTGGATTGCGTTTGGATGTGGTGAATTGTTGTACCTGAGTTCTCTCCAATAGGCTTAACGAATAAAATAATAGGATTCAATCATGAAGATCGCATATCTGCATTTTATGCTGAACTGTTAGGCATCAGATAACGCTGGAAAGTGATTTTAATGTTAAGTCTCTAATTTCTATTTTGAAGAGAGGAGAATTGCTCCTAGCTTCCCAAAAATGTTTGGTTAATCATTACCATAAGTGAAGCGATACACTCAATTATGGGTTGGGCTGGGCGGCGTATCGCAGCAATTCACCCTGAGGACGCTCGGGCTTTACTAGCATGGCCGAATTTCCCTCATCAACAGCTCATGCATGTCGTGGATTTGGAAGATGACCTCGGAGCTTTCGCATTCGCAGGCGCAGTACTCTTTTGCCCTGGCAAGCAGCTTGGCCGAGACCGAGACAAAGAGATTTTACACTCTCTACATGATAATGATTGTTCTTATGCCGTCTAAAAGCTTAAAATATTTTTAATAAAAATTCACGTATCATTTAGCAACTCGATTTAGTTCGGTGTTGGGATGATCAAAACCAAACCTAACAATTCGGTTCTCAAACTTCACTCTAAAAGCGGCCACCAGCCATATTAAAAATTGGTGGACCAACTTTGATTTGTCTATAGCCTCTCCACCCTTCAAATAACAATCGGATTAATTTATCAATTTCCTAAGTTTCTAGGAACCGTCGTTCGGACCATTTTTACTATTCATAGCATCATCCATGGCCAAAGTTTAGCACAAATCCATTCCCTTCTCTTTCCTTTTTTTCCCCCTTTCCACGATTCATCAATTTTTTTTTTTTATAATTCTTGAATTTTGATCAAATATACAATGCATTTCATGAACTTTTAATCTGTTCAATATGATCTCTAAGCTTTTGTTGTGTATTTGATTTAGTCCCTAAATTACGTGAAAATATTCGATGTTGTCTCCGATTTTAAATTAATTGAAGTACAACATTGAACATTTTTCATATAATTAAGAGATTTGATTGAATATGTATGAAAAAGTCAAGGCTTACATTGCACATTAAATAAAAGTTCAATGATCATATTGAATAGATCAAAAGTTTAAGGATTATACACATTAAGACCACTTGGGTTGTTATCCAAATAATTTATCACAAGGGTCTCGCACAAGTACAAACACGTCATGAAGCCCCCATCGACGTGTCGGAATTCAGAAAGCCTCTTATCTTCCCACATGGTGACAAATGCTTGGAATACAAGCTCAATCGAGATTTGCTCGCGACATGATCCTACCTCTTTTGAAAATGGCAATTCGATCAAGTAGTGGACCTAATAGGACACTTAGGCCCTACATGGTAATGTTCTTTTTTCTTGTTCATGAACAAAATTTTGTTTTTTTGTTCCCGGAACAAAAAAAGAACGGAAATGAGAAAAAAAAGGTTGTTTTTTGTTCCAAATACTTTTGAAGAAACACTTCTCTCTCTTTTCTTTTCTTCTTTTTTCTTTGGCCGGTCGCTGGCCTCGGCCGTCGAGGGCCGACAACGCCGTCGAGGGTTGGCGACCTCGCCGGAGCGTCACCAGCCCCTGGCGAGGCTCAGCCTCGCCTTGGTTGGACGAGCTTGAGCATAGAAAATCCCTGTTGTGATTAAAATGTTTTGTGATTATAAACTGTTGTGCATTCTTAAATGTTTTAGCATTACACATGGCACACATAACTCAGCCGCCGTACCTGGGCCGCCATAGGATATCTAGGATGGTGTTAAGAAAGATACGGCTTCGAACGTGAGACTGCGTTGTAGAGGTCGCATTTCTTTTCTCCGAATTTCTTTAGTCGAGGTTAAGAGGGTATTCTGCTAATGCGAGACTGCGATAGGCGGATACCTTTTTAATTTTAACAAACCTTGTCAGTTAGAAATTGAGCCACACATCCCATATGCATGTCTTTGTGCTTGTCATTTTCTTTAAAAGCAATGTGATTTCTTTACTTTTATTCAATTTTTTTATTGGCCCATGGCAATTTAGGGTAAGCTTTTCGAGTCCCAGTTTATATGCGATGGGAGAAAACAATATCTAGTTTATTCCCGCTCCCAAACCAGAGCTCTTCAGATGGTGGGGTCAACTGGACCAGTATGCCCAAGAGTGTGTGAAAGCTAAAGTCGGTCATCTCTTATCGTTAATTCAAATCAATGTTCATCCCGAAGTCATACAAGCCATGACACATTTCTAGTGCCCGAAGACATCCATTTTTATATTCAATGGGTTCGAGCTAACCCCAACTCTGGAGAAATATAGCATCATCACTGGAAAGTCTCTTGAGAATCGGCTTATTAGGCCACCAATAGGCATTGACCTGTTGCATAGGTTAGCACGACTTTTAAGAATTGAAGTCCATGTCGTGAGGCGAACTCTTGAAAACAACCATAATAGCTGCCTACTAGAATTTATGAATGCATGTTTTCAAAATCAGCCTATGACCCAAAAAAGTGAGATTTTCCTCTTAGCCTTTTTCGGATTCATCATTTTTCCCCATCAAAGAAACTCCATAAGTCCCTCAATGGCATGGGTGGTTGATCAGGTCTCGAGAGGGAAAAATTGCGCCAACATGATTTTAGCCGAAACGTTTTTGTCTCTTAATCGTTTTAAAGAAAACACGGAAAAAATCATTAGAGCCTCCCCATAAATTTTGCAGGTTTGGTTCTTTTCTTACCTAAGCGAATTTCGAGGCCTCATGCAATCATCCAAAAATGATTTTGAAAATCTATTACAGAAATTTGTGATCCTAGGACCGTATATTCCCAACCAAAGCTGTTTTAATTGGATAAATTTCTTAAGAGACCCCGCTCCTAAGATATTCTAATGGTGTGCTGGTTAGTTTCATGAAAAGAGAGCTTGCTTTGCTTACAGACGTAGTCATCCAATTCCATTGCTCAGCCTCACCGGCGGCACTCCCTATTATCCATATAGGGTGGCTCGACAGTATGGAGCCCTTCAAGAAATCCCGCTGCTTTCTAGGAGGAAAATACATCCACTCCGTTTTACCCATCCAAGCCGTGACTATGCATTCGAGATTGCCATTGTCGAGGAAACATGGAGCAAGTGCCATTGCAAAAGAATCGTGGTACCTGAAGGGCTTGAGGGAGAAGAAAAAGCCTACCATGCCTCTACGTCCTACATCTACAACCATCGTATTCCGACAAAATGGAAACCATTGATCCCTCACTCAATCAGTGTGAGCAGCTAGCATGAGCAAGCAGAGCTTATGCAAAGGGATTTGGGAATAGATTGTATACATATCTCAGAGCCAGTCCAAGGAAGCAAGCATCCTCGTAAGAACAAAGCTCCTCATCGCATATAAAATGACAACCATGTGCCCCTTAGTGTTAATATTGTGAAAGTTTTGTCCCATTGTTTAGGGGCTTTTGTTTAATACTGAGTATTTCATTCTGTCATTTTCTAGGTGTTAGAAGTCTGTGGTTTATAAAATCCTATTTTGATAAGTAAAAGCAGTTAGACTATTGCCATGGGTCAATCTTTGTCTACTTTCATGCTCATTCATGATTTTTGCGATACCAGGTAATTATGAATCGCCAGCTATCATCCATGTCGCGACCTACCCTCGGGAGGAGGGAACAGGTTTAGGGGTATTGCCCAAAGGACGAGAAGGCCCCTGATTAGACACGGGCTCTCCCAAGCCCATATCCCGCGTGACGTTGGGATATTCTTAAGAAATTTTGCATAAAAGGAGTCGCCACTAGCCTATTGGGGTCGGCTAGAAACCAAGTGAAGCATGGGAGTGTGCCTCACTTCCTACGCGACCAGAGAATTTAGGTTCGGGGACTTGATTACACTAAATAACTAATTAGTGCCCTTTCGGTACCTAATCTTGTTCATTTTAATAAAATGATTTTTGGCAAGCAATTTGGATTGATTTTATATTTATCAACTAACATGTGAACTGATCATACAGGTGCGCAATCATTAAAGTAATAATCATAACTACCAAGATCCTAATTGCAATAAGATTAAATACATGCAATCAAACATAATTAAATATGCAAATTAAACATACGACATAATCAATATGCGAGCAAATAAATGTCTAATTACACTAAGAAAGTAAGATATAACAATTCCTAACCAAATCTCATCATTCTTGGATTTTCGAAATTTTTAATTTTTTTAATTTTTTTAATCTTTTTTTTAAAATTATTAAGAAAAATAATTAATTTTTTTATTTTTTTTTGGATTTTCGAAATTGTTTTTAAAAAAATAAATTTTTAATATTTTTTGGATTTTCAAAATTGTTTTAAAGATATATTAAAATTTAAAAATAAAAAAATAATATAAAAATAAAAATTTGGACCGGACCGGGTCGGGTCGGGTCTGGTTCGACCCAACCCGGTTCGGCCGGGTCGACTCGGATCGGGTCCAGTTGGAGACGGGACTCGAGTTCGGTCCGATTGGGAGGTTGGGCCCGAAGCGTGGGCCCAGCCCAAAAAGTCACCCTCTCTTTTAAAACAAATAGGCCCACAAGCCCATAAGGTCACCTCCTCTTTTAAAACAAATAGGCCCACAAGCCCAAAAGCCCACAAACCCAAAAGTCCAAAATCACAAAAGCCCAAAACCGGCCTAAATAGCTCAAAAACCTTACCCGATTAGAGGCTTCAGCCCGAATCGACCGTGACCCGATTTTGTGCCCTCTTCTCCAGGGTTTCCGGGCGGAGCTGGCGGCGACGGGCTTGACGGTGGCAACGGAAGCAGCAGACCGTCAGGGGCTCGGCTACTGCGGGTCGTGGGCAGAGCAGAGGCGGAGCGGGACCAGCAGAGGTGGCGTCGCGACCTCGAAGGCGCGAAGCGGTGGTGAGGCTCGGATGGCTCGGCTGCCAGCGTTAGGTTGCAGGCGGTGGGTCGTCGCGGGCAGAAGCGTAGGAGCGGCGGCTTCTGGCTTCGAGGCGGGGCGTGACGGTGACGGCGGATGTCTGGCGCTTCGGCGGCAATGGCGCTAAGGATGGGCGTAGGGCAGGAGGGCGGCGGCCGAGACGACGTCGGATTGAGGCAACGAGGCCTCCTCACTCCTCGGCCGCCGTCCTCCTCCCCCCCCCCCCGAGCTCTCTCTCTCTCTCTCTCTCCCTCTCTCTCGGCCGAGCTCACTCTCCCTCTTCTCTCTATCCCCCCTGCTAGGGTTTCACGCACGAAGAGGAAGAGAGAAAGCGGCATGGGTCGGGCCAAGGTAAGATCCGGCCCGGCCCCTCCCATGTCTTCTTTTTTTCTATTTTTTTGTTGTTTTTTTTTTTGTTTTTGTTTTGTTCTTTTTTTTTCATCATTTTTTTAAACGACTAATTCCTAATTCTGTAGACAATTAAATCCTAAATAAAAAAATAGAAAAAATTAGGTGTCAACAGCTGTCCCTCTTTGAATTGGCGCTCGAAGAGGTTGCATTCAAAGATGGAAGACACCTAAATTATTTTGACAATAGAAAGACCCTAGGTGCATAGGCACGTATCAGGTCGACGGAAATGACTCATAATTATGGAAGTGCATCTTGTCAATAAGGTGAAGAAAGACTTCAGGCTGCAAAAGCCCACTGAGTCATAAAAAGTGAGGAAGACTCTAGGATACAAGGCTCTCCGAGTCATAAGAGGTGAGGAAGACTCCAGGATACAAAGCTCTCCGGGTCATAAGAAGGGTGGAAGACTCCAGGATACAAAGCTCTCCGGGTCATAAGAAGTGAGGAAGACTTCAGGATACAAGGCTCTCCGAGTCATAGGAGGTGAGGAAGACTCCAGGATACAAGGCTCTCCGGGTCATAAGAAGTGAGAAAGACCTTAGGATACAAGGCTCTTCGGGTCATAAGAAGGATGTAAGACTCCAAGGACTCCAGGATACAAGGCTCTCCGAGTCATAAGAAGTGATGAAGACTCCAGGATACAAGGCTCTCTGGGTCATAATAAGTGATGAAGACTCCAAGATACAACGCTCTTCGGGTCATAAGAAATGAGGAAGACTCCAGGATACAAAGCTCTCCAGGTCATAAGAAGTGATGAAGACTCCAGGATACAAGGCTCTCCGGGTCATAATAAGTGATGAAGACTCCAAGATACAAGGTCTCCGGGTCATAAGAAATGAGGAAGACTCCAGGATACAAGGCTCTCCGGGTCATAAGAAATGGGGAAGACTCCAGGATACAAAGCTCTCCGGGTCATAAGAAGTGATGAAGACTCCAAGATATAAGGCTCTCCGGGTTGTAAGAAGTGATGAAGACTCCAGGATACAAGGCTCTCCGGGTCATAATAAGTGATGAAGACTCTAGGATACAAGGCTCTCCGGGTCATAAGAAATGAGGAAGACTCAAGGATACAAAGCTCTCCGGTCATAAGAAATGAGGAAGACTCCGAG
Organism: Eucalyptus lansdowneana; assembly: GCA_017140395.1. Classification (NCBI taxonomy): domain Eukaryota; kingdom Viridiplantae; phylum Streptophyta; class Magnoliopsida; order Myrtales; family Myrtaceae; genus Eucalyptus; species Eucalyptus lansdowneana. Next base: position 73,559,229 of record CM029487.1, on the reverse strand, counting down.
GATACAACGCTCTCCGGGTCATAAGAAGTGATGAAGACTCCAGGATACAAGGCTCTCCGGGTCATAAGAAATGATGAAGACTCCAGGATACAAGGCTCTCCAGGTCATAATAAGTGATGAAGACTCCAAGATACAACGCTCTTCGGGTCATAAGAAATGAGGAAGACTCCAGGATACAAAGCTCTCCGGGTCATAAGAAGTGATGAAGACTCTAGGATACAAGGCTCTCCGGGTCATAATAAGTAACGAAGACTCCAAGATACAAGGTCTCTGGGTCATAAGAAATGAGGAAGACTCCAGGATACAAGGCTCTCCGGGTCATAAGAAATGGGGAAGACTCCAGGATACAATGCTCTCCGGGTCATAAGAAGTGAGGAAGACTCCATGATACAAAGCTCTCCGGGTCATAAGAAGTGATGAAGGAATAAGGTCTCCCTGTGTAACAACGGGTTTCAACCGGGTTGAAAATGCATGATTTGAGGAAAACCAATGAACCTTTGTAGATAACGTGGTTTAAGGTTGACCATGAACCTTTTGAAAAAATTGCAGTTTTAAAAATAGACTCATGAACATTTTAAAAGTGTGGTTTAAGGATTGACCCACGAACCTTGTGGTTTAAGGATAGGCCCGCGAACCTTGTGGTTTAAGGATTGACCCACCAACCTTGAAAATAACACGGTTTAAGGCTGCCCACGAACCTTGTTTTTTTAGGGAAGTACTTGCTAACCCCTTGAAAACTGCATGGCTTCACTAAGGAATCCTGTCAAACTCAACTTGAGCAAATGTCATTAGAGACGTCATTAAGAGATGCATTGGCAATATTACAACATTAATTGAGGAAGCTAATTAAGCTAAGTCTGACTGCTTTAGAAAAACACTCGATGTCAATTAGCATCATGTGGCACAAAATTGTCATCTCGCTTGGAGATGTATCATTAATCATCAAATTTCTTTGGAGACGAGTTCTCATCAGAACGGCTACGACTCGAGAAAAGGTTCATTAAGCATGCCAAACTAGAGCTTCTTAGTCGAAAAGGGTTTCTCACGCACTCTCAATAAAATGGCTACTTGATCACATCCATTCATGTGGGAGATAATTGGTTGCTGAAGGTATCTCACATAACCTACGTCGAAGGCTTTCGGAAACATTCACAATAAGCACAATCTGATCGATCAAAAAGGTCTTTTGAAATGACTGCAATATAGGCTCGGTTAGGGCTTACACAAAGGAATTATTGCTTTGAGACCAATAAAGGAACATTTGTCACTATCTTCAACAGCTTTACAAGTCGAGAGCTTGGAAGATGAGACAAGACAGAATTACTTCCACTCCTTCAAGCAGTAGCTTCTTTGTGGCATTCTCATTTTCACTTAAACCATCCCAATCAGAAGAGACTTCGGAAGAGGGTTGTAATGTTGGCTTGGGCGAGGCTCGAAAGGCTTAAAATTTTCAAGAGGGTTTTTAAGAGTCGGTAATCATAATGGCATCGTGACCAGGTCACTCGATCTTTCCAAATCATTTGGCTTTTGAAATACAATGTATCTCGAAAGTCCCTTGATTAATCATTCCTACATGGGAGCTTTGCCCCTTTTTCTAATTTCCTTTGCACTTGCAATGATTTTTTTTTTTGCAGGCACTTGGACTATGATAATTTTTCACATAAGATGCAGCCTTTGGCCTTTTTTTTTCCTTTTTTTTTTTTACGGGCATTGGCATTGCTCTTACCAGGCACACTGCTTTTTCATGCCCCATAATTTGTCAAACTTTTTGCTCTTTGAACCTTTGGAGCTTTTATGACTTTCGAGATGCTTTTCATATTTTCTCGTGACTGTCAATTATATTTGGTCAATTCTTATGCCTTGCCCCAGTGAAGGGAGATGATCACCGCTCAAGGTTCATAAATGAATAATTAGGTCCAAATTGGTTAAAGCAATGGATATCAGTGTTTGGGTAGAGAATGAAATGCTCTTCTTCACTTTGGGATAAGTCAAGATCTAATGAGAATTCCTTTGAAGTTATCACCAGAAGATTGATGCAAATGAAAGTAATAGAATCTTTCTCAACCTTTCGCTTTACAACACGACCGTAACCTCCTATGTTGCCCCAATGTAGGGTCGTCCTCAACAGGGGTACTTTGAATGATCATCTTTATTCTGCCGAAAGGGGTAGGAAGAGATTAGTGCAATGCTTGGGATTGATGAAGGAAACGCTTTTATCATTTCGATCTTTGCGCTCAATGCGAATGAATCATTCGTTCTAAGAGAATGTCGTTTTTCACTCAACTCTCAAAAGTGTTTGAAGGACGTGTTTGGAAATGGGCTTGCCTTTCTTCATCCTAAGCACTTTTTGCTTGGCATGGTTAACGTCTCAATCTCACTCTGTCGAGATCATTTGAGTAGATCAATCTCCATAAGGAAATTTGATTTTAAATGAATAACCCACAAAACCAGAAAACAATTTTGAGAAAAAAATGATGCTAAAAAAGTTTGAAGAAATTTTTTGTTTTCAATTTTTCATTTTTGTGCTTATTTCTAGGAAAAGCGCCAAAGGATCTTTTTGTAATGGAAATTCTCTTTCTTTTTTCTTTACTTTTTTTTTACTAAAAAAAAAATTGAGAAGAATGGTACTTACCTGCAGCGTGGTGACCCGGTAAACTTGTAAAGAATGTAAAAGAATATGTTAGTGCAAACATCTTTAGGGATTGATGGGTTGGAAACGATACATTATTACCCTTCATTCGCTTTCATCCTTTGGGCGCTAACATCTCTTGGATTCACCTTCGTGGATATTTGGTAGCTCGACAATACCCTTCCTTTACATTCATCTTTAAGCGTTTGACATTTCCTAATTCCTTGGTAGAAGATGCCGCTTCTACGGTCAAGATGCAACTTTTTATCACCCTGTAAGAAGGGAAGATGAAATGAGTTATATCTCATTTCTTAGTTAGGTTCAACTGAGGAACGATACATCCTTCTTGATGAATTTGACAATGTTGTTGCAGCACACTTCATTGGTGGGTGAAGGAGAGATTTTTCTCTAAATCAAATGTTGTTCTCCCACTCTTTATATGACAAACATTTGTTCTTTTCGAATAAAGTCAAGTGACCAACATCCCAATGTATCTCTCATGGAGGAAGGAATAATATTGCGCCTTCGTTTCATTTGAATCCTTCTTTGTTTAAGATGAACATGACTTAGTAATGCTCCATCGCATTTGTTGAAACATTACAAAACTTGGTACTCTTGATGTCTCCTTGACAATGGGAAGAAAATCAAGTCAGAAACGGTATTAGAAATGAATAATTGAAATCGATATAGTTTACTCTTCCTTTGAATTTGCTATTTTGGATATTTGACAACTCCTTTCATTTGTCTCATCATGTAAAGTGAACGAGATCGATGGGTTGTTTTGGCATCTAAGGCATTTGCGAATAACAAAACTTCTCAGAATGGAATTCAACTTCGTTCCACCTCTATGGAAAATTGGTGCCGACGAAACCTCAGCGCATGCTTGCTCTTCGAGTTCGATGAGCCCAAGAAAACGACTACGTGAAGAGAGGGCATTAAGCAACGTTTTCTTGAAATTCATTTTGGAAGGTAAATGTATAGGTTCACTTAAAACACTTTTGAATTTGCTCTCTTTTTAATCTTTTGTTTTTTTTTTTTAAGTGATGATTTTCATGAAATTGAATTCCATCATTAAAAATTTGAGTTGCACGATTTACAAAAGCAACAATTGGATTCGCAATCAAAACTCAAAAAGAAAAACATGGTTCTTAACAAGAATAAAGACTGATAAAATACAAGAAACTCTTTTACGATGAAAGTTAAAAAACAACTCTTGTCCTAGCTCTAGAATTCACTTCCTTGAATGGTCACTACGAGAATGTCAAAGAGCATCGCGCATAACCTGCAAAAAGACAACAATGTCAATATGTGAATAAGAGAAAATGATATTTTAATGACGTCACTTCTTACAATAAAATCAAGGCGACAATACATGCCCCACAATCCTTATTACAGGACTTTAGTATTTCGCCAAGATTTTATCATAAGAGAAGACTTCATTAAAATTATCAATCCACGGCCATCAATCGAATGTCCACTTTTATTCGAAAAGTTTTGTAATGCAAAAGTGTCTTTGATTAAAGATTGATTTGTGATTTTACTCCTAGAAAAATGAAGTGATTTCTATTTTGAGGAATTTGTACACAAAATGATTTGCATTATAGTCCCAAAACATGAGAATGAGAAATTTGATAAAAAATGCAATTTCAATTTTTGTGCCCTAACATAAAATCACAACTTGAAAGTTTTTTTTATTCTTTCTTTTTTTGAAATGATTTTGAGCCCATAACTAGAAATTTAAACAAAACCATGTATTCAACGAGGTCGATCAAAATGTTTAGAACTTGCATTCAAATGCTCACTTGTCAAAAGTGATTGTCAATTTTTCAATCATAAGCTTGCATCACCAAGCGCATTCGATTGATTTCCGCAAATTTCAAGATGGAAATGCAATACAAAACGAGCAAATAAAAAGGGAAATGATACTTACAATGGGTGTCGACATTTGTCTCATGCTATTTTCTTTTTCAATCACATAGACATGCACATGGAATGTGGTTCGAATTCTACTTTATACGGCCCAAAATGGAGCCATGGGATCACAAGACTGAACCAACAAACTCGTGGCTAGGTCGTGCTACCCATGACTCCGGCCGCCAAGGACCGACACATGTCGCATGCTTGCAGACCGGGGTGGAGACTTTTGACTTCAAGAAAGAAATTTCGGGATTGAGATGGGCGACTCGTACTACATGCTTGTAGTCGGAGTGGTATCCACCTCAACACCATCCTAAGTGATCCTATGCGGCCCAGGTCCGACGGCCGGTTGTGTGTTTTAAAGTGTAGTGCAATGTAGGAGATGCAAGCATGACAATTCATAAGCAATCAACACTTCATACATGAACAATAACCATACATTCCTTCACCTCCCTACAAGAAAAAGGTGAGCAAACACTTCCCCTTATACCTCCCATTCTACAAAAACATTTAACACATTTAATGTTAGGGACGTACCTGAAATCCTCGCTGCCAAACAAAAATATTTATGAACAAGATTATTATTGGCCTAAGTCCTCTAAGGTTTAAAACAAAGTCCCTAGCAGAGTCGCCAAGCTGTCGTGACCTACCCTCGGGAGGAGGGAACAGGTTTAGGGGTATTGCCCAAAGGACGAGCCTAAGGCCCCTGATTAGACGCGGGCTCTCCCAAGCCCATACCCCGCGTGATGTTGGGATATTCTTAAGAAATTTTGCATAAAAGGAGTCGCCACTAGCCTATTGGGGTCGGCTAGAAACCAAGTGAAGCATGGGAGCGTGCCTCACTTCCTACGCAACCAGAGAATTTAGGTTCGGGGACTTGATTACACTAATTAACTAATTAGTGCCATTTCGGTACCTAATCTTGTTCATTTTAATAAAATGATTTTTGGCAAGCAATTTGGATTGATTTTATATTTATCAACTAACATGTGAACTGATCATGCAGGCACGCAATCATTAAAGTAGTAATCATAACTACCAAGATCCTAATTGCAATAAGATTAAATACATACAATCAAACATAATTAAATATGCAAATTAAACATACGACATAATCAATATGTGAGCAAATAAATGTCTAATTACACTAAGAAAGCAAGATATAGCAATTCCTAACCAAATCTCATCATTCTTGGATTTTCGAAATTTTTAATTTTTTTTAATTTTTTTTAATTTTTTTTGGATTTTCGAAATTTTTTTTAAAAAAAATAAATTTTTAATATTTTTTGGATTTTCAAAATTATTTTAAAGATATATTAAAATTTAAAAAAAAAAGTAATATAAAAATAAAAATTTGGACCGGACCGAGTCGGGTCGGGTCTGTTCGACCCAACCCGGTTCGGCCCGGGTCGACTCGGATCGGGTTCGATCGGAGACGGGACCCGAGTTCGGTCCGATTGGGAGGTTGGGCCCGAAGCGTTGGCCCAGCCCAAAAAGTCACCCTCTCTTTTAAAACAAATAGGCCCACAAGCCCATAAGGTCACCTCCTCTTTTAAAACAAATAGGCCCACAAGCCCAAAAGCCCACAAACCCAAAAGTCCAAAATCACAAAAGCCCAAAACCGGCCCAAATAGCTCAAAAACCCTACCCGATTAGAGGCTTCAGCCCGAATCGACTGTGACCCGATTTTGTGCCCTCCTCTCCAGGGTTTCCGGGCGGAGCTGGCGGCGACGGGCTTGATGGTGGCAATGAAAGCATCAGACCGTCAGGGGCTCGGCTATTGCGGGTCGTGGGCAGAGCATAGGCGGAGCGGGACCAGCAGAGGTGGCATCGCGACCTCGAGGGCGCGAAGCGGTGGTGAGGCTCGGATGGCTCAGCTACCAGCGTTGGGTTGCAGGCGGTGGGTCGTCGCGGGCAGAGGCGCAAGAGCGGCGGCTTCTAGCTTCGAGGCGGGGTGCGACGGTGACGGCGGATGTCTGGCGCTTCGGCGGCAATGGCGCTAAGGATGGGCATAGGGCAGGAGGGCGGCGGCCGAGACGACGTCGGATTGAGGCGACGAGGCCTCCTCACTCCTCGGCCGCCGTCCTCCTCCCCCCCCCCGAGCTCTCTCTCTCTCTCTCTCTCTCTCTCTCTCCCCTCTCTTTGCCGAGCTCACTCTCCCTCTTCTCTCTATCCCCCCTGCTAGGGTTTCACGCACGAAGAGGAAGAGAGAAAGCGGCATGGGCCGGGCCAAGGTAAGATCCGGCCCGGCCCCTCCCATGTCTTCTTTTTTTCTATTTTTTTGTTGTTTTTGTTTTGTTTTTGTTTTGTTCTTTTTTTTTCATCATTTTTTAAACGACTAATTCCTAATTCTGTAGACAATTAAATCCTAAATAAAAAAATAGAAAAAATTAGGTGTCAACAATCCACCTGCGAATGGTCCCACGTGATAAGGGCCGATTAGAATAATGTACAAAATCGCCTCGCCAACATTGAAGACGGCGTAGGACAGATGTCCATTGTCCTTCGACAACTCTCGAGGCAAATGGAATCCACTCAAGCTGAGCCCAACTCCGTAGCTGCTTTAAGCACCGTCATGACACCTGTGAATTTACCAGAGAATAACCAACACCATAGATAGTTTGAAAAGATCATGAAAAAATTAAACCAGCTATAGGGGCAGAATCCCATGGACCTGTCCAATTACGCCGGCATTAAGATCCCTAAAGAGCTCAAAGCACCTGAATGCGAAAGGTATGCTAATACATCCCGCCCAGAGACCTACTTGCAAGCTTACCTGGTTCGAAGGATGATTCAATCATACCAATCAAGCTTGACTGGCCCCGCCTTGCGATGGCACATTGTTAGGAAGATTAGTCCCCTTAAGACCTGGGGGGAACTAATTCGTGTTTTCCACCAAGAATATAATATTGACGTCAGCCTTGACATTGCCTTGCTCTACGAAGAACCGATGGTTGTGGAGCACGAGGAGCTGTTAGTCGCCGAGATAGGAGAAGAAGATGTCAATGAAGCCTCGCTTGATAAATGGGTGACTGAGCAATGTCCTATTGCTGAAAAGTTTCCCACTGGGAAAGGCAAGGAGCCTGTGTACGAGGTCAAAGACACAAAACTTGTTCAAGATCGGGGCACGACAAGACAACTCCCCAAGATTACTGCAAGAGCTAGGGTTCAAAGAATACCAACCCCTATCAATCTAGAGAGGGAAGCAGAAAGTGAAGCTCCACTATCTCTCACTCCCCTTAATAGAATTGAACTAGCAAAACGAAGGACCTTACTCAAAAGGTCTAGACTAGGAGCCAAGAAAAGAAAGCCTAAACAAATCAATTCAACATCTACCACTGAATATAGGCAAAATTTGATAGCTGATGAGTCACCGCACCAAAACTTCGAGCATTCCCTGGAATACAACCTTGAAGGCTACCATCCTCTAGAGTACAACCCTGAAGACTTCCAGTCCCTAGGATACAATCACAAGGACTACCGGTGTTATACAGATGAAATCAGCCATTCATCGTATAATTGCTTTCTACCCGCACACAGGGTCGAAAGCCTGTTAGAAGAGGGAACATTCATCCTTATTTGCTATAATCCCAATGAACTACTAAGCTTGTTACCTAATCATGAAGATAGCTTAAATGCCTCATCCTCGTTTGGTGATTTTGACCCAAAAGAAAGAAATGGGATAATCTCAGCAGAGTCCAATTTCCTTGAAACAAAAAAATTCACCACTACAATGAATATGCAATGGGAAAACCAGTGGCCTAACCAGGATACATCAAGCCCGTCTTGCACTCATAGGATCATGACCCCTGGAGAGATGTGGATAACTAATCTCCGCAAGTATAATGGCACGACTTGCCCCGTGGCTCATTTGCAATATCTCCACGCTGAAATGAGTCGGCACTATAACTCGATGTCATTCACAACTCGGCCTTCCAAGAAAGTCTTATAGGGCCTACATTGCAATGGTTCATCACAGCAGATATCTGCCTCACAAGAGATTGGAATGAGCTGTCTTATGCATTCCTGCTTCAGTATCAAAGCTAGATTGGAACTGAACTGCCTTGGGAGAACTTTGTTCACTTTAGAAGAAGACTAATAGAGGAATTCCGAGCATATGCAAGGAGGTGTAAGGCTTTTATGATGCAAACCTACCCTCAACTGGCCGAAGAAGAAATGATGAAGCTGTTCATAGGAGCTTTACCTCGCAAGTTGCACTTCCGTAACTTCAATGAAGTGGTCCTCTCATGCGAATACTTCGAGTCTACAAGAGGCGAGGAACTCAAAGGTGCTTGATTTCAGAATCGGTACTATCAAAATGCTCATTTTCATAGGAGTTTTCATGGGTTTTTGCTTGTTTTTATAATTTCATGTTTCTTATCTTGTCTAGTGTGCTACTGTTTTATTTTCCATTCAAGTAATCTAATATACACTTATAATATTTTGTTTTGAAAGCATGAGGCAGTATCCCAAACTAGCCCAGTAATACTATCCAACCATGAAAATAAAATATCATCCAAAGAGAATACTAAGGGATGGGCTTCCTCATGCTTTCTCCCCCTAAAGATATATACTTTTGAAAACAAAAAATGTTTCTTTACCAAAAGCTTTCGTCAAAACAAGATGTTAAATTTAATTATGTTTGTCTTTCGACTCACTTACTTCGTGTCTCGAAAAATCATCCCCTTTGACTTAGTGTGACCAGGAGGCATTTAAAGTCGGCACATCATGTGAACTCGCCAAATTCAATAGCACCCTTCCTAGAAAGCGGAGGCAAACAAAAAGGATCATCATGATTCAAAAGGGTAAGTCTTATTCCCTGAACATAATGTCGAAAATGACATCCTCTCTGTTCCATCTACAGGAGACGAAGGATGGGACGTAATAGGCACAGACATATTATCAAGCTTGAAGCATGCATAACATGATAGCTCAAGGCAAGGTGTCGTGAGTTCATTGATGGGACTTCCAGCTTCAACGAGCCACGACGCACAAAGAAGAAATTTCTTATTTTCCTTTGAATTGGCTACTGTCAACGGGGAGGAAATCTAGACAGTTGAGGTAGTCTCTAGCCCCTTATTTCAAACAATGACTTAAGGCCTAGAAACCTCACTTCATGCTCCAGACACATGCTCTCCCAAGAAGTGATTGCCATCAGAGAATTGGAAGTTTTGATTGTCCATTTCAGATTTCATAGAAGCGTGAAGTACATGACTTTGCCCAATGCTACTAATGGTCATATAGTCAAAGATAGAAGAAAATTCCACAAAAGGAAGGCGTTGAAGATGAATCAATGACCATCAATCATGCATACAGGGCCACAAATGAGGAGGGCCAATCGAAAGAAATGTCGAACCGTGTCAAGACGAAGAGGCTGTCATCAACATACAGAGATCCCTAGGAGCTAACAAATACAAACTCTGGGGAAGAGTAATTTGGTATTATTTCCAATATTCCCAGTGGCTGAACTCACTTTTGACATATTTTCTCCTATTAACAGGAAGCAAAGGATTCAAGAAGCAAGCTTAATGATTAATTTGGGCAAATCAAGTGACCCATATCGATTTACCCAACTTGGTATGAAAGGACGTGTCGTCCAGGAGCTGAGTCGGTGAAATGAAAAAAGAAGCGCCCTATGGACATCGTCGGCCCCTCTAGCCAAGTGGTACCCGGGAAGAAGCAAAATGGTCCGAATTCGAGGGTTCGAATCCCCGACGCGGCAGTTAGCCACTTGGTATAAAAAATAATAAAAGAAGTTTTTGCTTCTCTTGTGCCTGCAAATTACGAGAGAGTAGGTGACCTAACAAAGCAAAAGACATAGGACTTCGTGTCCCACTCGCACTTCAGGTCCATCCAATCATATGCAAACCAGTGAAGGGATCATCTGACTATAAAAAACAAGGATAACAAATCAATAAGAGACATGACGAACTCTCCTAAGCGAAATGGCATCCTAAGTAATCACCAAAGCAAATGATAGAAAATCTTCAGGCATCAACTCACATTTGATTTTGGCTAGACTAATTGATTTATTTATACATTTTCTCTTCTGCAGGGGCAAAAGCAGAGATGCTCAATTAGATTCTCAATCCTTGGCTGATCATTCATGTATCATATCCCTAATCAATAGGGACAACCATCGACACCCATTTGCGAATAACCCTTTTGATGTTCAAAATCTAACATATTTGGAAATACCATTATGTTAACCCCTAAAGTTGTTAATAGTCTTTTTTGAGTCAAAACCATTAATTTGTTTTGAGAGTACAAACTCCATCACATTTAAAATGCTGCATGCCTTTTCCAAATGGATTTTGCATGATGATTTTGTCTGTCTAAATCATTGATTCTACAAGGATTATTAGAATAGACAGCTAAGTGAAAAATACAAGATTGATCAAACATGCTGGATGAGGCGCGTCAGGATGATGAAAGGTAAGCCATATCCTACACACAGCCCTCATCTATACACTTGTAAGATGAGTGTAGAAGATTCCATGATTGCAGGGTAAAGAGTTCTTTCGCGAATGGTACGATAACCAAAATAGTGAGAGGCATTCCATTGCTCACCCCATTGAGCCCCATACACTGGTGAAATTTCTGTCCTACCCCCGTCAAGAACCATCCCACACTGGGGTAGATCGGAGGTAAAGCAGCATCACAAGGTGAGAAGAGAGATATAAATTTTCTTGCTCGCACTTGCATCAATCTTTGGGTATCTTTATCACATATGAACACTTGCATTAATTTAAGTGCCCTAGAATGACAAAGAGCATTTCTTTCTCTACGCACTTGAATTCATTGTACAGCCCAAGTGAGTCTGTAATTTTACCCTCACATTGAGACAAAGCATAAGTCATTGCCATAGCCTAGAATGCAGGCTGAAGATGAAGACTCAAGAGTCTAATAACGGTGCTTCGATTGAACTTGCTTAGGCCAGTTCCTCCAACGACAAGAAAAAGCAGGGGCATAAAAAAACAGTGTACCTGGTAAAAGTAAGGTCAATGCCCATAAATGAAGAACTGGAATAAAAATAGGGGCATGAAAAAGTAGTGTGCCTGGTAAAAGCAAGGCTAATGCCCCCTAGTCAAAAATACAGCCAAGAAAATGTTGCTGTTGTGGTCCATAGAACCTCCATCTGACAGTGAGAAGAAAGACCAGTGACAAATGTCAAGGCAATCACCAACTCTTATCTCGTTACACATGAGTCAAGCCTACATTGCGTCGCATTGAAAAAGTCTCTTCATATTAAGGCACTTCAATTAACGTAGGATTTCATATGTCTATAAGCATCGCTTGAAGAATTACGAGCAAAACTATTCAATCTCTTTTTGCAGGACTCTTGACTTGCAAACCTGGAGATGATCGTGCGGCACTTCGTTCATAAGCCTTGATCTCGACAATCCCATTTGGTGAGCCATTGACCAAGCCTTCATCACAATTTCAACAAAGACCTCTCATATTGGTAAAGTCGTACCATTTGCGAGAATACTCGGACCCCTGCTGACATGATGACAGTGAGATAGTGTGGTCCTTATAAATCATGCATCAATGGTCAGGATAGCCTTTTCCATGAGAGTGAGTGAAAAGTCCTTTCAGACTGAAAGTCCCTCATTTGGCATGCTCAAGACATCTACATTCTAAATAAATGTTGTTTTTCAAAATCTTCCCCAGTGGAACTCATATGATGCAAAACTAGCAAAATTGTCATGCATGAATCACATTTAAATTCATGAATTTATGGCATATACAATTATGTTGCATATTGTGCAAATAGCAAACATACTCTCAGAGATATTACCAGGTAAGCATATCCCTATCCCCATTTGTCTTAAAGTACCTACCACTATCTAGGTACTCTCTTCTTGTCACTTGACCTATTCGAGTCGTCCCTTGAGTTTGGGTGCTTGCAATTGTCTAAGTATCCCCTTGTCTTTGAGTACCCATCACTTGCCGGGTACTCCCTCTTAACGACACTCGACCTATCTAAGTTGTCCTCATAGTATTAATACTTGCGATTGTCCAGGTATCCCTTTGTCTTTAGATACCTCCCACTGTCTAGGTACCCTCTTATCGACACTCGACCTGTTCGAGTCGTCTTCGAAATTTAGATGCTTGAGACTAACCAAGTATCCCATCGTCCATGAGTGCCTATCATCATTTGGGTACTCTCCCTTATTGACACTCGACCTGTTCGAGTTGTCCTTAAAATATTGATACTGGTAGCTGCTTAAGTATCCCATTGTTTTCAAGCACTTGATGCCCTCCAAGTACTCCCTTCCCATGACACTCAACTTGCCCGAGTTGTCCCCAAATAATATTAGTAGCTGTTCAAGCACTCCATTGCGTTGTGCACCTGCGGTTACCCAGGTATGCTCTCTTATCATCATGACACTTGGACCAACTTGAGTGGTCCCAGGTCATACCATTAAATACTTGTATTCATCCAAGTATTCCAGTACTTTATACACCTGCGGCTACCCAGGTGTTTCAGCCCTTTTGAGTGCCTGCGGCCTTCCAGGTAAGCCTTGTGCTACATTCAAGTTTTTGTTGCCAGGAGGTGAGAGACATTCACAAATATGCAGGGCACGCCCTCGATATTCCCATTACCAGGAGGTGAGAGACCTACACGAATATGTGAGGCATGTCCTCGATATTCCTAATTACCAGGATGTGAGAGACCTTTATGAATATTTAAGGTACGTCCTTGATATTCCCATTGCCAGGAGGTGAGAGACCTTCACGAATATCTTAGGTATGCCCTCGATATTCCCAATTCCAGGAGGTGAGAGACCTTTATGAATATCCAAGGTACGTCCTTGATATTCCTATTTACCAGGAGGTGAGAAACCTTCATGAATATCCCAGATACGTCATCGATATTTCCATTTACCAGAAGGTGAGAGACCTTCACGGATATCCAAGGTACGTCCTCGATATTCCCAATTGTTAGGAGGTGAGAGACCTTCACGAATATCCCAAGTACGTCATCGATATTCCCATTTACCAGGAGGTGAGAGACCTTCACGAATATGTGAGGCACGCCCTCAATATTCCCAATTGCTAGGAGGTGAGAGATCTTCACGAATATACGAGGCACGTCCTCGATATTCCCATTTACTAGAAGATGAGAGACCTTCACGAATATACGAGGCACGTCCTCGATATTCCTATTATCAGGAGGTGAGAAACCTTCATGAATATGCGAGGCACATCCTCGATATTCCCAATTCCTAGGAGGTGAGAGACCTTCATGAATATCCAAGGTACGTCTTCGATATTCCCAATTGCCAGGAGGTGAGATACCTTCACGAATATCCCAGTGCGTCCTCGATATTCCCATTTACCAAGAGGTGAGAGACCTTCACGAATATGCAAGGCATGCCCTCAATATTCTCAATTGCTAGGAGGTGAGAGACCTTCATGAATATGCGAGGCACGCCCTCGATATTCCCCTTTACTAAGAGGTGAGAGAACTTCACAAATATACAGAGCACATCCTCGATATTCCCATTATCAGGAGGTGAGAGACCTTCATGAATATGCAAGGCACGTTCTCGATATTCCCAATTCCCAGGACGTGAGAGACCTTCACGAATATCTAAGGTACGTCCTCGATATTCCCAATTACTAGGAGGTGAGAGATCTTCATGAATATGCGAGGCATGCCCTCAATATTCCCAATTACCAAGAGGTGAGAGACCTTCATGAATATCCAAGGTACGTCTTCGATATTCCCAATTACCATGAGGTGAGAAACTTTCATGAATATGCGAGGCATGCTCTCGATATTCCCAATTATCAAGAGATGAGAGACCTTCATGAATATCCAAGGTACGTCTTTGATATTCCCAATTACCAGGAGGTGAGAAACCTTCATGAATATGCGGCGCACGCCCTCAATATTCCCAATTACCAAGATATGAGAGACCTTCATGAATATCCAAGGTACGTTCTTAATATTCCCTAACTACTAGGAGGTAGGAGATCTCCATGAATATCCCAAGTATGTCATCGATATTCCCATTACCAGAAGGTGAGAAATCTTTACGAATATCCCAGATACGTCCTCGATATTGCATCTACCAGGAGACTTTAAAAAACGACCAAGTATTCTCTAGAGTTTGGTACTTATGATTATCCAAGTACCCCTTGATACTTGCGAACGTCTAGGTATCCTCCAAAAATTTGTACCTGTGATCATCCAAGTACCCCTTCGATACCTGCGAACGTCTAAGTATCCTCCAAGAGTTTGTACTTGTGATCATCCAAGTACTCTTTCGACACCTGCAAGTAATCAGGTACTCCTTCAATGCCTATGAACATCCAGGCACCCTCCAAGAGTTTGTACTTGTGACCATCCAAGTACTCTTTTGATACCTGTAAGTAATCAGATATTTTCCAGCATCTAGTACTTCTGATCATACAGGTACCCCTTTGATACCTATGAATGTCCAAGTATCCTCCAATAGTTTGTACTTGTGATCATCTAAGTACCATTTTGATGCCTGCGAAGGCCCAAATATCCTCAAGGTTAATACTTGTGAATATCCAGGTACTCTTTCAAAATGCCTGTAAATGTCTAGGCACCCAATAGACAGATGCCCTGAGAAAGGTCAGCGCATCTCTTGAGAAGGTCGGGTATCAACCAGTAACAAATTGATGCCCTGAGAAAGGTCAGCACATCTCCTGAGAAAGGTCGGGTATTAACTTGGGTCCTTGACTGAGGTCAGGTACCCCCAACAAATCGATGCTCTGAGAAAGGTCAGTGTATCTCCCGAGAAAGGTCGAGTACCAACTAGTGTCCTCGACTAAGGTCAGACACCCCAACAAATCGATGCCCTGAGAAAGGTCGGCGCATCTCTCGAGAAAGTTTGGGTACCAATTGGTGTCCTTGACAGAGATCAGGCATTCCACAAATCGATGCTCTGAGAAAGGTCGACACATCTCCCGAGAAAGGTTGGGTAAACAACTTATTGCTCTAACAGGCGATCGAATAATGGTTTGGGCCCTACAAGAGCAATTTCCCATCAAGGCGACCGAATAAAGGTTCCGATCTTAGAGGAGCAACCTCCTCACATTACTAGGTAAGAGCATGCCTTGATACTTACCAAGCTCGAAATTCGCACCCTTATCTCGCTCGTGCTCGGTAAGTAATTATAGGTATCTTTTTATCTGTCTTAATATTATATTGCTATTTTCTGCATAGGATAATAGGTCCCAAATAAGATATAACATACTACATAGACAAAATTTAGGTATCAGTATATCTTTGAATACAACCTCTGCGAGCTCACCTTCAAAGAGGGGTCTTTGTTGACATCTAAATTTCGATTAGGTTTTTAATTAGGCTTTAACTTCTATATTTTTCCTCCTTTTAAATAATAAAAACAAAATAATAAAATAATAAAATAAACAAAAGCAAAGAAAAAAAAAAAAGAAAAGCAAAAGCCAGCAGCCATAAGGGTTGGGCCTTCAAAGCCCAACCCCTCTCCTCTTTTCTTTTCCTTTGCGTAGGTCCGCGAGGCCCAGCCGTGACCTAACCCGGCCCATGCCCCCCTTGTCTTCTTCCTCCTTGGCTTCTCCCTTCACGCCTTTGCAACATACATGCTGAGAGCGGCAGCTAGGGTTTTGGCGCGCGCGTAGGCCAATTGATAACAAATGGGACATGCCTTCAAAGTAAGCAAATGGGCGATTGAGGTGACGCCGGTTTGGCCGCACCAAGGCCGGTCGGCACACGGAGGATCGGCAGCCAAACCTCTCTGTCGCCCGGACTCCCTTCCCTATAAATAGGCCGGCACCACCTCCATTGAACGGACAAGGAAGTGGCAAAAGATCGAGGGCTGCAGATCTTCTAAACCTCCCATTGAGAGACTTCAAAAAGGGGGGCCGAAGACGAGTAGGCCGAGACCGGGTGCCGCGTTTAGGCGAAGAAGAGGGGAGTTGCGTCGGGTCGCGACTCGGGTCGGAACCAGGTAGGGTTTCCGCTTGGGTCGGGCCTGTACGTGTGGGCTGAGTTGCGTTGGGCTAGAATTTTTGTGAAGTGGGCTAAAAAATAGGTTTGGGCTTTTACGCTTAAAAAAATAAAATAAAGAGTCGAGCCTACATTGCAGGCCCGTCCGCGTTTTGAGCAAATAGCCCAGGTCGGACCCAACCCAGGGTTCCGACCCGGTTCTTTTTTTTTTTTAAATAAATATTATTATAATATAAAATAATACTTAAAAATTTAAAAATTTTAAAAAAAATTTAAAAATTATTTTCCCGAAAAAAAATATCCCATATTTTCCAAAAAAAAAAAGCCAAAAAAGTCAGAAAAAGCCAATTTTTTTTTTATATTTTCCAAAAATACCAAAAAAGTCAAAAAAATTCCCTTTTATGTCAAAAAATGAGAAAAAGACCAAACATGTTTTTTCCTCCACAAAAGCATGGAAAATCCCTCAAAAATCCAAAAAGCCTTAGGGTTTAAACAAGATTAGGTACTGAAAGGGCATTAGTGATTAATTAGTGTAATCAAGTCCCCAATCTTAATTTCTCTGGTTGCGCAAGAGCAAGTATTTCTCCCAATACTTCGCTTGGGTTTCTAATCGACCTGCCCCAAATTGATTAGTAGTGACTTTGTTTTAAAATTAATTTATAGGTAAAAAAACTTGAACCATTAAATCGTGAATTGGTAGACTTGGGAGAGTTTGGGCTAAAAAGACATAGCCAAACCATTTAGCCTTCGCAAGGCGCCTGCCCCTAATTGGGCGCCGAAACAAAAAAGAGGTTGCGACAATGATCTCTTGGGAAAGTGCCCACCTATATGCCAAAGAACAAAATCGTGAGGCTCAGTATGGGATAGGCCAAAGCGGACAATACCTCAAGTAAGTTAATCTAGGGATGTCACAATATGATATTAGAGTAGGACCCTCTCCAATAGGTGTGTGGTTTGAGGATGACTCAGGCAAAAGCTGGTGAGCCTATAACGACCTAGTCTGACGAGGGTGGGGAGTGGTTGCCTAGGCTATATGACTTGGACAAGGAGCGACTCTTAGTAGGCTTCTAGGATAGCAAATGGGGCAGGAATGAATCGAACTATGCACCGAACAAAGAGAAAGCGATTTTAATATATATAAAATTAAAAACTAAAATTAACTCATGGATGCGACTTTTGACGTAACGACAAGCTTTGCTTTGGAACTCCAAAGTTAGGCGAGCCTAGGTTAGAGTACTATCAAGATGGGTGATCTCTTGGAAAAGTGTTTGTTTATATGCCAAATGATAAAACTGTGAGGCTTAGTATGAGACGGGTCAAAGCAGACAATACCTTGAGTGAGTTTATCCAGGGATGTCACAGTATATCCCAAGTCCAAAATTAGATGGGAGAAGCCTTGTTGAGTTATATATAAGCTAACACCCATCTCCAAATGTTCATAATTATGTGGTTATTTAGACTACATTGGGAGCTCGTCCCACGTATACTAGGCCATCTTGTTACAATCACCGTCCAATATTTTCGTGTTTTGACTCTTGCCAAGCATCAAGCAATAAGGATTTCATCAATTTTCTTCTTAATGGGTAATATCATCATTACAATGATACGATTCTACTGAGATTTTCATACATATTTTAGATGATGCCTCTTGTTGTTGCGAGGCTGTGACAATCTACAAGTCAATTTCAAATTAAATGAATGGGATAATTGCACAAATAGTTTCTGAACTTTAATTCAATGTGCAAAGTCGTCTAGAACTTTTAATTTGTATAATTTGATACTTGAATTTATGCCCAATGTGCAACGTCATCCTTAAACTTTTGATTTATTTAATGTTTAACAGTTTATGGAGCATAATGAATATTAGATCAAAATTTAGAGATCATGTTAAACAAATTAAAAGTTCAAGAGTGCCAATTACACCAAAGTTCCTAGATTTTCCCCCAATGAAAATACAAAAGAACGGATAGTTGTCAAAGTAACCAGAATGAACTTTCAACTCCAAGTTAACCTTACTTGACCCAAGCGCAATCAACGCAAAAATTGTAAATGATCAATGGTCAACCCAACCCACAATAGAAGCAATTTGAATGTGGAAAAACCAAATTCAGGAGAAGAAAAAAACTTGAAGCATACAGACAAAGTCAGAGCAATGAGGGAGAGCGATGGTTTTCCTTTCTGTGAGTGTAAGTCCTTAGCAATTTTTAGGAGAAGAATAACATAGGTGTTACAACTTTCGTATATCACTCACTTGAGTGCCAAAACTTTTTGTTTGCTCACTTAAGTTCTATATTAGAGTAAAATCAATCATTTGAGTGTAATTTCCTACAAATCATCAAACATGGATTTTTTATTAATTTCCCATCCGACATGGATATTTTATTGTTTAATTTTTCAATTTTGATTTTTTTTTCCATTTTTAGGGCCAACGATGGTCAACGATGGCCCTTGCTTGGTTTGGGTGAGGCCTTCACAGCTGGCAAGGGTTGTCCATGAACTTCATTGGCCTTGAAAAAATGGCAAAAAATGAAAAGAAAAAAGAAAATTTAAAATTTAAAAAATTTAAAAACTTATAATAATTATCATCATGGGTTTTTAGCTTTGTCAACTTAGGATGAATATCACATGCCATGTTATGAATATGGCACTCAAATGCATTCATATTACAAGTGTGCGAAAAGTCCTTTCATTTTTTTGCTTTGTGTGGCTGAAGCAAAGAAGTCATCCGAAATACCATGCACATGCTTTGCTTTTCAACTCAATTGGGGGTCTCATGATCTAGGAAGCATCAACACTCTTTAGGAGCCTTCGTGTCGTATTGAACACTCCGACATATAGTTGACAGTTTCCGACACTCTTTAATACTCTCAAACACTCAGTCAACATGTGTTGGATTTTTCGATACCTAGTCAATTGTCACGCCCCGATCCTCGGGCACGTACACATCCTTCTCTTGGTCGATTTTATAATGCGATATCCCAGGATTAAGTATTGCCGACCCTTTCATTTATTAAGTACATGCGGAAGCAGTTATAAATCCCCAGACAATAAATCGATGGGATAGAAAAGCATGGCCATATTTTTCATATTGAAATTTATAACCAAACTTTTATACAAAACACAAACCAATTCATAACTATTCACTTCAAAAGGAATTCTCAAAAGAACATAGACTCTCAGTCCATCCAGCCGTACTTAAAGCCCCTCTCAGGATTATCTTCTTCTTCCAAAAATCCTTCTCCTCAAGTTTCAACTCCAAGTTCTTCTTCTCAGACTCCTCCTCATCAGTTCCTCATCGGGGTCCTGAAATGTTTTCCCCAAACTGGGATGAGACAACGTCTCAGCGAGTTCTACCCCACTAAGCCCGATTAGTAAACCATTATACTATAGGCTGCCTAAACATGCATAGGGCAGATGACGTACCTTGACATCAGTCTCAACCTGCAATTCAAGGTTATATACTTCAAATATTTCAATGTACAATCAATCAAATCACAGATCGAAGTATCGATCAAGTCGACCTAGTCGATTACATGCCAACGAGACAACTCACGGTCATTTCCATTCAATCAAGCAATTCGCAACATCAGATCAAAATAATGCTCAATCGACCTAGTCGATTTCATGTCAGACGGACCATTCTAGGTCAATACTCTCGGGCATCAAGTTCGCAAAGGTGGCTTATCCACTAGACAATTGCGTGTGTTCTTTAAGGCGCCGTTTTCGCCAGTGATATCCCAAATCACCGAACCACACATGCCTACAATGATCTGTTTAATAGACAATTGCGTGCGTTCTTTAAGACGCCGTTTTCGCTAGTGACATCCTTAGTCACCGAACCACGTATGCCTATAACCATGTACTCAATAGACATTGTGTGTGTTCTTTCAGGTGCCCTTTTTGCTAGTGAGATCCATAATCATCAAACCACACATGCCTACAACAATGTATTAAATAGACAAGTGCATGCGTTCTTTAAGGCGCCGTTTTCACCAGTGATGTCCTTAATCACCGAACCATACATGCCTATAACAATATGAGTACTAGACTGATGCGTGTGTTTTTTAAGGCGCCGTTTTCGCCAGTGAAATCCCAATCACCGAACCACGTAGGTCCACAATAATGTATGTACTAGACTGATACGTGCGTTCTTTAAGGCGCCATTTTTGCCAGTGATATCCCAATCACCGAACCACGTAGGTCCATACACCGTGTCTGATCGGTTCAATCCCAGAATATTTCCAATTCTCTCATAAATCCATCCACTTTACAACTCAATCAAAGCATTATAAATGCTAAATAACATACTTGGCCATTTATCAATCAACAATTCAATCTCAATCAATTCTAATCAATTTAGGGTAAATCCCTAAAATATCACAATTTATTCAATTACATACAACGTGGAGCTCAAATAAATAAACGGACTTCACCACGGTCATCAGCATAATATTCTGGTCATTTACCATCTCAATTGAATTTTCGGAATATAAATAATTAATTAATTAATTTCGAAAATTAAATAATTAATATTAAAAATCCGATTTAGCTCAAAATAAAGCCCAGTTAAATCAATGGACTTCACCACGGTCATCAACATAATATTCCGGTCTCGGGCCATCCTAGTTGAATTTTCGGAAAATAAATAATTATTTAAATTAATTCCAAAAATTAATATTTAAATACTAAAAATTCCACTTAGGCCCGAAAAGCCTAATTGGAGCTCACTAAGGGTCGGGAAAAATCCCGAGGCACTTCCAATAAGTAGTAGACCACGTCTACTTGCTAATTGCGCAATCAATTTATTTGAATCGCATCACAATTGACTAATAATTACTAATTTATTCTAATCTAACAACCTAAACATAATTAATTAAAACTAAATCAACCTTAAGCATAATTAGCCAACTAATCCTGGATTATTGAGATTACCCACCAAATAGCGCGCAAATCGGATCAATCCGACAAGGGCGACGCAAAGAACGATTCTTCCCAAAGCACGGCTCAGGTTTGGGGCCCGGAAATGGCCGGGTGCTGGAAACCCATTTCGTGGGTTGCTGGTCGGGGTTGGCCGAGGCTGCTCCGGCAGCCAAAATGGCGAGGGAAGGCCGGCAGAGGGCGAGGGGGACGTCGGGGAGGTTCGACGGGGTCGAACGGCGGCCGGAGGTGGCCGGACAGTGGCCGGACGAGGGCCGGCGTGGTTGGGTCGCGTGAGGGAACGCCTTGTGCGAGGGACGGGGCTGGCGGCGCATGGTGGTGAGCGGCGCGCACACGGGCACGGGCGCGGGCGTGCGGCGGTGGGACGGGCGGCGACGGCGGCCGGCTGCTGTCTCGGCGAGCTGCTGTCTTCACTTCAGCTTCTCCTTATGTTCGCTGGTTCCACGAAGAAGAAAAGAAGGAGGGGAAGAAGTGTTCGGTCACGTGGGATGAGGGAGAAGAGAGAGGAGAGAGAAGATAAGGTTGGACCGGTCAAAAGGGAAAAGAGAGAGAGAGAGAGGGCAGGCGGTGGGGAATTCTGCACAAGGGGTAGGGAAAAGGGGAGAGGAGAGAGAGAAAAGAGAAAAAGAGAGAAAAGAAAAGAGAAGGGAGAGAGAGAGAGAGAAAGAAAAATAAACAACAATACTTTTCTTATTTGATTTTCTTTTCTCTTTCCCTTTCTAATTTCTTTTCGGACTTCAATTTTTCTTCTGATAATTTATTAAAATTTCGGACTCGTCAACAATTTGACGGACAATGAGACAGGATCCTAAAAATAAGAATTATGGCGTGCTTAAAATTCAATTCCCGAAAATCGAGTTCAATTTCGTGGTTAAAAATCGATCAGACGTGATTTTAGCTCAATCCAACCAATTAGGTAGCTTTTAGGAATTTTACAGCTGATACATCCCTTAAAGGCTTTACCCAATAGGTTAGTTAACTCGTGAGTGATCAGCTCAGAAAAAAAGGGCCATAGGCACGTTGACGAAATGTCCATTTCACTTTATCGAAACGGGGTCGAATTTCAGGATGTTACATCAACTCTCTCGATACTCTCCGACATGTGAATTGGGAATGAGTTCGGAATTCCGACACGCACGGGTCAATTTTAGAAAATTTCAATAAATGATAAGTCAAAATGTAAATATGTAAAAAAATAATAAAAATAATAAAAATAATAAATGGGAAAACAAGAAAAACCTAGTCTTTTCTTCTCTTTCGACTCTCACTTCTCATAACACACAATTCATTCCCCAAGTTTATGTTTTCTCTTCTCTTCCAACATGCTTTGACACTAGAGTCCAGAATGTGCATTGCTTGTTTTTTTTCCCTTTAAATTTTATGCATTATTGGAGTGGAGTTAAATTTGTTAAATTAAAACAATGAATGATATTAACAAATAGTGGATTAATGTTTTTAATGTAAATTCATTTTAGGCTCTTTTTTATTATTTATTTATTTGTAAATTTTAATCAAATTAATTTGATTAAAATAATCATAAAAATGATAATTCACCATGTATATGTAAAAATATATATTTAATATATAACGTGTCATAATTCTCTATTTGTACAAAAAAAAAAAGGACGTGTCGCATATCATGTTGTGTCGTGTTGCGTTGCATCACGTGTCGCGTGTTGATGTCGATTCTACTTAACTCGTGATTGTTCTCCTTTTTGTTTTGTCAAATATTGTGTGGCCCAACTTGACAAAGTTGAATAAAACATGCACGTTCTTCTTGCTTTCTTTAGAGAAACGATGTGTCGGCATGTCGTATCGCATCACATGTCGCATGTTGATGTCGGTTCTACTTAACTCATGATTGTTCTCCTTTTTGTTTTGTCAAATATTGTGTGGCCCAGGTTGACAAAGTTGAATAAAACATGCACATTCTTCTCGCTTTCTGTCTCCTACACATGCAAGAAAACAGATGCAAAATGAAATCCATTGCGCAATCTTCTTCTTTTTACAATTGTGGCTGAACTAAATCTTGAATGTCTCGATATCCTGTCATTTATAAGGAAAAAGGAAAAGAAGCCACAAATACTTCTATTGGTTCAGTAAGATCTAAATATTACCTGTGAAACCGCGTCAACTTTGGAAAAATGGAGAAGAAAAGCCCAACCTTAGCGGGTCATGGAGGCTATACTTTCAAAAATGATTGCTGTTGGGAGCCCCAGTTCCCACTCAAACCATTTTACTATCGCCAAATGAAACTCTTCTGGTCATTAAATACCACTATCCCGAAGGAATATTGGTATTTTGTGAGTGCAGTTACACAGAGGATCTAAGCACTGTAAGCTTGGCTCACCGTAATCCCATTTTTATCCTTTTCGATCTGCCTATAACAGGTGAAATTTCCCAGGGCATTTTTCACGATGTTTCTTGAATTTGTTCATCATTGTTCTTATGATTGTGTATTTGTGTATTCTTTGCTCGTCTGCTCGCTATTTCAAGCACTTCAAAGCAGCACAATTTACAATATAACTGCATCAAGGCCACTCATTCAGAATCAAACCCTTGTCTCTCCTAGTAAAATCTTCGAGCTCGGGTTCTTTGCGCCTAATGGATCAGAAAAGCAGTACGTAGGAATATGGTGCAAGAACACGACTTTCTCCAAAGTTGTCTGGGTGGCCAACAGGGACAAGCCACTTGGACACAAAGATCAATCTGCGAGTTTGATAATTAGCGGAGATGGAAATCTGAAGCTTCTTGATGGGCAACAAAATACTGTCTGGTCTACAAATGTCATGGCGAAGTCTAATTATTCTGCAGCAGTGCTTTCAGACTTTGGAAACCTTGTTCTTCAGGACGGGAATGCAAATGAAATGTGGGAAAGCTTTGATGAGCCAACCGACACTCTCCTTCCAAACATGAAGATCGGAGTAAACGTGAAAACAGGAAAGAAAAAATACTTGATTTCCTGGAAAGGTGAAGATGATCCATCGCCCGGAAGCTTTGTCCTTGGAGTGACATCGGAGACACCGCCTCAGCTATTTGCTTGGAATGGATCAAGTCCATACTGGAGAAGCGGACAGTGGGATAAATCCAAGTTTAATGGAATACCGACCATGAGCAACAAATACCTGAGCGGCTATCAGCTCTTGCAAAATATCAACCAGGGAACGACATATTATTTCCGCAATTATTACAACAACTCCTTTGGATATGATTTCATCTCATCGGAAGGATCTATAGGGTCTGTTCGTTGGGGGGATGGATGGTCAACAAACTGGGAAGCATCACGAACTAACCGCTGTGAAATTTATGGAACATGTGGTCCTTTTGGAGTTTGTGACACGTTTAGTTCACCTATATGCAGCTGCTTAAAAGGGTTTAAACCCAGGTCAGATGAAGAGTGGAACCGAGGAAACTGGACCGGAGGGTGCGTTAGGAAAATGGAATTGAATTGTCAGAAATCCGCACATGCAGCAGCTATGACGACTGTGGAAAAAGATGTGTTCTGGCCAATGAAACATATGAAATTGCCTGATTCTGCTGATTATTTGTCAAACATAGCTGATGCAGAAGGATGTCGAAGTTGGTGCCTAGGAAACTGCTCGTGCTTGGCCTTTTCTTACGTGGATACTGTAGGATGTATGGCTTGGTGTAAAAACCTCATAGATACTCAGCAATTCTCCAGAGAAGGCAGAGATCTATTTATTCGACTTGTGGATGTGGATAAAGGTTGGAAAGGTTGAATTAATTTGCATTTAATCTTGCACTGCCTGTGGTTCTTATAATGTATTTTCCCAGTTCAGGTGTACCTACGAAGACAAAACTCATCATCAGCTTAAGTACTATTTCTGCCATCATGTTATTCGGAGCTGGCATTTCAGTGTGTGGTCTTTTCAAGTGGAGAGGTAATAAAAGACGTGCATTTTATGGCTGTTTTAAGTGTGATTTCATGTTAACCGAGACGTAAGAATCTTGTATCATTGGTAAAGCAATGGCTTCAGAAGCTTGGCAATCACTACAATAGAAACACTTTTGCTTCTCATGTTCTCACGCTTATTATCAGTCGTTCTTGTTTTGTTTGTAAAATTGCAGGGAAATTTAGGAAAATGACAATCCCAAGGGTCCTTAATTCAAAGGCCACAGCCAACAGATCAGAGGAATTGCTGAGGGAAACTGCATGGAAAGAGCAAATGAAGCAAGGTGATGCATCGGAATTAATGGTTTATGATTTGGACAGCATACTCCTTGCAACGAACAACTTCAACGTGAAGAACAAACTCGGGCAGGGAGGGTTTGGCCTTGTTTATAAGGTAAAGAAAAAGCCTTTGCCGAGGGAAATCCAGAGATTATCCAGGATCTGATAGTTATGTTCGTTTGAAAACAGGGAAAGCTGAACGATGGTAAGGACATAGCTGTGAAAAGACTTTTGAGCAGCTCCGGCCAAGGCATTGCAGAGTTCAAGAATGAGATCCTCCTGATATCCAAACTTCAACACCGAAATCTGGTGAGACTTGTTGGTTACTGCACTGAAGGAGAAGAAAAGATACCAGTGTATGAGTACTTGCCGAACAGGAGCTTGGACGCCTTTCTTTCGGTTTGTCTCACTCTCTGAAGAACTTATTTCTGCTTTCAACAAAATACGGTACTGAAACTAGATATTGTTTCTGTTTACCACCTTGTTTAGATTCAAAAGAGAAGGCAAAACTCAGCTGGGGCATCCGCTTCCACATTATCCAGGGCATTGCAAGAGGGCTGCTCTACCTCCACCGCGATTCATGCCTCAGGGTCATACATCGAGATTTAAAAGTGAGCAACATTCTCTTGGACGAAAAAATGAATCCCAAGATTTCAGATTTTGGGCTAGCGCGGATGTTTGAAGGCACTCAAGTTTTCGTAAATACTCACAAAGTTGTGGGGACACTGTAAGCATTCTATCATCAGTCTTAAGAGTACTTACTCATGAGGCAATTTGTCACCTAGACAGCAGATTAGCAGTTTAATGTGCTCACCTTTCCCTTCATGCATGTTCCTACCATTGTCCTTTAATATGACCAAGAAAATTCTTCCATTTACATCCAATGTTTCCAATTAGCCAGTTATGAGGTGGCTAGTACTATCACTTTGAGGGGATGAATATGTGATGATGCACAATTAAAGCTGAATTTAAAACAATGAAGTTCAATATTGTGAAAGAACAACATTTGATGAAAACTACGCAGGGATCAGAACTACCGTGTGCAATAAAATATCAATCAAAATGAAAAAGAGGCTAAGGGATAGAATATATTGCACACGACAGTTATAGTGGCAACAGTTATAGTAGTTCGGCTTATAGTAAGCTAACATCCACTCTTTCATTCCAATAGTCTATTGGCTGGATTTTAATAGAGAATCAATTAGAGATTACAAAGTCTGAGTACTCTCCAGAATGTGTGATCGTATCTTCTAATCTCACATAGTCACTCTAAACGACAGCCTCTTAGAGATTACAATTTCAACTCAGAGAGACAAGTATGAAAATGTCGAGGCTCTCTTTGAACTTTAGAATTATAGACTTCAAATCTTGTTTTCTTTTAGCACCATGATCTCCTTTTATACTCTTCAATTTCCAAGCTGACCGTTGGACTGAGGATCATTCATCCAATCCACCCTTTGGACCTAAATGATATGAGAAGATCTGATTGCTACTTGAATCACAAGATTAGAATCTTCTTATGATTCCATTGCCCATACAACAGACGTTGGGTTTCCATAAGTAGAGTTCTTCGTTAGGTAAGAGCGCCTCAAAATGATTGTCATATGAATCAGGAATCCTTAAGGTTTTGTTAATCTTCAAAACATATTGGGAAGTTTTCTCAACAAGTTTGTTCATAGATAATTATAAACCAGTTCTATAATGCAAATGCTAAAAGGTATTAGAAAGGCAGTACTAGTTGATTTGGTTTCTGACCTCTCATGCCATCGTCCTTGAGTCTGAATTTTGTTTGAACTGTATTTCGTGAACCTTCCATTTGTACAAGTTTGTATACCTTTATTATGATGATGGCATCCTAGTATGAGAACATAACATGTCCAAGTCATACAGGGGTTACATGTCTCCCGAATATGCCATGGGTGGGATATTTTCTGAAAAATCTGATGTTTATAGCTTTGGCGTACTGATATTGGAGCTTATCAGCAGCAAGAAGAACACAAGTTTAGATTACCATGGACAGCATCTCAATCTCCTGACCTATGTAAGCATCAGATCTAACTTCAAACTAATATCTCCATTCAGGTTTCAATCATCGGTAATCCCTGGGACAATCTAAAATCAACCGGTTGTTACAGGTATGGCATTTGTGGTGTGAAGGCAGAGGATTGGCCCTAATGGATGAAGCCATTGCTGACGCATTTTCACTGTCAGAAGTGATGAGATGCATTCAATTAGGGCTTCTCTGTGTACAGGAACATGCCACAGATAGACCCGACATGTCAGCTGTGGTTCTAATGCTAAGTGGGCAGTCTGATCTTCCACAGCCAAAGCAACCAGCATTTACATTTCAACGCTCAACGACTCATGAAGTCCAATCAGAAGAAGAATACATTCGGTCCAGGAATACCATCACCATTACTTTGGCTGAAGGAAGATAAAACTCTATTATGCATTGTCTCTGACTAATTCATCTTTCCAGGAATTCAGTGTTTATCAAATTATCTGCTTGAATAAATAATCTGTTGTTGCACTATTACGTTGATCTATGATGTAAACATAGAGATAGTGAGGGGCTCCCAGTTGCCATCGCTCTAGTAGAAAAGTTTTATGTGTGCACGAAGGCACAAAAATTCAGAATGTCTGTATGCATCGAGATAATCTCAATATGAATATGAATACTTTGAGTGTTCTTCACTGTGGAATTGGTATGTGACAACGCATTCATTTTGGTTGTCAAAATTGATACCATTCTGATGTCAAAGCATATTCTTGATTTGCTCTGAGAAGTCGATGTCATTTCGAGTGTCCTGTCCAATTGATGATACTCCCTCCTTGCAGTTCCAGTAACTTTTCCATCAAGTTTTGATTAAGAAGTGGAAAAAGAAAAGGAGAGCAGGAAAGTCTTCCTATGGACCTTTTTGTCTTGGAGATGGTCAATAGCCAAATTATGTGATCCAGGATCATTGTCACACACCCACTATCCTATATAAAAATAAGCCTTCTTTGAGCGAAAAAAGAAAGGGAGTTTTAGGAAAATGACAATCCCAAGACTGCTTAAGTCATTGGCGACATCCAACAAATCAGAGGAACTGCTAACAGAATTTGCACGGAAAGAGTGAATGAAGCAAGGTGACGCATCTGAATTGCTGGTGTATGATTTTGACAGCGTACTCCTTGCGACAGACAACTTCAATGTGAAAAACGAACTTGGGCAGGGATGGTTTGCCCCGTTTATAAGGTAAAAATAAGCCTTCTCCGAGGGAAATACAGAGATCAACCAAGATCTGATAGCTATGTTCATTTGGAAACAGGGAAAGGTGAATGATGGTAAGGAGATAGCTGTGAAGAGACTTTCGAGCAGCTCAGGCCAAGGCATAGCAGAGTTCAAGAATGAGATCCTTCTAATATCCAGACTTCAACACCGAAATCTGGTGAGACCTGTCGGTTACTGCACAGAAGATGAAAATATAATAGTGTATGAGTACTTACCAAACAAGAGCTTGGATGCCTTTCTTTCTGGTTTGTCTCACTCTCTGAAGAACTAATTTCCATTTTCAACAAAATATGGTACTGAAACTAGATATTGTTTCTGTTCGCTACCTTGTTTAGATTCAACAGAGAAGCCAAAACTTAGCTGGGCCATATGCTTCTGCATTATTTTCGGGGTCACAAGAGGGCTGCTTTACCTCCGACGGAATTCTTGCCTCAGGGTCATACATCAAGTTTTGAAAGAGAGCAACATTCTCTTGGATGAAAAAATGAATCCCAAGATTTCAGATTTTGGGCAATATTTGAAGGCACTCAAGATTTGGTTAATACTCACAAAGATTTGGCTTTCTATCGTCCCCTTAATAGTTACTCATGAGGCAATTTGTCACCTAAACAGCAGATTAGCCGTATAATGCGCTCACCTTTCCCCTCGTGCATGTTCCTACTTTTGTCCTCAAATATGACCGAGAAAACTCCTCCATGTACATCCAATGGTCCAATAAGTCAGCTCGCTCCGAGGTAATTGTAGACCAGCGCTGAAATACAAATGCTAAAAGGTACGAGAAAAACAGTACTTGTCAAGTTGGAAGTATCAACCTCCAATTTTCTGACCTCTCGTGCACTCATCCTAGAGTCTATGATTCTTTGTTTGAACCAGATATCGTGAACCCTTCACATGTATGATCTGTATACCTTTATCATGAGTATGGCATCCTATGTACAAATATAACATGTCCAAGCCATACAGCGGCTACATGTCTCTGGAGTATGCCATGGATGGAATATTTTCTGAAAAATCAGATGTTTATAGCTTTGGAGTACTGATATTGGAGCTGATCAGCATCAACCTGTCTACCGGAAAGCTTTCCTCAGGACTTTTCCTAAGCAAAAGCCTAATGAACCGGTCTTGATTCAAGTTGGAAGACTGATACGATCAATCCAACCACTTCCACCATTGCCATGACATAGCAAGGCTTGGGCTAGCAGATCCTGAAATTTGTGCCGGGTCAAAACTCATAATAGGCAGCTGAAATAATTCAATGAGGAGAAGAATAGGCAGAGTTATGATGCCGAAATCACAACATCTCACTGCTAACAAGTCCGTCCGTTTAAGAAAAACTAGTCATTCTCATAGAAGAGATTGCGCAACATAAACCGAACCCACTTCAGGGATGACCGTACTCAAATTTTCCCCCTCCATTTCCTTAAATTCATGTATATCACTTGGCAATAGTTACAAGGATATCATCTTGTTTGCATTAGCTTGCCTTTTAACTTTCGATCGTGACATTTTGTAAAGTGAAAAATGGTTGAAACCTGAAATTCGTAATTAGAACTCGGCGTAGGGGGAGCAATCGCCTAGAACCGGATTCATGCACACTTTTCCATTGAAAATCACGGTCGGTCTCGGAAGAGAAGAAGGTCAAATAGCCTAAATTAAAGAGTCGAGTTTTGTTATTTCCCTTCATATATTTGGGATTTATTTGCTGGTTAGCGCAGTTACTTGCAAAGGTAGATGTGAAAATGTATTAAGCTCTAGATTCATCTCACTTCCCAAGGCTATTTCAGTTATGGTGTAAGGTCATATCTAGGCTGTTGAATTGACTGTCAAGACATGTTGCGTAAAGCAGGATGCAAGTGTATTTAACATTCACTTGCAAGCAAATATTTGTTCTGTCAAGTACAATCCAGGATCTAGCATTCATGCTGCGGTGCATATCTGCTTTTCTCAGTCTATGATTTAACCAATGGATTTTCCACTTTAAGACATGAAATTCTGGAAAGATCAACGAACCTTGTGCACTTTTGAGTTAAGTTGAGCTTGTTAACTTGACTTGACATTTACCTTAAAACATGCTCGAGAAAGAACATCTTGATACTATACTCAACCGCGAAGTAAGACATTTGGAAGCTCCACCGGTTATACATATGCGTCATCATCGTAGATTGTTGGAGATATTGGTGATGGCTCATCTCTCATAGTCATATCGTCGGTGTTTCCACAAAGGCATTGCTAGTCACTCAAGCATCCTCATTCACCCTTTGCCTTATCATCACTTTATACTTCCATCCATAATACGAAC
Organism: Eucalyptus lansdowneana; assembly: GCA_017140395.1. Taxonomy (NCBI): domain Eukaryota; kingdom Viridiplantae; phylum Streptophyta; class Magnoliopsida; order Myrtales; family Myrtaceae; genus Eucalyptus; species Eucalyptus lansdowneana. The sequence continues at coordinate 73,528,006 of CM029487.1, read as the reverse complement.
TCAAGTTGTCACAATGAATGAGCCAGTTTATCGAGACATCCATTCTATAAAGGTAACAATTTAAGCAAAAAAATTTCTAAAATTCCAGGTTAGGTGGAGTAAAGGTAGCTAAATTTGTATTTTATATAAATGAGACGATTTGAATCGGATCATTTTCAATCCTATCCAATTCCAATGTGATCCACTCATTTGATGGGCCTACCGGTTGGCTACAAGCCCAATTGCTTCAATTTGCCACGTTTCCATTGATAGCTAGTCAATCCTCATAAATGGCATAAGCTTATAACATTATTGCTTCTAATCAGTTTGAAATTTTCACCGTCTCAGATTTTTTTTCCTTCCAATTAATGATATCTTACATGTGTTAGATTGTTCTTTCGTTAGTAAAACCATTTCCAAAAAAACTTGTAAGTGCTTCTGCGTGGCCAAGGGCTTGCCATGATTGCTAATTAGTTTTTCCCCGTGTGCCCTATGTATTGGTCAAAGAAGGAAATGCAATAGGCAAAATGAGCCAAGAGGACATCAATAGTACCATAATTTTTGTACTGCTCATTTTAACGTCATAAAATTTCAAACTGTAATATCTCGGGTCTTTATTGTACACATATTGTCCGCTTTGAACACTAAGTCTTCACGATTTTGTTCTTCTCGGGGCAACCCATACTACCCTAAGAAAACGTGTATTGTAAGGGCAAAGGCGTGAACTCATCGCCATCTGTCATGCCCCGAACTCCCAGCGAGTGCCTATCTCTCTCTGGTCAATAAAATTTTGCGACCATGACTAGTCGCCGACCCTTTTTATTTTATTGCACATACGGAAGCGAATTATAAATCCCCTGATAATAATCATCTCGGGATAGAAAAGCAGGACAATAGATTCACAAACAAACATGCTTTTATATATACACTGAGTCATGTACAAAAGTCTATGGCCAAAAGATTACAAAAGACTGGCATTCCAAAAAGAAGCGGTCCTAACTGACCTACGCTTCCAATCACCTCCTCTCAGTTCCAGGTCCTCCACTCGACGACCCTGAAAATGTTGTCCCAAAACAGGTTGAGATATAATCTCAGCGAGTCTAAGCTCTAAACCCCAATTAGGAGGGAAATACACCCAAAAGTGTCTTAATTACACAATCACACAATCAATGAGACTTACCTCGTCTCAAATCCACCTTGCAGATCAGTACAATTTATATCACAGACAATATGGGAGCATGAGCAACAAATAAGTTCCAATAACTAAAACGCCACACTCAATTAATCATGTGTTTCTATTGTTAATTAAGCCACTCGAGGCACTGTCGACATCCATGTTCGGTAGTCTACTGGCATAGCCATGCATCGTCTCTTCCCCATAGAGCACAGCTATGTCACATTGATGGCTATCTCGAAGGAGCTTAGGTCCAGAATCTACTGCGACCCGCTACCTTAATGCATGGGTAACCCAAAAGTGAGATTTAGTAACGTCCAGCGTAAACGCTAGGACGGGTTCACTTTAACTAGTACACGACCACTCAATCTCGAGCAAGGACGCTGTGCATTACATGCAAATGCCTTGATTAAAATAGCGATCCTGGCCTATTTTCTTCGTATTAAAAATACATTGTAAACTAGTCATGTGTGGATACACGGTCAACTCGACCCAAAAAATGTACTGTCTTTCATTTTTAAAATCCCACTGTTTTACATAGTATATAAAACCATTTTCGGTGTTAAAATTTGACATTCGGGATTTTCTATATAAATATTGGAAATTCACAATTTTTGGAATTAAATGCCAAAATCCAATCAGTACTCAATTTGCATAAATTGAAATTCAATTGCATAAATTAACCACACCATTGCAATCAGCACGAAATTCCGATCACCGGCCATCCTAGCCTAAATTCCAGAAAAATAATTAATTTCGAAAATTAATTAATTAATTCATTTCAATTTCCAAAAATACTAACCTAGGCCAAATTTATTAAATTAAATACCAATACGGACCCAGAAAATTCCCAAACCCTTCTAGATAAATATACAATTTATTTACGCCTTAGCTAAACCATGCTAACCACCTAACATGCTCAATTAAATAATTACATTTCTAATTTAATCTAACTAACCACCTAATTCTTAATAAAATAAAACTAAACACCCCTTAAACATCATCAGCCTACTAAGTAAAGTTTAGAGTATAAACTCACTAGTACAAAACGAAGACCGGTTCACCGTGACGGCGGCGCGACGATGGCCGAAATCAGAATGTTTGGTGTTATCGGACTTGGATCGGGCCTAAAATGGGCCCAACAAATCTCAGCCCAAATCTGAGATTTGTTTCCAACTTGGCTGGGCTTCAACGAGATGGGCTGACTCTCACATGGGCTACAGTTGGAATTAATGGGCTGAACAAGAATAGAACTATTGGGCTTGAATTGCTACTAAAGGTTGGGCCGTTAAAGATCTGTTGAGATGGGCTTGTTTTCTTATGGGCTGAGCTGCAGATGGGCTCAAAGGAACTAAAGACTGCTGGGCTTCACGGGCTCATTGGCTGATTGTGGGCTACCCGAGGGCGACGACGCTGGTTTTGCTCGAGTGTGGGAGTCTTCGGGGCAAAATCACGGCTTCGCTGGCAATCGAGGGATGTGCGGCGAGGAGTGGCTCGGTCAACAATCCAACGAGGAAACAACAAGATTGACCGAAGGAGACACATGGCTGAAGACACGGATGGATGCAGCTTCGCTGGGTCTTCAATTCGGCTGAAGAAGACCACGAGGGCAGTTGGCTGGCGTCCACGAATTTGCAGATAGCAGGGAGTTGGGCTGTGCGATGCAGACATGAGGTTTCGGTGGAGGTTTGGGTCAACACCGGCTTCAATTGTTGATTGAAGAAGGTGGAGAGTCTAGAGGTGGCAAAATGGGTCATGGACCCATTTTTGCACCCATATTTTTCACAGATGGGTCGAATGTGGGTTATGAAGTTGTAATGGACCATAACTCACATTCAACCCATTTTAAGTTCAGTTTTATATAGGTCGAAAATGGGTCATACACCATTTTTAAAACCCAAAAGACATGAACTTCCTTAGCTGCTGACCCTTCGACCTTCACCTTCGACCTTCACCTTCGTCAGCCGTTGACCCATTTTCAACCCACCCCTGCCGCTCGCCTCCGAGCCGCCTCCGCCACTCGCCGTTGCGGCTTGCCTCCGAGTCGTCTCCGCCGCCCGCCTCCACCGCTCCCTTGAAGGTCGACGAACTTCGTCACCCACCTCCACCGCTTGCCTCTGCGGCTCGTCCACGAAATCGAAGGTGTCCGGGCCGATGCCCTGCGGTTTGGCCTCCAAGGTGTCAAGAGTGAGGTCGTCGAATCTCATCCTCTCGAATCCGCCTACCAATCGGTAACCCATTTTTTTTTCTCCCTTTCCGTTTGCGATTATGTTATTTTGGATCGACATGTTGTTTTCTACGAATTGCTTGGATAAAGAGGGAAACTTGGGGTTGGTCGAGTTCTTATGGGCATGGGAAGTGAAATTGGTGAACTGGGCTTGGTGCTCGTTGTAGGTTAGGCGTAGGGGAGAATTTCTCCTCAATTGCTACGTTTATCTGTCTCCAATATACTTTTGTGAGTATTCTGGCACATTTGACTTCAGAAACCAAGGGAGTTAGCTTGTAGTTTCATCGTGGTGTAGATGCTTAATTAGAGAAAATCACTATGCCTTACAACATTTACCTTGTCATTGTCTTGACTTCTGAGGTATGAGTAGGAGATTCTTTGCTACTTAGGATAGTTTCATGCGGAGATAGTGCTATTTCACGGCATCTCTTTTTGTAGAAATGATGACATTATAAGAAGCTCTTCTAATGTGTTCTTTTTTTTTTTTTTTTTTTCCAAGTAACATTCATTTTAATTGAACTTCACTGTGCTGGAAATTGGATGATTTGAATGTGATAGGTGGACCTCTATATTTAAGGCTGTCATAAGACAGCCATTAATTCATCTGCTAAACCTCAATGCTATGGTTCCTCATGTTAAAATAGCATATGTGTTCTCTTCTTGGGTAGATTATACTTGGATCAGCCCTGTGTTTTGCCCATGTATGAACCGTTTAATATTGCATTATTTGTTCATCCTTTGCAATAGCTATGGTGGTTTCCACTTGCGGTCTAGTGGAATTGGTGGTTTCCTACATTGATGCTGTTCAATGTCATATTTGTCACTCGGCTGAGTTGGAGATTTTTATGTTGCTGTCTGGATCTTAGCCTATGTTTTATGGATTTTCCATCTGTGACAATCTTCAAGATGATGTCTCTTGTTCTTGCTTGAATTTGCCTTTGAACCAAGTCTTTTGCTACATTGGCCTGAAGCTAGCTTACTCCTTTTTCTCTTATGAGGCCAACCATTCATTTTTTACCAAGGCGTGTCTTCCCTCCCACTTTGTTTATGACATATTCCCCCTTATTTTGCAGGCCCGGTCTGTCGGCAGCCACTAAGGAGATTCCCCAAAAGGAGATTCTTTGCTGGTTTACTTTTTTTGTTGTAATTGAAGGTGGATAAAGCGAGGGGGCGTGTGCTGTTTGAGGAGCCAACCAAGGGGAGCAACAATGTGGGAGTGGTGGTGAGTCCAGTTTGTCTTGCTAGCCTTGGCGAATTCAAGAGTCCTTAGTTTGTCGCGGACAAGCTCATACAAGCTGAAAAGCACAAAGTAGGTGCTGCTTCAATCGATTGCTTGGTTCTAAATGTGGAATGTATTAACAGTACCGCATCTGAACCCTTTTATGTTTTGGGGAAATCGATTATTTGGTAGATAATTTGGTTATTGGTAGAGTTGCTGAGAATTGTGTCTTGGAGCTGTCTTATTGAGGGGAAACATTGAAGTGAAGTATCTTTCTGCAGTGCTAAAGAATTATTCCTTCGTATGCATGGTGACATGAATTTCTCACTCAAGAGGCTGGAAATGTTAGCTTCATATCTTAATCGAGATGATGAACTCATTTGTGAGTAAATAATTTGACCTCAATAGTATGCTCACTTTAAATAAAAGAAGCATGTGCATAGTCTAATTCTTCATAAATATTTCAATTTATAGGTTTTTTTTAACAATTTTTATTTTATTTACTATTTTTTTAATTTAATTTGAGGTTTTTATCCAATTAGCATATAGCTTAAAGTGAGCGTGGGTTTTTATTTTTTTTTATTTTTTTTATAGAATATTAGTAAGTTTTAGCAATATGGGTCGGGTCGGGTATGGGTCGGATATGAGTCGGGTCGGGTATGAGTCATTTTATTTACATTACAAGAATATATGTCAAAACGGGTTAAATGAGTCGAATATGGGTTAACCCATTTTCGACCCGACCCATACCCAACCCGACTCACCCATTTACCACCTCTAGTGAAGACTCGGACACGTGGGCGCTGGAATTTGCTGGTCTTCGGTGGCCACTTGAAAATGAAAGGAGAGGTGGCAACGATGGAGAATTACGTTGGTGTGGGGTTTCGGTGGAGCGGATGATGGATGATGAAAACGATGGGAAGGAAAGAAAGATGATGGGGGTGGATGTTGGATGATGATGATGGTGGTGGGAAGACATGTGAGGAAGAAATCGGATGGGTTGCTCGGATGAAAAGAAGAACAAGAAGAAATGAAAGGGAGATAGAAGCAGAGGGCGTCGAAGGAGAGCAAAGCATGAAGACGGAAGAAATCTTGCAAATGAAGCTAAAGAGGGGCCCGATATTCTCAATCCTTAGCCATTGCCTTAATTGCTTGTCCCCCCATTTCTTTCTAACAAGATAATACCACCATTAAATCCAAATTGAAGCCAAAATTGTGGTCCCTTCCAAGATTCCGAATTTTCACTTAATTTAGCTTCAATTCTTCACTCACATCTCCAATTTAAAATCCAATTTCATCGAAGAAAAAACCCGTACAATTTTCTATAAGTCCCCGACACCCAAAAGCTTAGATTGAGAGTCTAAATTTCCTTTAATTTGACCCATCCAATTTTCCGCTAATTTTCCGTGACGTCCAAATTAATTTTCCATAAAAACTCGAAATCTCCAAAAAATTTCTGAGAATGAGTCAACGTTCCTAAAATAGCTTGTGACACCATAGAACTTTCAATTTCTGAAATTGGGTTCAAATCCGCGGTTAATTTCAATTCGGCGCTTTTTAGTGTGACCTGTCTACCAAGTCACTTTTAGGAATTTGTTTATGCAATTGACCCGTGATCGATTTATCTCGAGTCACAAAGTACATCTTCGATGTATTGACGATCCTCAATTGTCGTGAAAATCTCAAGGTTTCTATTATAGACACAGGGTACCTAAAACGTCAGAAAATCAATTTAGTGTCGATTGATGAGAATTTTGCAATCAGGTGGAATCATCCACACTTTGATCACGTATCTCAATCGAATCGATCTATCTTTGATCTCTGATCGATTTTGATAGTGCCGTAATGACCCTTGCAGATCCACATGGTCGAGCAATCGATTTCTAGTCGAATTCTCAAGTCCATTGCATTTAGATTCCTTAATTGCTTCCCCAGATAGACCAGTAGCCAACTCAGAGAATAGCACTATAGGCACGTCGACGAAAAGCCCAATTTATTCAAACAAATCTGAAAATTCAGGCTGTCACACCATCCCTCTCCCAAGCCAATATATTGTCCTCTATGGGTACATACGCCTCATCAGAGTCATGCAGCCTCCCTCAAGGTTTTATTTCCTATGGGTCACCCGCACTGGCGAGGACACACCTCCATCCCAACAAACGGTCTTTTCCCTCAAAACGCGTATGTACAGTTAGAGGGACCCAAGGCTTATAAGTTAGCCTAGAACTCCTTCCTTAGGTGATGTGGGATAGGAGATGCACCACCTCCCTGCGCACGTCCGGGGACCGAGGCGCGGATGCACCACCATCCCTCCTCCCCGCGCACCGTCACCAAGGCCCTAGCCTTGCCCGCGTACTGCCGAGGCGATCTTAGTCTCTGTCCCTTCGTATTGCCCAAGGTTTGGGTCGTCACATTCTCCACCCCTTAGGAGCACAGCGCCCTCGCTGTGGCACACGTGGTTGGGAGTCGGCTCTGATACCACTTGTAACATCTCGGGTCTCCACTATACACCTACGAACTCATCGCCATCCCTCTCCCAAGCCAATATATTGTCCTCTATGGATACATACGCCTCATCAGAGTCTCAGGTCTCCACTGTACACTCGCGAACTCATCGTCGTCACATTCTCCACCCCTTAGGAACATAGCACCCTTGTTGTGGCCTCACACGTGGTTGGGAGTCAGTTCTGATACCACTTGTAACATCTCAGGTCTCCACTATATGCCTGCGAACTCATCGCGATCCCTCTCCCAAGCCAATATATTGTCCTTTATGGGTACATATGCCTCATCAGAGTCTCAGGTCTCCACTGTACACCTACGAACTCATCGCCATCCCTCTCCCAACCCAATGTATTGTCCTCTATGGGTACATACGTCTCATCAGAGCCAATATTTTGTCCTCTATGGGTACATACGCCTCATCAGAGTCGCGCAGCCTCCCTCAAGGTTTTGTTTCCTACGGGTCACCCACACTGGCGAGGACGCACCTCCATCCCAGCAACAGTCTTTTCCCTCAAAACGCGTATGTACGGTTAGAGGGACCTAAGCCTTATAAGCTAGCCCGGAACTCTCTCCCTAGGCGATGTGGGACAGGAGATGCACCACCTCCCCGTGCATGTCCGGGACTGAGGCGTGGACGCACCGCCATCCCTCCTCCCCGCGCACCATCGCCAAGGCCTAGCCTTGCTCGTGTACTGCCGAGGCGATCTTAATCCGTCCCTTCGTACTACTCCAGGTTTGGTAGTCACATTTCTTATAACATCTCGGGTCTCCACTGTACACATATTGTTTGCTTTGAACACTAAGTCCTCACGGTTTTGTTTCTCTTGGGACAGCTCATACTACCCCAAGAAAATGCGTATGTACAGTTAGAGAGACCCAAGTCTTATAAGCTAGCCCAAGACTCCCTCTCTAGGCCCAAGGCAATGTGGGACAAGAGAGAGACTCCTTTCTTGCGCACGTCCGAGGACCGCCACTCGGGCTGTCACACAAATAGTCATTAATAAATGCCTTTGAAGATGCCGTTAAAGCCCTTTTGTTGCCCCAATTTGAGGATTCAAGACTAAATTCGGTTGCAATTCAAAACCTAGCCCCTGTTTTCACTTGCAAATCAAAATCAATGCTTCATCCCGAACGCCACGCCGTCTACCCTCCTCCTTCGGCCACCACCACCATCATCATTTGAACTCCCTCTCTGTCTCTCCCTAAGTCCTCAGTGCCCACAATTCTTCCTCCCTTCATTTGGAATGCCACGTCGCATTATTTATTCTAAAACAATGGCCCGTGATAGTTTCGGTAACACAAGTGACCAATGTCACTTGAATGATTGATTTTTATAAGTCGTGGCATTTAAATGATTGTCTGAAAGTTACGATGACACTGTTAGTGTCTTCTCTTAAGAATTGAGGACCCAAAAGCTAGTTGCTTTTTAGTAGTGGGATTAATGGCTTAGCTTTTGACGATCTTTTGAAGGACAGAAGTATCAATGGGAAAGGTTTGGCCAAATTATTAATGGCTTAGAAATATTTATCCGAACTGCATACTTTTACCTTTCCGGGCAGTAGAGAAGTAAAATTTTTGTTCCATGAAAACGAACAGCCGAAACTGCTGTCAGCAGAACGCAAAGAAGAACAAGTAAGCACAAGTAAGAAAACCTACTATCAGACAAGCCCACTCACAAGAACCAAACAACTCGAGATTCAAGCTATGCATTGCAAGATTCCCTGAAGATGGCATAATAGAGTCTATAATTGAACCGATAGCTAGTCTTGTTCTGGACTTCCAACCAGCTAACCTGCCATTGACATCATTATCGAAGCCTTTACGAAAATTGATGCTGTAGAACTCTACATGGGTGTGATGCTGCCAGATGAAGAATGTCACAGTTGGATTCTGCAACATTGTCCCCAAGAATACTTCGATGTCCTCGATTGAAATTACAATTTACTGCAGTAGTGACAAGGGTTGGGTTTAAACCAAATGGATGGGTTGTAAGTCCCTCTTGAAAGATTTTTGTTAATAATGATTGTCACAAGTTGAGGTAGAGTGTATGAGCAGGGCCTTCCTTTGAAAAATGACACTTTTATGGAATCCAACGGCTATCACAATCTGTGAAGGAAAGGGTCCATTCATACCAATAATGTTAAGGTGCACGTGTGAGTGAATTATATTAGAGAAATCCTACATCGGAAGGTAGAGAGTTAATATATCCTAGTTGGCCCATTACTTCTTGGCTTAAGTGTTTTAGTTAAGGTAGATGTAATTGGATATATTGATGGGTTAAAATTTAAGTTTTCTCTTGGCGATCTCCCCAAGTGAAGGTATCAGAATTTTGCTGCTTGCTCCCAAAAGGTAGCATATGCATGTAGACTTTAATTGATCAGAGACACAAAATGCAAATAAGCCGCTCTAGTGTCTGTAAGGTGATGTCGTAAGCCTTGTGGAGAAAAGCAAGGGTAACCGTGCGTACGATCCTAGCTCTAGCAGCTGCAGAATCTCCATTCCGATTCTTATCTCTTCTATGAGACATCATTTGGTGTATTGTTCGGTCGCTTATATATTGAATAGAATTGCTGGGAAACGGAGGATACCTACATCTAGTTTGAAAGTGTCTGCTGAGTGTAGCCATCATGGTGAGTTATGCTAGGAAGTTTGGTTTTGATACAGTTGAATACTAGTCCAGCACCTCAACGTTGCTGCTGTCATTTTGTATGATAGTGCTTGGAATACTATAAAACCTTGGCATTTAGCATGGCTCGGCCACATTCGATCTAGTTCAATACAAATGCATGTGAAGCATTGTTCTATAACAAGCTCTGCTACACAGTCCCTAGCTAATGGGTTGAACACCCTCTGATTGCAATGTCGTGCAAAGTTGCTGATCAATGGGACAGTCTCTTCTGACAAATTGGGAGTTAGTTATTCTCCAAGGAAAGAGTTCCCTTATGACCTCAACTTTTGGAGGATCTTTCTTTTGTTGCCGGGTGAACCACAAAGCTTGTTTTCCAAGTGATGCTTCCAAGCCATCGTCCACTTAAGCGAATGGTATATCACTTAAGATTAGAGTATCATATGGACAGACTGAAGATCAATGTTGAATACTTCAACATTTTTTTCTTCATTTTTGTTCATCATTCTATCGGCAAGTTGAATAAGTCTTCACACCTGTCTACCGGAAGGCTTTCCTCAGGACTTTACCTAAGTTGAGCTACTTTTTGGGCCATCTAGCAAAAGCCTAACGAACTGGCCCTGATTCAAGTTGGAAGAGAAAAGTGCTGGTATGATCGATACCACTTTCTCCTTGGGCTAGCAGATCCTGCGATTTGTCTTTTTTCTCTATAGAAAATATGTAAGAAAAAAGGTTGTATCAGCTGAAATAATTCAATGAGGAGAATAATTGGCAGAGCTATGATGCCAAAATCAAAACATCTCTCTGCTATCAAGTCCGTCCATTTAAGAAAATCTTGCCATCCCATAGAAGAGACTGTGCAACATAAACTGAAGCCAATTCAGGTAAATGATGACCGCGCTCACTTCCCCCCCTCCATTTCCTTATGGTTCATATACATCACTTGGCAATAGTTACTGGGATATCATCTTTGTTTACATTAGTTTGCCTTCTAATTTTGGATCCAACATTTTGTACAGTGAAAAATGATTGAAACCCAAAATTCATAATTAGAACTCGGAGTAGGAGGAGCACTCGTGTAGAACCGGATGCATGCACACCTTTCCGTTGAAAATCACCACCGGTCTCAAAAGCAAAGAGGACCACATAGCCTAACTCCGAGCTTGGTTATTTCCCTTCGTATATTTGGTATTTATTTGCTCGTTAGCTCAGTTACTTGCAACGGGAGATGTGAAAATGTGTTAAGCTCTAAATCATCTCACTTCCCAAGGCTATCCCAGTTATGGTCTAAGGTCATATCTAATCTGTTGAATTGAACTGATCAAGATATGGTGTATAAAGCAGGAAGCAAGTGTTCTTAACATTCACTTGCGAGCAAGTGTTTGTTCTGTCAAATACAATCCTGGATCCAGCGTTCATGCTGCGGTGCGTATCTGCTTTTCTCAGTCTAAGATTTAACCAATGGATTTTCCACTTTAGGACAAGAAATTCTGGACAGATCAACGAGCCTGGTGCACTTTTGAGTCTAAGTTGAGCTTGTTAACCTGACTTGACACTTACCTTAAAACATGCTCTAGACAGAACATCTTGATTTTATAAGCAAACGGGAAGTCCGACATTGGGAAGCTCCACTGGTTAGACATATTCGTCATCATCGAAGATCGTCGGATATATTGGTGATGGCTCATCTCACATAGACATATCGTCAGTGCTTCTACAATGGTCATCGCCAATCCTGCTGCTCGGCATCGATTAAATTCTTCTGACAGGAATGAGCCCGATGAGGATGCAAGTTCGTATTTTATTTGTGCCGGAGTTGGAAGAGCGATAGCCCAGCCGCGAGCAGTAAAGGAACGATCAAGGTACTCGTTCTTGCATTCTGAATAGTAGGCTTAACGAAGAAAATAATAGGATTGAATCATGAAGGTTGCGCATCTGCATAACATGCCGAACTGTTAGGCATTAGATAATGTTGGAAAGTGATTTTAATGTCAAGTCTCCAACTTCTATTTTTTTTTTTTCTCCAACTTCTATTTTGAAGAGAGAGAATCATTCCTAACTTCCCAAAAATGTTTAGTTAATCATCATCATAAGCAAAGCGGTACGCTCAATTATGGGCCGGTCTGGGTGGGGGTATCGGGGGGTTTGCTCTCAAGATGCCCGAGCGTCACTAGCATGGTCGAATTTCCCTCATCAATAGCTCATGCTGTCGTGGAGTTGGAAGATGAGCTCGGAGCTTTCGCATCTGCAGGCATAGTACTCTTTTGCCCTGGCAAGCAGCTTGGCCAGGATTGAGGCAGAGAGAGTTTACATTCTCTCCATGATGATGATTGTTCTTATGCCAACCCAAGGAAATTGAACTGAACCAATTCAAGATCGAATCAATCAACTAATAGAATGCAAGATGTTATGGGATCACTATCAACTGTATTAAAAGCTTAGCACAAATTCATCCATTTTCTCTTTCCTTTTTCCCCCATTTCCCTTGCCCTGATTCAGCAATTTATTTCTTTTAAATAAGTAAAAGTGTGAGGTTGGGTGATCAGAGTAGCTATCCTTGAAATTTAAGGAAAATGACACAAATAATAGATAAAATGCAAGATTTTGTGAGACCACTACTAATTATTCTAAAAGCTTATAACAAATTCATCCATTTCTTTTTCCTTTTTTCCTCTCTTCCCTTTCTTGATTCATCATTAGTAAAAGGGTGAGGGTGGATGATCAGAGTAGCTATCCTTGAAATTTAAGGAAAATGACATAAATAACGGATGAAATGCGAGATTCTATGATATTACTATTAATTGTTTTAAAAGCTTATCACAAATTCATCCATTTCTCTTTCCTTTTTCTCCCCCTCCCTTTCCCCAATTCAACATTTTTTTTTTTTAAAATAAGTAAAAGGGCGAGGTTGGGTGATCAAAGCAACTATCCTCGAAATTTAAGGAAAATGACACAAATAATTAATAAAATGCGATATTTTGTGAGATCAATATCAACCGTTATAAAATCTCATCACAAATTCTTCCTTTTCTCTTTCCCTTATTCAACAATTTTTTTTTCCTTTTAAATAAGTAAAAAGGTGAGGTTGGGTAATCGAGCAGCTATCCCGAAATTAAAGAAATATAACACAAATAATCTATGAGTTTTTATCCAATATGCAACGTATTTCTTGAACTTAATTTGTTCAATATGGCTCCAAGGCGTTAGTGCATATTTGTTTTAGTCTCTAGATTATGTGACAATATTTGATGTTGTCTTTGATTCTAAATTAATGAAAGAACAATATATAACGTTTTTCATATAATTTAGGAATTATATTAAATATGTACAAAAAAATATAGGAATCACGTTATAAAGTTTCGAGACTACTTTGTCACGAGACGTTGGACTGGATCGCCAATCAAATCCCTAATCCCTAATGCCGGGATCGAAGTCTCCCACCTGCGATGGGCTCCTCGATTCCTCTCCGGTTTTTTGAATTTCCCCCTTTTCGGCGGGAACAGCCCATGAAGCTCGACGCCTTCTTCGCGGCCGGAGGCCGTCGACGGGAAGCTGTCGCCGGCGAACGGGGCGGAGCTGTTCGTGCCCCACCTTCCCCCGGCTCAACTTCGCGATGGTCGATCGCGGCGTGTTCAGGTCCGGCTTCTCCGACGGCGCCAACTTGGGCTTCTTGCAGTCGCTCGGGCTCCATCGGTCATGTGAGTGCTGCGGCGTCGTCGCAGGGTGCTGTTTCTTTCGGCGCGGTCTGCTCGGCCGTTGCCGTGTGTGTGTGTGTGTGTGTGTGTGTGTGTCTTGAATGTGGCCTGATTGTGGACGTGGTTTTGTGGGATTGTTGCAGATATTTGTGTCCCGAGCCTTAGTCGGAGGCGAATAGCGAGTTCCTGGCGGCCCATGCTCTAAAATGGATGGATGCAAGGTAATGCTCTGGAATGGCCTTCATTTTTTGCGAGTGGCGATGGAATTGTTTGAATCGGAATTTAAATTTGCACTCACTTGGGGCATGAACAATCTCATTTGGTGGCAGATACGCTTTCCTGTGGTTTATTTATGGATGACCTTGCTTTTTATGAGTCCTTCGCTAACTGGCTGGAATTACAGATGACCTTGCTCTTTATGAGTCCGAAAGGAGTGTCTGAGGTATTGAAGTCGTGCCAAAGTATGTTTTCTATCTTTAACACTGTCTTGGGGGTAGAGTAGTATGCAAACTAGCAAATGTTAATTGTTGGGGAACATTGTGTGGATATCTGAGAGCAGAACACGGAGCAAAGCAAATGTTGTTCGCTATTGCTGTCTGTGTGTTATCATTTCCATTTGTTCGTCAGAGTTGCTGAGTATATTAGTCGATGTCTCGGCTTCTCTTTTCGATAAGAGATCGTGGAATTAGTCAGGTTAGTTGGACGTTTTGAGATGTGTAGCACTTGCCAATCTCATTTTCTTATCCGGAAAAGACAACGAATCGGCCAACTATCAAGCCATTGCTAGCAACCACTGTGGTATCAGAAAGGAGCATCTCAGCTGTCTTTTGAGTGCAGAATACAATACTAAGTACATTTTTGTTGACAGGATGAAGGTCTGAACTTTATCTTAGAGTAGTAGAGGTGTTCCCTGCAGTCTTTGTTCTACTCTGCAAGGACGCATCCAAATATTCCACTTCACTCGATTCTTTTTCGATCTGATCATAGTGCTGTGTCCACACATGCATCAGAAAAAGCTCTACTCATATGCGACCCTTTACACGTATTCTGGATGGCGACGTCAAGATTGGAGCGGAAGTTTCATCAGTGGACTAATATTTTTGCTCCATCTTCCTCTCCACGCCTCACATCGCTCACCCTAACTTTCTCTCTCTCCCTCTCTCTCTCCCCCTCTCTCTCCTGGCAAGAGGAAGAAGAAGGAGAAGGGGAAGAAGAAGAAAAGGTGAGCTCAATTCGCACTGATACTCCTTTGTCCCCTTTTCCCTTTTTTCACTGACAATTCTCTCAAACCGAACCTGTTCCTTCCGGATCATGGGAATTGATTTGCCAAAAGAGTAGCGTTTTCTCATCGTCATCTTCTTTGTCGCATATGGATGTAGCCTGGGAAGTGGAGAGCCCTTCGATCACCGAGATACTGGACCTGGTTGCCGGTGAAGTCGCTGCTCCAGTGCAGGTGTATGTCCAAATGGTGCCGTCGCTTGACAGAGAGCCGTCTCTTCATGGAGCCACACCTCTGCCTCTTCTGCTGGGATCCCCAAGCCTCTACTGTATCGATCTGTGTCCCCTGGGTGACATGGTGGAGATAGAGTACCCTCTCGGGTGGGAACGGATCAAGGTGCTAGGGGCTTGCCATGACTGACTTTGCATTTCCAGAGCACACAACCGCGACGTTACTATGTGGAATCTGTTCACTGGGGATCATGAGCTCTTGCCTCCTGAAGATACTCAGATAGGTGGTGGATTGTTTCCCTCTACTTGCGTTAATGGATTTGGGTATGATGATGAGAATGATGATTGCATGTTGGTGAGGCTAATTCAGACCCTTGAAGGGGCATTTGAATCTCAAGTTAGCATCTATAGATCGGGAGCTAATGCCTGCATGCCGCTCCAGGAGATCGAGATCCCATAATATCTGGATTTGATGGACAAAAGGGGGCTTTTCGTGTGCGGCCACGCACTTGTGCACTGGATAATGAGACGAGGTGGACCAGCTTGATTTTATAGATATTATGCTCGACATGGATTTGGCTGTCCTGGGAGAGCATCTTTGCCTTATCATTTTGGTGAGCGAGGGGTGTCCATGTGTGGATTATGAGTTAACATGGATTGAACGGACCATGGATCTGTTGTTCTCAATTCCTGGCTACCCGAGGGGTTTGGGGCTTGTCCAGCCATTGGCTTTCTCCCAGGATGGTGATCAAGTTTTGGTGGGAGTGGGCAGTGACTCTCGTTTGGTGCGATTTACGGACCAACGTAGTCGAGGAGTTAGATATAATGGGCATGCCAGGTTTCTTTGACGCAGAAATTTATTTGCAACCCCTTGCTCCGGCCAATTGATTATGGACAACCTGCGAGATGAGGAGGTAAACACTTTGTGAAAAGTAGCTAGTTCTTTCGCATTGGATTGTCTCAGATTCTTCGTAGATGGACTTTTAATAACCTGGTTTGAGAGCTTGTCTGGCCCATTGTAGGCCGTACTATGTTTTTCATGTAAATAGTTTTCATGGGGTTAACAAAACTGTAAGTGAGATGTGTGTCTGTTTTAATCAATAATAGAGGTTAGAGGAGCTTGCTCTTGTTTTGGATGTCCAACTAATTTTTGCTTTAAATCTTTCTAAAGAGCACTGAGGCACTGAGGATCAATTATGATGTATTAGCTAAACTTGGTTTTTTTCTGTCTTATTACTCTTTGTCAGAGAACTTGTATAACATGACGAAGCTGGACACTGTAAGAGCTGGACACTGTAAGAACTGATGAAGGCATGTCAGACACATGGGACGCTTCAGTCACCTCATTCAAACCCAGAGGATGCTTTTGAAGATGACTTGGGTTTCTACTTCCTGAGGCAGATTGTGAGGGTATTGTTGATTGTATAAAGAAGTCTGTCACTTCTTCACAAAACTAAGGCTAAAAGGGGGAGCGACAACCTAAAATTTTAGGGTTTTGTATAGTTATTGGATAAAGAGATGATATAGTGAAATCATTACAGATGTCATAGTTAAGAATAATGAATGTCTTTGCATCACTTTTCCATTATTTTGCACTGTATCTTTGTGAAATTTAGGGTCTTCGTTTCTGTCAAAGATACAGTCAGTGCTCCTGGATTCTTGTAAGCCCACATGCATTACTCTTCTAACTCTTTTCATTTGCCATGAGTAATCAGCAATCCAATTCTAGGTTGAACTGATTGAGGGGTAAAAAGGTTTCTTGGCGATTTTCGATTATCTTGCACTCTTTGATGATGCAATCAGTCCTTCCCTTCGGATGCACTGTTAAAAGCATTGAGTTTCTGTTTCTGATAATTTTGAATGGGAATGAAAAGGTAAGAGAGAATGTGTTTGAGGAGCAATTGGTGAAGTTTTGAACTCATGGTTGGAATTACTTTCCCTTCACATATTTGGGATTTATTTTCATGTTAGCACAAGTTCTTCTGGCGGGAGATGTAGAAGTGTATTAGTCTCTAGATTCATTTCACCTCCCACGGTTTTCACGTTTTTCTTCTAAGGTTCGATATGCTCTGTTGAATTGAACAGGTCAAGGTATGGTGCATAAAACTGGAAGCAAGTCTTCTTGGCATTTACAGGAAAGCAAATATTTGTTCTGTCGAGTACCATCCTGGATCTAGCACTCAATGTTGTGTGTATCTGCTTTTCTCACTCTATGAATTGACCAATGGATTCCCTTTGGGACATGAAATTATGGACAGATCAACCAGCCCAGTGCATGTTTGAGCTAAGCTTGTTTACCTGACTTGACATTTACCTTAAAACATGCTCAATACAGTATCTTGATCTTTAATGCAACCGAGAAGTCTGACATTTGGAAGCTCCACTGGTTAGACATATTCGTCATCACCATAGATCATCCGAGATATTGGCGATGGCTCATCTCTTATCGACATATCATTGGTGTTTCTACACAGGCCATTGTCAATCCTGTTGCTCTGCATCGGTTTGCTTTTTTTTTTTACGGGAATGAGACCGATGAGGATGCAAGTTCGTATTTTATTTGTGACGGCATTGGAAGAACGATAGCCCAGCCGCAGGCAGTCAAAGGAAAGATCAAGGTACTCGTCCCTGCGGCCTGAATGGTCAGGTTAATGAAGAAAATAATAGGATTCAATCATGAGGGTTGCGCATCTGCATGTTATGCTGAGCTGTTAGGCATTAGATAACGCTGTGATTTTAATGTTGAGTCTCTAATTTCTATTATTAAGAGAGGAAAATTGCTCCTAGCTTCCCAAAAATGTTCAGTCAATCATCATCGTAAGCGAAGCGATAGGCTCGACTATCCCATGGGGCCTGCAGTACTTCCTTGTTTGTGGTCTCCATTTGTGACTTCGGGGTATTTGCCCTTTCAATCCGATCGCGCGGTCGCGACCCTCTCCGATCCCCAAAATTTCGCTGAGACTTCCCGCGTTGGGAACCGTGTCCGGATGGAACTCTTGTGGGAAAGGCAAAGGGCCCTTCCGGAAAACGGGTCCACCGTTTTATTTTATTTTTTTGAGAAGAGGGCGAGATGCATGTGTCACGATCAAGAGGTTCCTATGGCTAAAGGACCGTGCATTTTCGAGGAGGACCTCCCAAGATCACCATGGTTTCCCGCAAGAGAGCTTCGCGATGGTTTCCGGTAAGAGAGCTTCCAGAACGTTCCAAGGGCGAGTGATACGGTAATTACGCCGAGGTCTAGAACTCTCTTGCCATTAGTGTCGGTAGTTAGTAGGTTAGACGGTACGATCTCGTCCGCTAGATGAAATCTCGATCAATAGTTATAATTTGAGGGCATCAAGTATAAAGGGTGTCCTCCTCATTTGTATCCATTTGAGTAATCAAAAGATCATTTCTCTCCAGAGCTTTTCTTTCTTTAAAAACTTTCTTCCTCTATGATCTGGATGAGTGAGCAAGTGAGCAATCGATCTGAGCGAGGCTTGACTTAGGCATCTCGACGATCTAAATCGATGATCTGAATCAATCCAAAAGACCCTAAGTCGCCGCACAGTCACGATCCCAATCGATCATGACAAGTGGTATTAGAGCGGAGATCTATTTCAAGAGATCGAGGAGCACCAACTATTTGAGAGAATATCAAGCCAAGAAGCTATTATGGATGGAGGGCTGTCCAAGTCAAGGAGACCCGCAGCCGAACCAAGAGAAGAGAAATCTCGATGGACGCCGTAGTCGCACTTGATGAGAAACTTGAAGGAGTGCCATGGCCGAGTTCATGGAGGGACTCAACGATGTAAAAGACCGCATCATGGAGGTTGAGGTCTCACTCCATGAACTTCACAAACGGCATCAACCAAGCTATGGCCTTGCTGCATGACAAGGATGAAGCTCGTCGATTGAAGGAATGAGTCCAACCATATTCTCACTTCGTGACCATGGAGTTTACGACCTGTCCGGCCATTAACTTACTCTGGGATGGTCGTCGAGTTTGCATGGTGGACAATGAGACTAAGACTGTCGGTTGGTACAATTTACATACCAATGAAATCGAACAGTTTCAATTAAACGGCATGCCAAGCTCTTTTGTAGCAGCAACTTGTTTGTAATTTATATAGAACTGAGATGAGGGTAAGTACTTCGTGATAAGTAGCTAATTCTTTCGTGTTGGACTATCTCAGATTCTTTGTAGACAAACCTGTTGGGATATAATACGCGGAAACGACAGGATCTTGTAAATTACGTCAACGTGAAATCGCCAGAGAATTAAACGAGAAAAATCAGGACACCAGAAATTTACGTGGTTCGGTCCGAGTATCGGTACCTACGTCCACGGGGAGAGCCAGCAGCAAATAATCCACTAAAATCAAAGAATCAGAGTTTACAATCGCTCAATCGCTCAAGTGTTTCCCGCACCTAGATTTAACCCAAAACCCTAAGTGTAGAAATAACAACTCAATTTGGAATAAACTCACGGCACAAAATTACCGCGCTTTCAAAGCTCTCTACGAAACGCTCTACGTACGTCAAACAAGAACAGCGTCTTCACGTACGTATCCTCTTCGTCGGGCTTCAGCAAACAGTGCGGACGTGTGGCTCCTTGCTTCGTAGGGTTTTCAGCGTGCGACTCTCGGAGGAGAAGAGAAGATACGAAGATGCTTTTATACGTGTGGCGGAGGACTCCGAAATCGTGCGCCCAAAGAGTTGACTGGGCCCACCGTCCACGTGCACGCTTCCTCTCTCGGTGGACTTCCTTTGGGCGGCTTCTCTGGGTGAAGAAAGATTGGGCCCACCATCTTCTATTTCCACGCTTGGACTTCACGCCAAAAGTGTGTGTGTGCGAGTGTGCCCAAGGTCAAACCTTTGGCCTTGCGCCCCACCATTAATCATCCACGTCTAGAGGCTTCACGGCTTCTTCTTCAATTCGGATTCCGCAAGTTTCCGCAAGAAGAAATTTTCCTTAAATATATTTTATTTTATATTTCTTCTTTTCCAGCGAAAAACTCGAGACATAATTTTAACAATTCTCCACCTTGGCTCGATGTTTTAAGCCAAGTTATAGTGCTCATCTTCCATGCTGCTCTCCCAACGCCCCGATGGGCGCTCACTCTCCACAGACGCCAATAGAGCTCAAGCAGAGCTTGAGCTTCGTCACAGGAACAGACTTAGTCATCATGTCTGCCAGGTTATCTGCTGTAGCAATCTTTTTAACAATAACAATACCTTTAGCTAAGACATCTCGGATGAAGTGATACCTGATGTTGATATGCTTCGTTCGCTCGTGATAAAATGGATTATACGCCAAATATATCGCACCTTGGTTATCACAGTGTATATCCACACTTTTCTGTTTTAACCATATCGCCTCCTTCGCTACAAAGGTTAGTGCCATGTACTCTGCCTCAGTCGAAGACAAGGCAATGTGATCCTGTAAGGATGCCTTCCAACTAACTGCACCACCTGCTAGCGTAAACACGTACCCTGCTAAAGATCTGCAATCATCCAAGTCACCGGCGTGATCCGAATCCACATAACCAGTGGTCTCACTGCCATTGCTGTCCCTCCGGTATACTATACCCACGTCTGTTGTTCCTTTCAAATATCTGAGGATCCACTTCACAGCTTCCCAATGAGCTTTACCAGGACGCTTCATATAACGACTAACCACGCTTACAGCTTGTGAAATATCAGGCCTATTGCACACCATAGCATACATAATACTACCCACGGCACTAGAATAAGGAACACGGGACATATGCTCCTCCTCATCCTCAGTCTGCGGTGATAATTTATCTGAAAGTTTAAAGTGCTTCGCTAAAGGTGTACTTACAGATTTCGCTGACTGCATGTTAAAACGCGCCACAATCTTCTCAACGTATTTCTTTTGAGACAGACGTAAAACTCCTGCAGTCCTGTCACGCAAAATCTCCATACCCAAAATTTTCTTTGCTGCACCTAAAACTTTCATCTCAAATTCAGCATTTAACTGTCTCTTCAACACATCAATATCAGACATATTCTTAGCTGCTATCAGCATATCATCAACATATAAGAGTAGATAAATCAAAGAACCATTCTCCAATCTCCTAAAGTAAACGCAGCTGTCCATCTGACTTTTTGAATAGTCTTGACTAGCCATGAAAGCATCAAAACGTTTATACCACTGCCTAGGAGATTGTTTCAGCCCATACAAAGATTTCTTTAACAAGCAAACATGATCTTCCTTACCCGGAATAGCAAATCCCTCTGGTTGCCTCATGTAAATCTGCTCCTCCAACTCATCGTGAAGAAACGCAGTTTTCACATCTAATTGCTCTAACTCGAGATCCTGCGAAGCAACTAAGGCAAGTAAAACACGAATAGAAGTATGTCTTACCACAAGAGAAAACACTTCATTGTAGTCAATGCCCTCACGCTGTGTATACCCTTTCGCCACAAGTCTCGCCTTTTACCTTGCTGCCTCGACACCGGGAATGCCCTCTTTCCGTTTAAAGACCCATTTACTTCCGACAATCTTTTGGCTCTTTGGTACTTTGACCAACTCCCATGTCTGATTTCGATGGAGTGATTCCATCTCTTCACTCATAGCCCCTAGCCACTGCGACGACTCCGAACTAGCCATCGCCTCAAAGTAAGACGAAGGCTCATCTGTCTCCACCTCATCACCTACAGTCAATGCATAAGCAATATCTGTATAACCATAACGTACCGGTGGTTTAATTTGCCTTCTCTCTCTATCTGCGGCTATAGTCTGCTGCGGCTTTGCTGATTGTTCACTATCACCGACTTCAGGAATTGCGGCTTCATCTGCAGTCTCAACCTCTGTTACCTTTGAGGTCTTCGGAGTCTCCACCTAAGGCTCCACCTCACTTATGACACCATGATCTGTCTTCTCTGCTGGTTGTGTCTCAGAACTCCTCTGTTGAAGCATTGCAGTCTCGTCGAAGATCACATCTCTGCTGATTAGAAAACCGGGTGATCTGGGATCGGTGCACCACAGCCGGTAGCCTTTCACCCCTTGTGCATAACCCAGAAATATGCACTTCTTTGCCCTCGGCTCAAGCTTACCATCACTCGCATGAGCATACGCAGGACATCCAAATATTCGTAATCCGGAATAATCAACAGGTTTCCCCGACCATACTTCCTCAGGAGTCTTCCACTCGATAGCAGACGATGGAGATCGATTTACCAGGTAACACGACATGTTCACTGCTTCAGCCCAAAATTCCTTGCCAAGTCTTGCATGCGAAAGCATGCATCGAGCTCGCTCAAGCAAGATTCCGTTCTTCCGTTCGCCACGCCATTCGCGTGGTGTCCTGTGCACCGTGCGGTGTCTTACAATACCTTCTTTCTCGCAGAACTCGGTAAAATCTTTACCACAGAATTCCATGCCATTATCGGTTCTCAGGCACTTGATTTGCTTATCTAACTGCTTCTCAATCAATGCCTTAAATTTCTTGAACCGATCAAACACGTCATATTTGTGCTTCAGAAAGTATATCCATACCTTCCTCGAATAATCGTCGATAAAAGTTAGCATATATCGGGCACCTCCTTTTGAAGGAACTGAAGATGGGCCCCAGACGTCTGAATGAATATATTCGACTGGTCGTTTGGTCGAATGAATAGCTGTTGTAAACTTAACTCGGTGCTGCTTCCCATAGATGCAGTGCTCACATAAGTCCAGCTTTCCTGTTTTCTGACCACTCAACAACCCCCTTTCACTCAGCATCGTCATACCTGCCTCACTCATGTGCCCTAAATGCATATGCCATAACTGAGTCAAGTTAGAGTCTGACTCACCTGATGAAACAAAGAGCACTTCCAAATCCACGGTCTCTCCCGGTAGATGATAGAGAGTATTCACTTTCTTCCCTTTCATCACCGTCATAGCACCTCGAGAGACCTTCGCACTCCACCTTCAGCGGTGTACACGCACCCGATGTCATCGAGTGTTCCCGGAGAAATAAGGTTCTTCTTGAGCTCCGGTACATGCCTCACATCCGTCAATGTGCGACCCACCCCATCGTGCATCCGGATCCGAATTGTCCCTATCCCCACGGCCTTTGGCGACTGCATTATTCCCCAAAAACCCTACCACCATCTGCAGCTTGGTAAGTAGTAAACCAGTTCTTATGAGGCGTCATGTGATAAGAACACCCCGAATCTAGCACCCATTCGTCTCCTGACGAAGTAGCAGTCGCACATAAAACAGCTTCTGCATCCCTATTGCTCCCCTCAGCAACGTTTGCCACACTGCTTGTAGCATTTTGCTTATCAACTTTATTTCTCCGTTTTGGACAATCTCTCCGGATGTGCCCCTCCTCGTGACACTCAAAGCACTTCACGCGTCCCTTGGATTTTCGATTGCGTGATTTTGATCTGCTTTTACCTCTGCTGCTACTAGGCTCTCGATGTTGTTCTCTACCCCGAATCGTCAGTGCTTGCGTTGCTCCTTTCGCCAGACCGTCATCTCGCAACTTTCTCTGCCACTCCTTAGAGAATAAGGCGGATTTTACCTCCTCTGAGGTAATAGTAGTACCCCCCTGTAACAGCGAATCAGTAAAGTGCTCCCATGACTCTGGTAAAGAGGCTAACAACATCATGCCCTGCTCTTCATCATCAAGAATCTTACCGACGTTCTTCAGATCCAACATAAGTTTATTAAATTCATCTAGGTGGGTTCTGATAGACGTACCTTCAGTATATCTAAATTGAAACATCTTCTTTAGCATATATAAGCGATTGTTCAAACCTGTCTTCACATAGAGTGTTTGAAGTTTTGCCCATAATGCCGCGGCATCCTTCTCCTCAATAACCTCTAGTAAGACCTCATCTGACAAATTTAACAGGATTATGCTCTTTGCTTTTTGCATAAGCTCTACCCTCTCTGAGGCTTTCATTATAATCGGCAACTCATCTTCACCATCTAGTGCCTTGGCCAAACCTTGTGTTATCAATAAAGCCCGCATCTTGATGCTCCATAACACAAAGTTATTTCTCCCATCAAATTTCTCAATCTCAAATTTCCTCTCAGACATAATTGCAATAACAGAATTTCCAGATAATAATCAGACAAGCAAAAGCCCCAAATTAGAATCAAGAAATCCAACCCGAAGCTCTGATACCAATTGTTGGGATATAATACGCGGAAACGACAGGATCTTGCAAATTACGTCAACATGAAATCACCAGAGAATTAAACGAGAAAAATCAGGACACCAGAAATTTACGTGGTTCGGTCCGAGTATCGGTACCTACGTCCACGGGGAGAGCCAGCAGCAAATAATCCACTAAAATCAGAGAATCAGAGTTTACAATCGCTCAATCGCTTAAGTGTTTCCCGCACCTAGATTTAACCCAAAACCCTAAGTGTATAAATAACAACTCAATTAGGAATAAACTCACGGCACAAAATTACCGCGCTTTCAAAGCTCTCTACGAAACGCTCTACGTACGTCAAACAAGAACAACGTCTTCACGTACGTATCCTCTTCGTCGGGCTTCAGCAAACAGTGCGGACGTGTGGCTCCTTGCTTTGTAGGGTTTTCAGCGTGCGACTCTCGGAGGAGAAGAGAAGATATGAAGACGCTTTTATACGTGTGGCGGAGGACTCCGAAATCGTGCGCCCAAAGAGTTGACTGGGCCCACCGTCCACGTGCACGCTTCCTCTCTCGGTGGACTTCCTTTGGGCGGCTTCTCTGGGTGAAGAAAGATTGGGCCCACCATCTTCTATTTCCACGCCTGGACTTCACGCCAAAAGTGTGTGTGTGCGAGTGTGCCCAAGGTCAAACCTTTGACCTTGGGCCCCACCATTAATCATCCACGTCCAGAGGCTTCACGGCTTCTTCTTCAATTCGGATTCCGCAAGTTTCCGCAAGAAGAAATTTTGCTTAAATTGCTTCCTCCCTCTTGCATGTTTGTGAAAATGTGAAGTGAAAGAAACTTTTTCCGTGGCTTTTGGGATGGAACGAGGAAACTCATGTGAACACGATGAATATCCTACTTAAGGGTAGCTCTTTCTAGAGGAAGAGAGTTGTTCAATTGATGCGATCCTCTCTCTTTTTGTGGGCGAGATAACTTTTGGGAAGTCAAGGAGACTACTAAAGTGGTTTTGTGATCTAATTAATTTGAAAATATGGATAAAGAATGAAGGAGATGATTGAGGAATAAGGGGAATTAATGTGGGAATTGGGAACTTGGAATTGAAGATTACATGCCAAATTATGTTTCACAAACACATAGTTTTTATCCATATTTTTTCTGATGAAAGAAAGAATAAAGCTGTTTGATAGGAGAATCCCTGCTATGGAAGAGGAGTTTTTCTTCTTTTTTTTTTTTTTGGTCAGTGTGGAAGAGGAGTTTATGCATGATGCTTATGAGGAGAACACATTCACTAAGGTTTCTGTGGAAACAATAGGTTATTTATTTATTTATTTGGTTGAATGTGGAAACACTAGGTTAGGCAACATCTATTTAAGAGCTAAAACAGCCAAAAAAGAAAAAGAAAAAAAAAACATTTTTCATTGCTCTAATTCGTAGCACCTTCTCGACAATTTCTCCCTAGTCTCACATGAAGGCTCGCCTAATCGGGCTGGGGACCTAGGCATGGGCCCGACACCCGATGGGTTTCTGCTGGTCCCATTGCCATCGGGCCGGTGCGTGCCCGGCTCGGTGGTCAAGCCTAGACCACGAGTTTTTAACAACTTCGTGTAGATTTCTTTCATCGTACACGAAAGAAACAAAGTACTAAAGATGCATCCAAAATCGCCGCCTCCCTCTCAAAATGTCAAACGAGTGGGCAGGCCACGACACGTAGGGAATATGAGCCTAAACAACGACAAGTCCCGTTTCGCTTTTTCGTTCGTGCCTCATTCGGACCAATCGCCGACTCGCAGAGCTGCACGTGCTGACAGAGAGAGATGGCATCGGTTCTCTCCTCGTCAGTGTTCGCTGCGCCGGCACCGGCGTCGAGGGCGTGGGACCGCCGGAATCCACCGCTGCTCGGCGCATGGACTCCTTCGAATTTCAGTCCTTTCTCGTTGCGCACTCTGTTTCCGAGGTAATCTACTCTCATTTCCGTTGATCTCCCTTCGGGAGGAGGATTAGCTTTGTTGGGATTGTCGGATTCCCAAAAACTGGATTCGACACTAAATCGAACCCCTAAACTTGTGCGGAAGACGAGCTCGGGAAAAACACATGCATCACCGATTCTAAGGCACATCACATAATTGAACGTACCTTATTAGCCACAGATAGAACATCGACGCCGATTTGAGGAAGAGAAACTGATCCCGTTCGATCCGATGACGCGAATTTGCCTTGAAGGGAAGAGAGCGTCGCCTTTTGCTAACTGTTTTTCTTTTGAAGGTGTTTCAAGAGAGAGAGGGAGGAGGAAACGTACGTTATACCAAAAGGTGCATTCCTCCCTCTTTATTTCCCCTTTATATACGTCCCCTCCAACAAGAAATGTGCCCCTTCATCATATTCCTCTATCCATGAGCCCTAATATTGTGAGCTGGGCTTTTAGATCCAACATGGGCGGACGGGTCAACTTAAACCCATCACATTAATAATTAAAACCATCATCTCCCACTCGCACATGATGGGCCGAACTGGATCCTCTTTACCTCTCTTCAACATTCATATCGGTGAATAATCCATGCGATCATCATACTTTGAGAGCTCATTGCCATACATCTATTAGGAATATATAGCAGCTCATAATGGGCATTACACTCTGAGTAGATTTAGTATGCAGTACCCTAGATCGATCGATCACATTTATATATCTCTTGATCTCTTTTAAATAATGATATATATATATATATATATATATATATATATATATATATGTATGTATGTATATATATATATGTATATATATGTATATGTATGTATATATGTATGTATATATACATATATACATATATATACATATATATATTGTATTCACAATTATGATTATCCCAAAGACAGTCATAATTGGTTAACCAGTGAATACAAAACTATAATGTGATTCTCCAAATTCGATCATCCTCTTTTCTTCAAACACTCAATTTCAGTCTAGCTTGCTTTTCTAGAAATGTCCCATTAGATCGAATCAACTCATGACCATTGGCAACATCCTAAGATAGCAAACACTAAATAGAAATCTTGAGAATAAGTAAAAGTCATGAGGGCACTAAAATTGAGGAACTCTTTTCCTCAAGAGTCTCACACGACATAAAAGTTGAGATCAAACTTTTGCCACTTTTATTGGTCGTTTCATGTATACGTAGTATGAAATACGTATTACGGTATTAACTCATTTCCCATGGAGCGTATGTCTACACCTTCAATACCGTACAGATGATAGTTCAAACATACCCAATGTCTAATTTGAGTTCACATATCTACTCATTCACAAAATTCATAAGAACTCACATCTGGCATCATAGACAGATAAAGTAAAATATATGGGTTATTTTACTTTCGGACATAATAAATATTATGTCCTCATCTTAACTCCTAGTTAAGGCGACAAATATATTTTAAGCTTGAGCTCTCAATTATCACCTAGATAATAAGCTTAAAACCGTCTCATATCTATTTATTACATAGTAAATGGAGACGATTACCTATGTGAGTGGGTCAATCTTATATCTGTTCGACATACTTTCTCAACTTAAAGTAATGAACTAAGCATTAAGATGCATAAATATCAAATAAAGATTCATAGGCATTAATAATGAAAAACTCTAGTTCATAAATGTGAACAATTCAGGAAAATTACAATATCTAGTACATCAAACTCTACGCAATCCTAGAGATTTTGCATGACCACAAAACACATCTCTAGGTATTGGCTTTGTCATAGAATCTGTTACCATTCTATGTGTAGATATGTACTGTAAGTTCACATCATTTCGTGCAACCATATCTTTGACAAAGTTATACTTGGTATCTATATGTTTGGTCTTGCCATGATATTTTGGATTTTTGGTGTACGCTTTTGCTGCTTGGCTATCACAATTAACTAATAATGAATTTGCAGCACTTTCAATAACACCTAAATGATCCAAAAATCTCTTAAGCCAAACACATTCTTATATTGCTGTTGATAATACCACGAACTCAGCTTCCATCGTGAACAATGCTATTCAAGTTTGTTTCTTACTGCTCCAACATATGGTGACATTATTTAGTAAGAAAATAAAGCCAAAGGTAGATTTCTTTTCATTTAAATCTCCTCCATAATCAACATCAGAATAGTCTTAGAGTCGCAGATCCTTTCCTTGATAACTCAGCTTATAATCAGCAGTTCCCTTTAGATACCTCAGTATTCTCTTAACTCTAAAAATGAATGCAGCTTCACCCATATCTTTCATCTCAAAGTTGGAAGATAACCAACTTTTCACAGTATTTACAAACTCCATATTACTTCCGGTAATTAGTATATCATCAACATATAATGATATGATACCACCCGTGGTGGTGGCGTTGGTGGTTGGGTAAAGGAACTTTTCCCGAGAGGTCATGCGTTCGATCCACGGCGTCGTCAAGCGATTAACCTGGCAGGCAAGGGTGGTGGTGACTCTACCTGTCCCCAGGGTTTACTCCGCCGCGAAGTGGCGCACGGGGGTTCCTTGGGTCACCAAAAAAAAAAAAAACATATAATGATATGATCACAAATTGATTTTTGGATCTTTTGATATATACACAATGATCCTCATCTATCATTGTAAAATCATATGCCATTATGGCATTATAAAAACGTATATATCATTGTCTCGATAACTGCTTAAGGCCGTATATCGATCTCAAAAATCGACATACCTTTTCGTCTTAGCATTTTATTATGAAACCAGCAGGTTGTTCCATATATATTTCTTCCTCTAATTGTCCATTGAGGAAAGCAGTCTTTACATCCATTTGATGTAACTCAAGATCCATACTTGCTACTATTGCCAAAATAATGCGAATTGAGGTAAATCACACTATAGGAGAAAATGTTTCTTCATAATCAATTCATTTCTGTTGATTATACCTCTTCGCCACAAGGTGAGCCTTATGCCTTTATATCGAGCCATCAGCTTTACGCTTTATTTTGAGAACCCACTTGTTCCCAATAACTTTACGTCCTTTTGGAAAATCAACCAGTTCCCAAACTTGGTTTGACTTCATTAACTCTATCTTCTCTTCCATTGCATGAATCCATTTTTCCTTACTAGGGCAATTTAGAGCCTCATTAATATTTCTTGGCTCATCCTCATCTTGTGGAGCAACCATAAAAGTTTCCCCTTCGATGTCAAAACGTCGACGGGAAATATTTTTGCGACTTGTTCGCCGTATGAGAGATTGTACACTTTGCACACCATTCCCCATCATGCTTTCACTCAGATTAGAAAATGACGATATCATCTCATCATGTGGTTGTAATTGAGAGTGAGTTGAATTGGATTCATCACTTTTCATATTACTCACACTTGGACGAACTCCATTAAGTTCATTATCTTGATCCAAGGTTTCAAATAGGGAGTAATCCTGTGACAGTCTGATTTTCTACTTCTGTTTTCAATTAAATAAATTGGGCTTTTCGTCGACGTGCTTATAGCGCTATTCTCTGAGCTGATCACTCATGAGATAACTTGACTAATCGGGAAAGTTATTAAAGGATTTTGATGCAACAGACTTGAGAATTCGACCAGGAATCGACTGCTCGACCGTGTTAGTCTACAAGGATCATTTCGACACAGTCGAAAATCTATTAGAAATCGGAAATAGGTCAATTCGATAGAGATAAAATTAGGCTTGGGTGATTCCCACTAATTATAGGATTCTCGTCGATCGACACTAAACCGATTTTTCTGTTGTTTTGGTACCCTATGCTCGTAATTGAAACCTCAATATTTTTCACGACAATCGAGAGTCATCAATGCGTAGAAGATGTACATTGTGGCTCGGGAATAATCGACCACGGGTCAGTGCACCAAAAGTTCCCAAAAACTAACCGATAGTTTAAGTTGCGCTAAAATCACATTTTGACTTAAATTAACCGAGAAAATGATGTCGATTACAGAAATTAAGAATTGTCACGTGTCACAATTCATCCCAAGGATATTGTTGCATCTTCTCAAAATTTATTAATGATGGGAATTGTTCACGAAATGTGCAAGATCAACAAATTAAAAGAGCAAGGGAATTGCCACATTTTAAGTAGGATTTTAAGACCTTTAATGTGAAGCAATTTAAGAGGTATTATAAGTTGTTACTAAGGGACTTGACCCGATTGAATTAGATGTTAGATTAGTAATTAAATAAAGAAAAGAAGTCTCATCAAAAAGGAAATTCGTAGGAATCCCTCTCTCCTACAATTTCACTTCAATTTCATTGGTATTTAATGGAGATGGACTTGGAAAAGATAGAAGGACCACTTGATAGGGAAAGGAACTCAATCTCCATGGGAAAAAGCTATGAGAATCAACTTCAAAATTCGGATTCAGCAGTTTACATGGATTCCAATATTTTCTTTCATCTCCTTTAGAAGAGACAACGTTGGAAACTTTGTGGGGCCTATGATGGTGATAGGTGACCAAAATTTCCATGGAAAATTAGGCCAAAAGCTGAAGGAAACTTCAATGAAACTTCCAAGCAAATTCCACTCTCCTTCCCCACCCTTTTCTCACACATGGAAGTCTATCTGCTGTATTTTACGATGGCAACTTCCACCTTTTTCTTTCTTCCTCTTATTTTATTCTTCTCCTTTGTCTCTTTCAACGTACAAGTTGTTGCTTTCTCTTCCCTTGAATGTGCTACTTCCGTTTCTGCTCCCTCTTGAATGACAAACCGGAGACTAAGAAACAAAACAAAGTAAGGCGTGAACGTGACGTTACCAAAAAAATTCTTGGACCCACACAAACGTCAACCGCCTACCACCATGGTTTTTATATATAGGTCGTATAGTTCGAGTGAGGAAAAAAACCCCTCACCCACACAAGAACCGCACAACCGATCAAAATCCATATTTAGTTTCCTCTACCGAAAAATTTATAAGTTCGTGTGTTGTTGCCATTGCAGCACAGCACATTCTTCTGCGATTTCAGCTCAACACCATCATCGAGAGGATCAAGGCTGGTCTCTGTGTTGCTGCCCAACCACCAACGAGAGCCGCCGTTAGCTGTGATTAGGTGAGTTGTCTTCTAAATCTGGACTAGGGGTTGAGTACCTCTATTAGGAATTCGTACAAGTTAAAAATATGTAGATGACGTTATATATGAGTGGTTATTGGTTAGGGATGTTATGATGGCCACAGAAAAGCTTAGATAGGGTTTAGAGAGCAAGACAAACGTCGTGGAGGAAGATTCGAACTAGAACAGTAGCTGATTTCTGAAACAGTTTCCAGGATGTGTGTGTTTTGCTAATTTTGTAGACAACTGTGTGTTGCGATTTTGAAGGAATTTTATTCTGAAGAAACGTTTTGGACATCTTAAATAGTAACATATATTTTTCTTTAATTTTTAGAAATTAAAAAGATGACGATTTTAATGACATCATCCTCGGAATAGTAATTCGGACAATTTTGAAACCCGTGACCTGTTATGATTCCGAGGGCTGTTATTGACCTTTAGAGGTCGAATTTTCAATCGGTTTTTTTCACAAAAGTTGTTCATTACAACTTATAGTTTATCATACTCGAATTTCAACTTAAATGAACCAGATTTTGACCCAAAAACGAATTGATTTCGATGAGTTAGGCTCTCTGGAACTGGACCCGACTTTTATGCAGGATAGAGAGAATTTCTGGGCCGAATCCGGAGGATTTGGATCTCGGTGTCTTCATGAAAAATGTTTGTTTATATGTTGTCTAGCATGTGTTCGAATTTGAGAATTTTTCGAGATCATATGGATGAGTTTTGGATTTCGAAATTGGGAGAGCGTTATTGGGCAGTTCTCTGTCAATTTGGATGAATAAGAGTATATGCTTGTTTTGAAGAATTCTTGCTATGAAAGTGCTTAATTGATGCTGTGGATGCTGTATATAATTGATTATTGAAATGTGACATTGAGCATATGCATTCACAACATGAGATTCCACCACGAGCCTTTGGGGCCGAGCGATGCTCCTTTAGGAATGCCTCACGTCAACGGATGCCGATCGCAATGGAGGCTGGACCGATGCTCTTATATGGAATGTCGTCTAAATGTAGACGATACCGTGCTCAACGGTGCAAGGCGATATCCGGTTATGCCGGAAGACTGTTATCTAAGCATTGAAATCATTTGTGACACATGAAATGCCCGGTTATGCCGGAAGACTGTTATCTGTTGCATGGATTGTGATATGTATGCTTACATGGATATTCACGCCCTTGCATATGCTCATGTTAAAGTATTTCTGTGATGTATGAACTTGATACTGTTATTAATGTTTTATTTGATACTAATATGCAGGAACTTGCCGGCACTAAATGAGTGGTAAGAAACGTGATTAGATTGCATATTGAGTGTACCATTCTCCTACTCTGGATTAGGGAATTTACTCGCTGAGATGTGATCTCACCCCGTCGTGGGCTAAAATTTTTCGGGTCCTTAAATGGAGTAAGGTCGTATCGTGTATAGTCGGTCGCAGTAAAGAAGGAATAGGACTCTCACTATCTCCTTCCAAGTGATGACGGGTTCTCCGTCAAGATTGAATATAGGGTGACAGCTCACCCCTAAGATATCGAGAAATATGGTATTGTAGTAGTAAACCCCAGTCTTATAGATAGAAGCTCAGTTAGTGGGTAATCGAACAGCTTCACTTTTTGTATCAGACATTGGGGTGTTAAACTGGTCTATATGTATAAGTATTGTGATGTTGTAGATGTGGCTTGTGAAAAATAATATCCTACGTTTCTATCCCATTGTTTTGTTGTATAGAGATTGTTTTACGTTTCCGCATGTGTTAAATAAATGAATGGGTCGGCAACAGTTCCTAGGATGTTGCAAATTTTAAATCAACCATTGAGGGATGTGCATGTGCTCGGGGTTCGGATCGTGATAAATCCTCACCTACTTTGCCCTTATTAGGAAATTTATTCTCTAAGAATGTGACATCCCGTGATTCAAATTTAGTTATAATCCCACTTTCCTGCTCACTTATGAACACATACAATTTCTAGTGTTCGGAGTATCTTATGAGAATACTCTTATTTCCTCTGGGACCCAATTTCTCAAACTTGTGAGAGGGCTTATGAGTATAGATAGCACAACCCCATGGCTTAAGAAAACTTCAGTCCGGTTTTCTACTTGTCCATAACTCATATGGAGTGGAAGTAACTGATTTGGAATACGCTCGATTAAGTATATAGGCAGCAGTTAACAACGCATCACTCCAAAAAGTGATAGGTAAGTTAGCATGCGCCATCATGAACCTAACCATTTTCAGTAGGGTTCTGTTTCTTCTTTCCACAACATCATTTTGTTGAGGAGTATTTGGAATAGACACCTGTCTTTCTATTCCTTTTTCATCACATAATTTTCTGAATTCATCGGATAAATATTCTCGATTTCGATCGGATCTTAATACTTTTATTTTCTTGTTTAATTGATTTTCTACCAAGTTCATAAACCTTTTGAAACAACTTAATGCTTCAAATTTATGAGAAATCAAATAGACATATCCGAATTGAGTATAATCATATATAAAAGTGATAAAATAAACACCTCATGCATTCTTTTCACATTCATTAAACCACAGACGTCAGAATGGATTAAATGCAGAGGAAATTCAGCTCTTTTACCTTTTCCAAATGGTTTCCTTATTGTTTCCTTACTAGGCAATGCTCACATATGGGCAAATCGACTTTTTTAATGTTGCCCAACAAGTCTTTTTAGCTAGTCTATTCATACGTTGTTGGTCAATATGACCAAGTCTAGCATGCCACACATTTACATCGTTATCATATGAAGTAGAACATGTGAAAATGGAATAATAAATATTGACATCACCACAGTCAACATTTAGTACAATAAAACTATCTAGAAAATGACTACAACTATAGTAATTTATATCTAAATACAAATTTACACCACTATTACGGAAGTTCACACTAAAACCAAGCTTAACCAACACCAAAATATACACTAAATTTCGATGAATCTCCGGAGTATATAGAATATCATGTAGGAACAAGGTGCATCCACCACACATGTTCAATTGACAAGTGCCAATCCCTTTAACTTCAGTTTTGGAGTTATTTTCTACATAGATCCACTTAGTTCCAGTTGGTACTCGTCGGAATTTCACGAAGGATCCTATATCCTTCACTACATGGTCTGTTGCTCTTGAATCTACAGTCCACAAAGGATTGGATTCAGCCAATAATACAGAACTTGACACATAAGCAAAGTTCTCAAATGTACAAGAGGTATTTACCTTTTTCGACTCACAACAGTTACGAGCATAGTGACCTTTCTTGTCACAATTGTAACACCTCACCCTTGACATTTTCTTCACTTGAAGACGTTTTCCTCTCTTATGTTGGTTAACTCTTGATTTCTTACAATAAGGACTTGATCATTTGCATTCCCATATATTGAACGAATCAATACGCTTGCGCTTAGAGCTCAAAGCCCTTTCTGAGCTAAGAACCAGTATTGTAAATGTCTATTTTCGGCTCAAATGCCGTTAGACGGTCCTTTACTAACTCAAGGTGGCGCACGGCATTCTCAAGATCTTCCATAACATGGTCAAGAGCTTTTAGTGCTTTTTGTTTTTCCAGCACATATTGAATCTTCATATTCAATATTTCACAATTGTTGCCGTTCATATCAACAATTACGTTCTTAGTTTCTAAAACCATCGATCGGAACACATCAGACATATATGCATGAATAATTAATGCCTATCATTTACGCATCCACTTTGCACATCTATCATATCAATGAACAATTTCAAGTAAGGTTTTAGAATCAAAAGGTCACTATGTTTCCAATCATCCTCCAAAAATCATAACTTAAAACTATTATTAATATAATTGTCTTATACAAAATAAATTCTATGAAGTTACAAAAACTTTTATGAACTACCCACAGCAATCAACAATAACAGAAAGCAAATAATATTTGATATCCAATAGAATAATAATACTTTCACATAATACAACTATCCACTACACTAAGTAATATATATAGAGAAAAATATCAACATAGAAAGAGATATTTACACCTAAAACATCTCAAACTAATTTAAAAAATAAATAGGGAAAGTCCCTACTAATCTATCGGTCAAAATATCTAAAAAATCTAAAGGCACATTTGCCAACCATGGAAAAACTTTTGGAGAGCTTTCACGTCGCCTCCAATGCGCATTCACTCTGCACTATGTGGCACTCAATTTAAAGGTTGAAGTTTTGGTTAACTCAATCTTATAGTACTCTCTTACAAAAGCTACTACTAGCCTCCTATAACCCGGGACCACGTTGACCTCCCATAGGCGATCTAACACCGCTTGCCATTCAGGTGGAAAAGTGCTCATCAAGGCCGGCACTTTCTCAAAATCCGGCATAAAATAACCATTCCAGACGATTTTCTGTATCTTCTGATTGACCCTGACCACATGTGATACTAAATTACCGTCATGCCACCGATAATTAGCTAACTCTGTTATCAGCCTTTTAAGTCTTGCACTTCCTTCGTCCGTTCTCGGGAATGTAGGTATCCGTGCATAAGGCATCATAATTCCTGCAACAAATGCAGAACTAAAAATGGATTACTTATAATCCATAATGAACATAAGGGAAAATACATAATTTTCCACGATTCATGCAATAAATGCACAACAAAAAATGGATTACTTATAACCCACATAAACATAATTGAAAAAGAAACAGATTCTTTTTTTCTTTTGTCAATGGTCAACGGTCAAAGTCAACAGTCAATAATCAATGGGTCAATGGTCAGAGTCAACGGAAGGTGGGTCGGGCCGCCAGGTCGGGCCAGTCGGACCGATCGGATTGGTTGGACAAACCGACCGGCACGTGCGGCACGCGCGCAGCTGACTTCACAATGACATTAGTTGGCGCGTGCCTTGCATGCGCTTGCCCCTGCGAATCGGCGCGTGCAACGGTTCATTCCGGTTGCGCATGGGGGCGCGTCCGGCGGCGTTCCACCACTCGTCGCGCTCGTCTCGACGAGACCTTCCATCCAACACCATTAGAAATCGATTTTGACTTACAGGAAATCGAAAAAACATGTGAACAAAGGTGCTCGGGTGTCGGGATTTTTCACCCTGATCGATGTTGGCCGATTAATTTCACAAAAAATCAATAAGAAATCATCCATAAACATGAAAGGGGTTGGGAAAAACATGGAAAAGGATCGGGAAACAAGAACTACGACTCTAATACAAATGTTGGGATTGTTGAATTCCCAAAAATCGGATTCGACACTAAATCGAACCCCTAAACTTGTACAAAAGACGAGCCCGGGAAAAACACATGCATCACCGACCCTAAAGTACATCACAGAATTGAACGTACTTTGTTAGCCACAGATTAAACACCAACGCCGATATGAGGGAGAGAAACTGATCCCATTTGATTCGATGACGCGAATTTGCCTTGAAGGGAAGAGAGCGTCGCCTTTTGCTTACTGTTTTTCTTTTGAAGGTGTTTGAGAGGGAGGAGGAAACGTACGTTATACCAAAAGGTGCGTTCCTCCCTCTTTATTTCCCCCTTATATACATCATCTCCAAAAAGAAACGTGCCCCTTCATCATATCTCTCTATCCATGGGCCCTAATATTGTGGGCCAGGCTTTTAGGCCCAACATGGGCGGACGGGCTAACTTAGACCCATCACATTAATAATTAAAACCATCAAGCTTCATGTGGCCTCTGTCTTATCCTCTTGTTGTGATCGTTTTTGCTCCTTTTGTATGTTCCTCGTTCATGATGAGAAGAGAATGGAAGCGATTTATGTGGTTTTTCGTCGTAATAGGCCATTGTCAATACTGTTGCTCGGCATCGGTTTGCTTTTCTTGATGGGAATGAGACCGATGAGGATGCAAGTTCGTATATTATTTGTGATGGCATTGGAAGAACGATAGCCTAGCCGCGGGTAGTCAAAGGAAAGATCGAGGTACTTGTCCCTACGGCCTGAATGGTCAAGTTAACGAAGAAAATAATAGGATTCAATCATCTGCATGTTATACTGAGCTGTTAGGCATCGGATAATGTTGGAACGTGATTTTAATGTTAAGTCTCTAACTTCATTCTGAAGAGAGGTGAATCCTTTCTAGCTTCCCAAAAATGTTTAGTTAAGGTGCGCATGACAATCATCGTTCTTAAATAGTTTACGGAATAGAAATAGATTTTTCTATTTTTATTTCTAGAAGAGTTTCTAAGCAAAAATAACCATTTGATAATGATACAAAATTTCTACTTAAAAATAGAAATTTGTTTGATAACGACACAAAATTTCTTCTTTTCGGACGGCAAATGCGCGACTATCGACGACCTTTAATATAAAAAATAAAAATGATTTAGTAACGAAAAAATAAAGAATAAAATAAATAAAATAAAATAAATCATAAAAAATAAAGTAAAAATATCATTTCATTTTAAAATAAAAATATCCTTAAAAATCAATTTATTTTATTTTATTTTACAAATAAATTTATTTTAAAATGAATAAAAATAAAAAATAAAAACAAATTTATTTGGAAAAACACTCAAGGCAAATGAAAATAAAGTTATTAAATTTATTAAAAATAATTTATTTATGATAAATAAAAATAAATTATTTTTATTAAAAATAAATTTAATAAATTTATTTTTAATAAAATAAAAATAAAATGATAAATAAGAATAATTTATTTATTTTTAATAAATTTATTTTTATTTTTAAATGAATAAAATAAATAAAATGAATATATTTATTTTTATTTTTAATAAAATGAGGACAGGCGGAGGAGGAGGAGGAGGAGGAGGAGGAGGAGGCAGAGACGTAGAGGAGATGAGGGAGGACTTACCGAAATTAGTGTTTAGGGGAAGAAATTATTTCGATTTATCTTCTAAATCAATTTAAAATAAATCTATTCCTAAATAAAAAGCCGAGTAGGTTTATCAAACATGTGTTTCCGTTAAAAACGATCTGGAATAGAAAAATCATTTCGTAACAAAAATTTTGGTTATCATGCACTCCCTTAATCATCATCATAACCAAAATGATAGGCTTGACTGTCCAACGGGGCTGCCATAATTCCTTCTTTGTTGTCTCCATTTGTGACTTCGTGGAAATTGCCCTTTCAATCTGATCGAGCGGTGCACTAGTAGTTCGATTCCGAGAAGATGAAGAAAGCAGACGGTACCATGACGGTGCCCCATCGCGTTGCCAATTCTCCCCCGCTCGACCGTCGTCCTGCATCACGAAGAAGTCCATTGGTGCTTGTGATTCACGCTTCTCTCCGAGAGAATGATCTTGTTTCTGGAAAGTGTTGGGAGGACGAGATGCATGCATCAGGCACCGCCGTAGAAAAACGCAGCACGTGCGGGGCCCAGTCCTGCAAAGACGAGCCACAAGTCTTTGTCGCGATCTCGTGCGTGACTCACGCTCGAATCGATCCTGCTCGAATCGTGATTTTTACTAGCACGACTGAATTTCCCTCCTCAACAGCTCATACGTGCCGTGGAGTTGGACGATGAGCTCGGAGCTTTCGCATCCGTAGGCACGGTAACCTTTTGCCTCGGCGAATAGCCTTGGCTGGGACTGAGCAGAGGGGTTTACACTCTCTCGATGGTAATGATTGTTCTTTTCTCGACGAATGAAATTGAACCAAAACGATTCAAGATCATTCAACCGATAAAATGTGAGTTTTTGTGTAATTATAATTAATTATTTTAAAAGTTAATTTATCCCTTCCTCTTTCTCTTTTCTCCTCTTACTTTTTTGCGATTTAGCAGAAATAAAGTAAAAGAGTGAAGTTAGGTGATTGGAGCAGCTATCCCCAAAATTTAAAGAAATGACATGGATAATCTTTAA
This sequence comes from Eucalyptus lansdowneana, assembly GCA_017140395.1. Taxonomy (NCBI): domain Eukaryota; kingdom Viridiplantae; phylum Streptophyta; class Magnoliopsida; order Myrtales; family Myrtaceae; genus Eucalyptus; species Eucalyptus lansdowneana. The sequence goes on along the minus strand of CM029487.1, from coordinate 73,489,131 downwards.
ATTGTTACCTAATGTGTAATGTATTTCTTAAATTTCTATTTTGTCAATGTGGTCGTAAGGTTATTTGATATAATAGTCATAAATTACGTGAATTATCCGATGGTTGTCTCTAAATGACATGGAGCATTTTTCATACAATTCAATGATCCGATTGAATATGCACAAAAAATTCATGGCTCACATTGCATATTGAATTAAATTTTAAGGATTATATCAAATAGATTAAAAATTTAGGAAATACGTCCCACATTAGGATCAAAGAATTTACCACACGTTCGATTGAGAATCCCAAATCCATAAATGTGTGTATGAGCCCATCACGAGAGCCCTCCATCGACGTGTCAGGAATTTAGAAAGCCTCTTCTCTTTGCACGAGGTGTCAAATGCTCGGAGTATAAACCCGATCATGAGTTTGCTCGCGGCATGGTCCGTCCTCTTTTGCGAGTGTCCTAGCGCTACAGATTTAGACATTGGGAAATCTCGCGACTGTTTACGGAGAAACCGATCCAGGAGCCCGACCCGATGTCAGCGCGGACGTCCCAAAATCATTCCGACACATTTGAAATTCCGAAATTGAGGCCACCATGGGCTCCTCCCTCGAAAAATATCTTTCCTCGAGAGGAGAGAGGTAGCAAATATTCAAAAGCGAAAAGCCGCCGCCCCTCTCACTGTACAGTGTACTAATCCACCACAACCACGACCACAACCAGCTTCGCCTCCTCCTCTACTGCGTCGCTCTCCTGCCCCTCTCTCTCTTCTCTCTCCTCTTTCCCCCTTTTCCCCGTTTTCCCCCCCTTCGATGATTCTCTCAGATCGAGCCCGATCCTTACGGATCACGTGAATCGATTTGCCGCACGTTAAGCGTTTTTTCTCATCGTCTTCTTCTTCGGCGCAGTTCGTCTCGAGCTGTAAGGAGGTAAGGTTTTCGAACCAAAAGAGTGGCGTTTTCTCATCGTCATCTTCTTTGATTGTGTGGATCACATTCGCCATAAAGTAGTGTTTTCTCAGCGTTATCTTCTTCGTCACGGCTCGTCTCGAACTGTAAGGAGGCAAGGTTCGGAAGTAGCTGGAGAAATGGAGCGCCTTCCAATGGGGAGCCTTCCAGTGGAGTTGATAGCCAATATACTGGACCGAATCCCGAAGAAGTCACTGCTCCAGCTCAGGTGCGTGTCCAAAAAGTGGCGTCTCTTGATAGACGACCTTTACTTCAACAAGTCGCTCCTCTGCCTCTTCCCCATGTATTCCTCGAGCCTCTACTGTATCGATCTGCGTCGCCCGGGTGACTTGGTGGAGATTGATTACCCTCTCGGGTGGGAACGGATCGTGTTGCTAGGGTATTGCCGTGGCGCCCTTTGCATTTACAATGAGGACGACGGCCAGGTTGCTATATGGAATCCGACCACTGGGAGGTGTAAGCTCTTGCCACCTGCAGATGCTGAGATAGCCCATAGATTGGGTCCCCCTGCTTGCGTTTATGGATTTGGGTATGATGATGAGAATGAGGAGTACGTGTTGTTGAGGCTGATTCAGACCTTGGAAGATCCAATTGTATCTGCAGTTAGCATCTATAGACAAAAAGCTAACGCGTGGAGGCGGCTTCAAGGGATACTGCCATACTCTCTGGTTGATCCACGCACAATGGGTGTTTTCCTGGGCGGCCATCTGCACTGGATAATGAGACGTGACCCGATGCAGAATTCGGCAAAAGTACTGGTGGCTTTTGATATTCATACGGAAAACTCCACGGAGGCACACCAGCTTAGTTTTCAAGACAATAGGTCTTCAATGTATTTGGCCGTCCTAGGAGGGCGTCTTTGCTTTATTACTTATCATAAGCAAGTGGGTGTCCATGCGTGGATTATCAGTGGATATGGATCAGAAGAATCACAGGAGAGTTTGTTCCGTGACCACTTGATGGATGGGGTACTTCTCCAGCCATTGGCTTACTCCCAGAACTTGATGGATGGGGTACTTCTCCAGCCATTGGCTTACTCCCAGAACGGTCGTCAAGTTTTGCTACTGCACTATGGGTCTCTCGTTTGGTACGATTTAAAGACCAATGAGGTCGAGCAGTTCCATATAAACACCATGCCGGGCTCCTTCAAAGCAGCAACTTGTTTCTTCGTAGAGTCGCACCTCAAGCGGTCCATGATCCTTTGCCTCTTTGGCATGGATCCCTCGAGACTCTACTGTATCGGTTCCCTGACAGGCGTGACAGAGATAGAGTACCCTTGCGGGTGGCTACAGATCGAGTTGCTAGGGTCTTACCGTCGCGTACTTTGCATTTCTAAAGTGGGGAACCAACACGTTGCTATGTGGAATCCGTCCAAGAGGAAGCATAAGGTCTTGCCACCTGCAGATGCTGAGGTAGCCCATATATTGGGTCCCTCTGCTTGCGTTCATGTTCATGGATTTGGGTACGACGATCAAACCAATGAGTACGTGTTGTTGAGGCTGGTTCAGACCTTGGAAGGGCCAACTGAAACTGCGGTTAACATTTATAGATCAAGAACTAACAGGTGGAGGAGCCTCGAGGGGATGCCATACTATCTGTGTAGTCCGCTCACAATGGGGGTTTTCGTGCGCTGCCATCTGCACTGGATAATGAGACACAAGGGGGCACAGGATTCTGCAAAAGTGTTGGTGGCTTTTGATTTTCATAATGAGGAATTTGCGGAGGTGCACCTGCCTAATTCTATAGACAATACGCTTGGAATGGGTTTGGCCGTCTTGGAAGGGTGTCTTTGCCTTACCATTTATGGTGAGCAAATGGGTGTCGATGTGTGGATTATGAGAGACTATGGATTGAACGGATCATGGGATAGGTTGTTCTCGATACCTGACCACCTGGATAGGAGACCTGTCCGGCCATTGGCTTACTCCCGGAATAGTCGTCAAGTTTTGATGGCAGTGGGCAGGGAGACTCTCGTTTGGTATGATTTAGTTACCAAGGAGGTTGAGCCGTTCCGTATAAACGGCATGCCAAGTTCCTTTGATGAAGCAACTTGTTTGTGATTATGAATGAACTGCCAAGATGTGGGGTAAGTACGTCGTGAAAAGTAGCTAGTTCTGTTGGACTAGATGGACCTTTAATAACCTGGTTAGTGTAGTGGTTTTTGCTTGAACTGCTTCCTTGCTCTTGCATGTTTTTGAAAATGTGGAGTGAAAAGAAACTCTTTTCCATAGCTTTTGGGATGAAACTGATGTGAAAACGATGAATTTCCTACTTAAGGATAGCTCTTTCTAGAGGAAGGAGAGTTGTTCAATTGATGCGAGAGATTATGGGGTCCTCTTTCCTTTTGTGGACAGGATAACTTTTGGAAAGTCGAGGAGACTACCAAAGTGGTTTTGTGATCTAATTAATTTGAAAATATGGACAGAGAATGGAGGAGAATAAGAGGACTAAAGTGGGAATTGGGAACTCAGAATTAAAGATTACGTGCCAATTTTGTTTCACAAAACAAAACCGTCGTGTGTTCCTTTATTTTCTTTTTTGTCCATATTTTTACTGATGAGAGAGAGAATAAAGCTGTCTGAAAGGAGAATGCATGTGTAGAAGAGGAGTTTATGTCTAATGCGTATTAGGAAAACACATTCACTAAGGTTTCTGTGGAAACAGTAGGTTAGAAAACATCTATTGAAGAGGTATAACAGCAAAAAAAAAAAAAAAAAACGTTTTTCATTGCTCTAATTCGTACCAATAAATAGGAATGAAGTAACCACTGGGATTCGCCCCAGTGGCCACCCTTCCAACATGGAAGGGGGAGGTGAGGGGTTCAAATCCCCACCTTCGGGAGGATGGGGTGGGGACGCGTAAGTTTTAGGAGTGGGTTTCGACTCTCACGCCCTGCAAGAGACAGGGCAAAAGTCTGAGAATGAGTATAGAGTAATAATAGAGTAGGACTGACCAAAAAAAAAAAAAATAGGAATGAAGTTCCCTTCATCGCAATTACTATTCCATTCAACATGTTAGCTTTGAGACCACGGAAATTAAGGGAAAAAGACGTGTGTTAGTTTATTCTGGTTACGTTCCATCCACCGTACTGTTATGGCTGCTTAATGATAGATTTAATTGTCGGTCTGCTTAGTCTAGTAGCGGGGAACTGATGTCTGCCAACATAATCTCTCTGGTAAATATTTTGGTGACTTGGCATACTGGAACCTCTCATCTTTACTGCTGTTATCGATTGTTTAATTGATTTGGAACTGCCTTCCTCTTGTCCAGGGATGGCTTCCTTTGAGAGGGTTCAAGCTTGTTCTCTGAGCTAATGGAGGCATCGTTGTGCAAGGGTTATCTCTATGAACTGTGATTACCCTGATAAGTGAATTTGCTAGGATATAACTCAATCTGAGTTGCCGATTTCTAAAGCAAAATTGTCCTGTTTGAAGGGAGGCAAACATTTGTTGTATCTAACTATGTACTTAAGCATCAGACTGTGTTTTTCTTTTCTAGGTAAAACGTTTTATGATGACACATGCTGTCTTGACCCATTTGTAGGACATGGTAATGGAGGAATGAAAGGCGAGCAAAAGTTATAGCTAATTAGTATGACTTTGTTATGACAAATGCGAAAACTGCAACGGTATTAAAATTAAAAAAGAAGAAGAAGAAGAAGAAGGAAAGATCATGCAGATTTACGTGGAAAATCTTGCAGGAAAAATCATGAGGAGAGGAGAAGCAAAATTCACTATCGAAATTCAAGTATTACGAAAGGTGCATCAAGAAAATTTTGACTCTTTTTATCTCTACTTCAAACCTAATAACTTGAGGAAAAACAAATATTTATACTACTCAATTTTGGGCTATGTGCTTGGGCCTAAGCCCTCTGCTACTAATACTAAAACCTCCATATATTTTTCTTAAGTCGGGTCACCACAAATTTTAGTTTTGGTATCAAACTCAATTTGGGTTGGGTACCCGAAATAGAATTCAAGACATACTCAACAGATGGAGATCTTGAAGGATTCCATTAGTGAATTCCCCTTGTCATTTGTTTATGCTCTCGACATTTCATCTTTTGTGATGTCTTTTTAACTCACTATATGTGTTTTATTTTGTTTAATTTGATACTATCATGCTTGTCTGATGCTGTTGATGCATATTTGCCATTCTTGTGTTGAAAAATGTCAGCGTCAGTGGCTTTTTGTTTCTTAACTTCTTGAAGATGCGGATTCAACTTCCCAACATGTGCATGTTTGCTTAAAGATAATATTTGTGGGTAGCCTTACTAACTTGTCATAGATGAAACTTTCCCCTTTTCTGGTTGCTTTAGTGTACCTTTGCCTTCTTATGCTATGCCCTGAACAATACAAGTTCCATCTATTACTTCAATTTGCTCTGTCCTTTCTAGGCTCCCTGGATTCGATCCTAGAACTTAGATCCAAGTGCCCCACCCCCCCCACCCCACCCCACCCCACCCCAATTACATAGGTTGGGATTCGAACCTCTCACTCGCCACATCCTTGTGATTTCCTACGACCGGGCTACAACTTACAAGCCCAGTGGTTTCAATTAGCCACAAGTCTGTTGATGGCCAGCCCATCCTCATCACGGGGATATGTGATTTGGTTTGAATATCGATATTTACTTGGATGGTCAACCAAGATCTCTGGCAATGCTACTCACAATGACATCCGTCCTAACTCTCTAATAAAGCAAACTAAAGAGCAGGAGTCAGTCCATTGTATAGACAGGAAAAGTTGCAAAGGCAAAGAGAAATTGCTAACTTATCCCCAACTATATGTTAAATTGTATCTTGTGCCCCTCGTCCTTCTAATACTTTTAAATTCAAGTGGAGAAAAAGGTTTCAAGTGCATTACAATGGTACCTCAAATCTAGATAAACGAAATGACCAATCTTTGTACATGGTACGGCTACAGCTGAACTACAGCTGAGTTGTGCAATGAAAGGTCTTGTATTTGTGGGTTTGTCAAAAGTTTTTTACAACTCTGTTTCTTCGGCTATTTATATACTAATCTAAGAATAATTGCTCCTGGGCAATTATTAGCTTTTCGAATTTAAATTACTTATAGAGACTTCAGTACTGATCGTCTCTATTCTTATCTTCTTGCTCCCAAGTGACTATTGATGGTTGGTGGCCTTATTTCGAAGCTTTTCGAAGCTTCAGTATTTCTGATGGTTGGTGGCCTTATTTCATAATGGGCCCAAGGACTCCTTTTAGTTCTGGGCTTGATAAACGAACTTTTGGCGCCAATAAGTCTAAAACAAATAAACAAGAGAAAATTCCAAATAAGAACCCAAGAAATCTATTTTCTCAAATAATAACTTAAAGTAAATTTTGTGTTATATAAGGATCCGGTTAACCCATTGTTTAAATAAGAACCCAAAGTGAATTTTGTGTCAAAAAACTTCGAAGTAATCAAGTTAACTTCTATTGAGGACCTTAGTTCAATGAAAATATTTTCCAACAATTAAAATATGGGCAATTTTGTCAGAAATTTGTGATTGGAGAAAAATGGAAAATTATAAATTATTTAAATTTAAGTTATTCATTTAGATGTTTATGTTTTCTTTTGTTCTCCCCGCCGCTCCTTAACCAAATCACTACCCAGTCATCATCACAACTCGATTCTCGTTGCTCCTCGTCTTGCTTGACCAGTGGAGAATTTGGGTCTCCGTAAACAAAGAAAGAAGCATGTAGTTTTCTTTTTGTTTTTGAATACGTGTCTCAACCCGGCGGAAAATTTGGGACTTTGACTTTGCGGGGGATGGGTACAAGGAATGGGAAGATCTTCAGTCTTTGACTTTGCAAATGATGGGTACCTATGAAGCACGGACACGTTGTCCATGCTTTCGTGTTGTGTCCGACACGTGTCAGAGCATGTCGGACACGTCGACACGCTTGGACACGGTCGGACACGTGTTGACCGTGTGTTCGACTTTCCGATACGCAGTCAACATTTCTCGACATGCGTCAACACGCGTGTCTAGAAGACTGACGGAGGGTGGAGGCCAGGGAGGGCGAGGGAGCAGAGGCCGAGAGCGATGGCGAGAGACAGCTAGAGAAAGAGCCGAACAGAGAGAAAGAAGAGAGAGAAAGCAAACTCCCGCCAACGAGACGAAGCACGAACAGACCACTGCGACGGTGAGAGACGGCGAGAGAGAGCAGCCGCCACTGTTGCGATGGATCGGCAACGAGGAGGAGGAGGAGAAGGATCAAGAGGAAGAGGAGAGGAAGGGGGTCGTGCGGCGAGGAGGAGGAGGAGAAAGATCAAGAGGAAGAGGAGAGGAAGGGGGTCGTGCGGCGTGCGGCGTGCGGCGTGTGGCGAGCGGCGAGAAGGAGGAAAAGTTTGCCGAGAAGGAGAAGGAAAAGTTTGCTAGGGTTTTTATGAGGGAATAAAAAGTAATAAAAAAAGGGGGACGGTGGAGGGAAATGGACGAAGGAAGTGGCGTGACTTTTCAGTTTTGGGGAGGGGAAGTGACAGGTTGACAGCCTGTCATTGGTGGGGGAGGGAAAAAATGTAAAATAAATTTGGGGTGGAGGGAAATGGACAGAGGAAAAAAGGGGGTGGATTTTGGGGATTTGTTTTTTTTAGTGGGAAAATCAAATAAATGAGATTAACAAATAATTTCAAAAAATAAAAGTATTGAATTTTGAATAATGATAAATTTTGATTATTATAGAAAATTATGGATTTATTTAAATAAATTGATTCTAATTTTTTTATTAATTATAAGTTTCATCAATAACTTTTGTTAAAGGTAAAAACATGTTTAGTATTAACTATAAATATATTTTTCGATTTTTTAATGAATCGATTTATTAATATTATTAGTGTATTTATTATAGGCTCTTTTTTAATTAAATAATTATTTATGAATTTGAATCAAATTAATTAAAAATAAAAATATTCATTTAATATACAACATGTCATGACGTGTGGAATTCTCTATTTTTTAGAAATGATGTGTTGGCGTGTCGTTAATCATGTCGCGTGTCGGTCTTTACATAGATGGGTACAAGGAATGTGGAGATTGTAGAAAACTTAGGATTTTTTTGTTTCTATTTTAGGATTTGTTAATTTTCCCTATATTTTTGTTGGACAAAATTGCCCAAACTCCAATCGTCGGAAATGTCGCATGAATATTTGGGCTTTAAGCTCGTGTTCTTATTTGGAATTGATTCAACGGGTCTTTATTTAAGATAATGGGTCCACTTTAGATTTTTATTTGACACAAAATTCATTTCAGATCCTTATTTGAGAAGATTGGTCACCTTCTTGTCCTTATTTTGAATTTTCCCAATAAACAATGCAATTTAAAACTCACCGTGTACAGCACTCCACACACGATCAAAAGTAAATGTCACCGTGTTGTGTCTTCATCCCTTGTCCTTCGCGACTTTCTTTCTAAGGAGTCTACTGTGCGGCTACTGTAAAGAAGAAGCCCCAAGTCCTCTCGTGAGCAGACTCTTTTCGTAAGCACAAGAGGACAAGAAAGTCCTAATATCGTGCAGTAATATGGAAGCCAGAGTCCTCCTTAAGTCAAACTGCTGGATTATTTATGGAGAACGTCACCGCAAGAAAATAACTAAATATACATGGTAGAATATGCAAGCCCCTTTTGTCTTGTAGAGATCAAGGATTTCTTCTTCTAAATAATAAAACACATGTGAGTTCAGACTCCGGACATAATCTAACACTAAATTATTACTTCTAACTATTTCTAAGAGTGATATATTTAGTAATTCTTGAAACTTTCGACGTAAGACATTTGTTTTTATTTTCAATTCATGATACAATTTATGCATGTAAGATTGTGATTTAGTAAGTGAAAAGCATACACCAATTAATTTTTCTAGGTGTTGCGTACTACTCAACTCAGAAATGCAATAGGAGAAGTGAAGCTGTTTGCCCCGGTATTTAGATGCATGGCTCAACTTTCGATGATATGGACCGATGTATCATCGGGAAAGGTTTGGCAAGAAATGGATGGATCAAAAATAGCTATCCGACCATTACACCTTACCTTTCAGCCTATAAGTAGAGAATACTTTTTCTTTCCATAAAGAACAAATTGCTGAAATTGCTGTCAAAAATTACAGAAGGTACCTCGGGAGAGGTCTACTATGGAAATTCAAGAATTACATAAGGCACCTTGGGAAAAACTTGACTCTCTTGCTATCTCTGTTTCAAACCTAATAACTTGAGGAAAAACAATATTTATATTTCCTCAGCATCCGGTTTTAACTTCATATGTTACTGTCGTGTTTGTTTGATGATGCTATCGATGCATATTTGCCATACTCGGTGTTGGAAAATGTCAATGTTCGTGGCTTTTTGTTTATGAACTTCTTTTAGGTGCGGTTTTAACTTCCTAGCATGCATCTGTTGCCTAAAGATGTTGATATTTGTGGATAGCCTTACCAACTTGTCATATCGATGAAACTTTCCACTTTTCCTTATTGCAGTAGTGTATCTTTGCTTTCCTATGCTATCTATGCCCCGAACAGTATAAGTTTCATCTATTACTTCAATTTGCCATGTCTTCTTTGGGCTCTCTAGGATCTGATTCTAGAACCTGAATCAAAGCGCCCCGGCCCCCCATTAAACATATGGTTTGAACTTCCCACTTGCCACATCCCTTGTGGGATATCTGACAATTGGGCTACAAGCACAGTGGCTTTAATTTGCCACGTGTCTGTTGATGGCTATCTAGTAACGGAGAAATGAAATGTGCACAAAACTTATAGCTAACTAGTATGATGGAGTTGTACCCCACATTACACACGGTTAGGGGTTCGAACCTCCCACTTGCCACAAACCCTTGTGAGAGTTCTGACGATTGAGCTATAACTTACGAGAAAATATTGGGCATACTAGTGGTAGCCACGTCATAAATGCATTAGACCATTCACTTGACGACAAGCGGCACTGTAGGGGCCTGCTCTGTCAACAAGTCTCTCCCTTCCCTACAAACTTTGCTTTGCATTATAGTCTCTCTCCTCAGGGTCTGCGCATACATGTATTATATTCTCTCTCCTCTTCTTGGTTCTTTCCTTCCCAGAAGAAGAACAGACATTCTTCTCTCCAGCGAAGGCTTTTTAGTTTTGAATCTCTGCTTTCACTTGTTTGCTACTCCGCGCTTGTTGTTGCTGCTTCGATGTGCCTTGCTGCTCCCGACTATCTCTTCTCTTTGATTTGGGTCGCTCAAACACGAACTCTTCATCTTTTCTTGGGAAAATATTGGACCAGACTCGGGATCGTTTGATTTGTGAAAGCGTTTTCAGCCTCCATTTTCAGATGAAAACAAAAAATTTCTCGACCTTCTTCGTTGGCTTGTACATATATATTTATGTTTATAGATAGAGATATAGATATGTTTCTCTGGTGGAGACATCCCTCTGCTCCAACCATTACAGTAAAAAAGGTGAACTGTGCAAGGCTGTTGGTGATTTTGCATAAGCGTGTGTTAATGTGTGTGCAAGGGAGTGTTAGAAGAGAAGTATAAGGGAACAAAAAGAAAGTTTTTTTTTTTTTATTTAGTTATTGTAGTACAAAGGGAAGGGGAGGAGCTTGCTTACATTTGTTGGTTTGCTATGCTCCCCCCTCTTTCCTATTTATAGGGACTAAATACAACATTCTAGATTTATGTGGAATGTTGTCCACTTAAGCTTCTTCTAGGAAATTCTAGATTGTAGTTTATGCATTCCTCTTCTAGAACTTTCTAGAAATTGGATCAATAATTTAACACTCCTCTTTGATCCAATTTCGTGTTACTCCAAGCATCTCCCGCAATATCTCGAACTTGGCTTGCGATAATGCTTTAGTGAAGATGTCCGCTATTCGTTCCTCGGTTTGCAATATTTTAGCTCAATCTCTTCATTATTTTGCACCTCTGGTATGAAGTGATATCTGATGTCGATATGTTTGGTTCTTCCATGAAATATTGGATTTTTTGATATAGCGATTGCAGACTTATTGTCGCAAAGTATTGGAGTTGATTCCATCTGTGCTTCTCCAATGTCTTCTAGAATTCTTCGAAGCCATATTGCTTGACTGGCGATCGTAGCAGCTGCAATGTACTCAGCTTCTACAGTAGACTGTGCCACTGAGTCTTGTTTTTTGGATGCCCATGAGAATATTCCGAAACCTAGTGTGAAGGCATAGCCAGTAGTACTTCTCCTATCATTAGCTGAACCTGCCCAGTCGCTATCAATATAGCCAATGAGCTTGGCATCTGAACTTGGGCGATATCGAATGCCATAATCTATACTTCCTCATAAATATCTGATAATTCTCTTGGCAGCTCCAAAGTGAATTTGACTCGAACTTTGTATGAATCGTGATAGTAAACTTGTCGCATACATAATATCCGGTTGTGTAGCAGTGAGATATAGTATACTACCAATCAAACTTTTGTAGAGGGAGGCATTGGCTTTTTCTGCTCCATCTTCCTTAGTTTCTCATTTGTCATGAGCGAAGTTGAAATTGCTTTGCAATAGTTCATCTTGAATTTCTTCAATAGGTTCTCGGTATATTTCTTCTGTGAGATAAACACTCTTTCATTTTGGTTGATCTCGATGCCAAGGAAGTAATGCATCAAGCCCAAGTCTGTCATCTCATATGTCTTCATCATTTTTTCTTTGAATTCTTGGATCATTGTCTCATTGTTTCCTGTATATATGAGATCATCTACATATAGAGAGACAATGAGAGTGTTGAACTTACCTTGGGTTTTGATGTAGAATGTTGGCTCACTCATACTCCTCCTGAATCATTGCTTGATGAAGTACTCATCGATTCTACTATACCACGCTCGTGGTGCTTGCTTTAACCCATACAAGGCTTTCTTGAGTTTGAGAACTTTTTCTTCTTGGCCTTTGAGGATAAAGCCTTGCGGTTGTTCTATGTATATTTCTTCTTGAAGATATCCATTTAAGAATGTTGACTTCACATCTAGTTGATAGATCTTCCATTCTTTTTGTGCTGCTAGGGCTATGAGTGCTTGAATAGTATCGAGGCGAGCGACGGGGGCAAAACTTTCAGTATAGTCGATACCTGGTTGTTGCAAGTATCCTTTCGCCACAAGCCTTGCTTTATGCTTCTGGATTGATCCATCCGTGTTGAGCTTGGTCTTGTAAACCCAGTTGACGCCAATGATCTCTTTGTCGTCGTCGATCGACAAGCTCCCAAGTTTCATTTTTCTCGATCATCTTAATCTCTTCCTCCATGGCTTTTATCCAGACTTCTTCTTTGGATGCTTGTTCGTAGTTTTCTGGTTCCAAAATAGCAAAGTTGCATGTGTCGTAAATTCTTCTAAGGGCTTTTACCCTTAGTATTGGAGTAGATTCTTCTTACATCACTCTTGGAGAGCTTGGTGGAGTTATGTCGTGAGTGGTGGAATCCGGTACTTCTCCTTCTTCTTGTGACGTTGACTCCTCTTAAGCAAGTGGTATGTCTGGCAAGGTGATATACTTCTTCTCGATCTTCTCGTCCACCCAATTCCAGGCAGCATTCTTGTTGAACTCGACGTCTCGACTAATCATAAGCTTTTTAGTTCTTAGATTGGAAACCCGATGGCCTTTTGATTGGTCACAGTAGCCAAGGAATATTCCTTTTTTCTGTCTTTTCAACTAGCTTACTCCTTTTTTGAGCAGGGATGTGGACGTAGCATGTGCATTCAAACACTTTGAGATGCTTTGCTGAAGGCTTCCGTCCACTCCATGCTTCGACTGGTGTTTTATTTTGAACAGCTTTAGTTGGACACCTGTTTAACAGGTATATTGCAATATAAATTACTTCTGCCCAAAAAGTGTTGGGAATGCCTTTCTCCTTTGGCATGGACCTCGCCATCTCCATGACGGTTCTATTCTTCCTTTTTGCCACTCCATTTTGCTCTAGAGCGTAGCCAACAATCAGTTGATGATGGACTCCTTCATCTTCACAGAATTTATTAAACTCCTTTGAATTGTATTATGTGCCTCTATCACTCCTTAGGACTTTGATTCTTTGGCCACTTTGATTCTCGACGTGGCTCTTGAATTTTCTGAAGATAGAGAAAACCTCTGATCTTTCTCGAAGAAAGTATACCCACGTCATTCTTGTGTGATCGTCAATGAATAGGATGAAATATTTATTTTGACTGGGTGTAGGTGTCCTCATTGGACCACACATGTCTGTGTGGACAAGTTCCAATGGCTTCTTAGCTTTCCATGCACCTTCAGATGGGAAAGACTGTCTCTATTGTTTTCCAAGGAGGCAACTTTCACAAATATCTGAAATTTTTGAAATAACTAGAAAATCTCTCATCATATTTTTATGATGAAGAGTTTTTAGCCCAGCAAAATTGAAGTGGCCAAATCTTCGATGCCATAGCCATGAATCATCAAGTTAAGCTTTCATGGCTATATCTTTGACATATTTCCATCGAATAGGAAAATTGTTATTTTTCATCTTAACAGAGGCAATGACATTTTTATATTTATCATAGATAATGCAGGCATCTTTATTAAAATATAGAGAATACCCACTTTGTATCATTTGGCCCACACTTAATAGATTTTGTGCAAGACGAGGGACTAGATATACATTATGTATATATTTTGGGCCTTTATTTGTTTCCACGGCAATGGTGCCTTTTCCTTTGACATCTACTAATGCACTATTGCCCAACTTTACTTGGGATTTCACCGACTTATCGATATCAGTAAATATAGATTCATCTCCCGTCATGTGATTGCTATACCCACTATCAATGTACCATGTTTCATTTTTATTATCATTTGCCGCTTGGCCTGCGTAGAATGTATTCTCTTCACTTTTTTTTTTCCTACATAGTTTGCTTGATTATTTATTTTCGAGCAACAATATTTTTCTACGCGGCCATATCTTTTACAAAAGCGGCATTGTTTTTTATTTTTAAACCAACAATCCTTCTCCAAATGATTTGTTTTCTTGCAAATACCACAAGGTGGGTAATTTTCCTTTTGTATAGTTTCTCCTCCTTTTTTTATTTTTCCATGAGCTCCTTCCACCATTTTTAGATTGATGAGACCGTATATTTACTTTAGACTGAAAGGCACTTTTAATTGAATCTTCATCTTGTGCCATTAGTCTTTTCTCATGTGCTTCTAGAGAACCAATTAATTTACTCATTGATAGGGTCGTCAAGTCCTTAGTTCCTTCTATGGTTGTAACTATGGAGTTGTATTTTTTGATAAGTGACACCAATATTTTCTCAACAACCCTTTGATCAGTTATTCCATCTCCATAGGCTCTCATTTGATTAACTAGTTCCTTTAATTTTCCACAATATTCTTGTACGGTCTCATAATTTTAATTTTTAGAATTCTCAAAATCTCTTCTCGGTGTTTGAAGGGGAATAGTGTGTACCTTTTCCGATCCTTGAAATTCTTCTCGTAGTATATCCCAAGCCCCTTTTGCAGTCCTTGCTCCAATTATTCTTGGAAATACTGTTTTTGAGAGTGCTTGCTGGATAAAATATAGCGCCCTCGCATCCTTTTGTAGTTGATTCTTCAAAACACTTACACCTTCTAGTGGAGCCTCGAAACCATTTTCCACAATGTCCCATAAGTCTTGGGCCATCAAGAATGTAGTCATTTTTATGCTCCAAAAGTCATAGTTATTCCCATCAAAAATGGGAATGGGAAATGAGGATGAGGTAGAGTTGGCCATGGTTTAGTTATTGGGTATTTGGAAGGGGTAGTTTTAGGAATGGGTAGGTAGGACAAACGCCCAATACCAATCATAGACGTGGCTTTGATACCACTGTTGGTGATTTTGCGGAAGCGTGTATTAATGTGTGTGCAAGGGAGTGTTAGAAGAGAAGTATAAGGGAACAAAAAGAAAGTTTTTTTATTTAGTTATTGTAGTACAAAGGGAAGGGGAGGAGCTTGCTTACATTTGTTGGTTTGTTATGCTCCCCCCTCTTTCTTATTTATAGGGACTAAATACAACATTCTAGATTTATGTGGAATGTTGTCCACTTAGGCTTCTTCTAAGAAATTCTAGATTGTAGTTTATCCATTTTTCTTCAAGAGATTTCTACAGTTGTGCTTCTACACTTTTCTTTTGCCACCTAAGCTAGATTTTCTTAAGGATTTTTCTTGACTTTCCTAGCCAATATCAATCTTGAACTTTCTAGAAATTGGATCAATAATTTAACAGAGGCGATGAAGATAAGTAG
The DNA here is from genome assembly GCA_017140395.1 of Eucalyptus lansdowneana. NCBI lineage: Eukaryota > Viridiplantae > Streptophyta > Magnoliopsida > Myrtales > Myrtaceae > Eucalyptus > Eucalyptus lansdowneana. The sequence goes on along the minus strand of CM029487.1, from coordinate 73,473,962 downwards.
AAATAGAAAACGAAAAGGAATTTTCAGGTGCTAGAGAACCATCCGTATCTTGGCAATGAGCCATATCTGGAGCTCGAGTGTCACAGCCATGACGGGGTTCCAAGTTTCTTCTTTTTGCCTAATAAAGAAGTATATTTCCCATCTAAGCCTCATTCGTCTAATCAAAATCCACCATATCTTGTTTTTTCTGGCCGTTCAAGTCTGTTTTTGGCAGATAAAAGAAAGAGTCCGTCTGCGGTTACTCAAAGAAATGGTGAAAATGTTCGACTTTCACGCAGTGCCATTATTGCTCTGCATTGTGCTTCGGTCAAAACCCTTTGAAAGGGATGGCTTTTCTTCTTCTTCTTCTAAGAAGGAAAGAACGAAGAAGAGGAGATAGAAGAGAGAATATAATGCAAAGCACAGTCCGTATGGAGGGAGAGCGACTTGCTGACAGGTCAGGCCCCACAGAGTCACTTGTCGTCTATTCATTGGACAAATACATTAATGATGTCGCTACCATTAGTGTATCCAATATTTTCTCCACGTGTTTATTGATGGCTTAGCCCATTGTCATAAACAGCATAAGGTTACTAGACGTTGTAATATTAACGTGGAAACAACGATATCTTGCAAATAAATCAATGCAATAGAACTAGAGAAATAAACGAAAAACAATATAGGATATTAAAAATTTACGTAGTTCGATTTGAGTATCGATATATACATCTAAAGAAAGAGCCAGTATTAAATAATCTATTGAAATCAGAGAATTATAGTTACTGTCACTCACATATTTCGGTGTTTCCTCACACCAATATTTAAGCCGAAAACAAATAAAAAACTCCATTTAAAACTCACCGTGTATATATTTCCGCGCGCTCAAAAGTGAGTATCACCGTGCCGTGGCTTCGTCCTCCGCCCTTGGCGATCGTTCTTCTATGGAGTCTACCGTGCGGCTACTGTCAAGAAGAAACCCACGCCCTCTCGTTAGCAGTCAGCACAAAAGGACACGAGAGTCCTGACATCCTGCATTAATATGGAAGCAAGAGTCTTCCTTAATGTCAAACTGCTGGATAACCTACGGAGAACGCCATTACCAGAAAATAACTAAATATATGTAATAGAATATGTGAACCCTTTTGTCATGTAGCAATAGAGGATTTTTTCTTCTAAATAATAAAGCACACATAAGCTCAAACTCCAAACATAATCTAATACTAAATTATCACTTCTTCTAACTATTTCTAAAAGAGTGATGCATTTAGTACTTCTTCAAACTTTTGACGTAAGACATTTATTTTCCTTCCCAATTCATGATACATTCTATGTGAGTAAGATTGTCCTTTAGTAAGTGAGAAACTGTTGGAAGATATGCAGAAGATTCTCGAAATATATCGGGAATTGATTGATTCACATTCTGATTGTAAAGAATCAATTAGAAATTAGATTGATTTGTAAGATATTACATTGCCTTTCTTTGTGTATACATTTTGTAATATAAACAGCAAAGCCATGTACATTGATAACAGTCATAATACAAGAAAATCTTCTACCAAAAAACCTTGTCATTCTTTCCTCCGCTTCTTGCTTGCCTTCGGTTTCTGACATGGTATCAGAGCTTTGGCTTTAAGCTCCATCTTCCGCAATTGATTGCTTTCGAAATTGCAAGACAAATCAAAGTCTTGATTACGAAAGAATCAAATTCTGTAAGAAGGAAGAAGAAACGGAATTCTTACCATGAATCCAGAGAATTTGCTTCCTGGAACATCTGTCACTCCCCCCACAGGCGATGTCACACCAACGGGAGAGACACAAGGCCACAACACCCATGCAATACCTGCAATTTCCACAACCCAACTACCGATCCAGAATCAATGGCAGATATTCCCGGCTCAGGCGAATATGGGGCAGCCCATTCCGAGCCATCCTTACCAATGGGTACCTTATCCTTGGTATGTCGGGCAAGGCCTGAATCCATCATTGTCGGGGGTAACAAGTTACCAAAGTAACGTCTCACCTGACAGGAGTCTACCAGCCGCAAGCGGGGCAAACTCAGCCGCTGAGGCAGAACGAATAAACGGGTCTGGAGATGCGGGTCATGGAACCGGGTTCAATGGGTCGGGTACAGGGACGAATCCCTACCCGAACCTCTCACCCGGATTTTTACCGTTTCTGATTGCGGCCATCACCGATCGACCGGAGCTAGGCGATCCATTGCACATATCAACTGCCGACGGTCCAGAGTTGCAACTAATCAGTCTGCAACTGACCGGGCCAGAAAATTACAACAAATGGTCGCAAGACTTTCGGCGGGCCCTAGTGACCAAAGATAAAGATGGGTTCCTTGACGGAACAATTCCTATTCCGTCGGATGAAAGGCTGGCGAGGCACTGGCGAAAGTGCAATCACCTGATCTGCACCTAGATTGGCAACTGCATCTCTCCAGACGTCGCAGTAGGCCTCCCACTGACGGAAGATTCGAAAAACATGTGAGACAACATAAAAGAAATGTATGGGAAGCTCGATCGAGCAAAAAAATTTTGTCTCATGCAGGAACTCACAGATCTCAAGCAAGGAAATATGTCCGTCACAGCAGTATATAACAAACTGTCATCGCTCTGGAACGAGCTCGAAGCCACCAAAGAGAAACTCGAGGGACCTCTAGAGACCCTCAGGTAGTACAAATCCATGAAGGAGAGGGAGAAATCCACTCAATTTCTTTTGATATTGAACGAATCATACCTCACTTTTCGTTTGCAGATCTTGGCGATGGAACCCGTGCCGCCCCTCGGCCGGATTTTCCAATTGGCCATCCAAGAAGAGAGCCAACGGCTCACAGCACCGGATTAAACACGAGGAGGCGAATCTGTTGCTCTTGCTCTTCGCGGCGAACGCCGCGGAAGAGAATCGGGGGCAAGAACCCCAGCCCGAGAGAGAGAAAGTCACGAGGGGCTAGGGTTCGGAAATGCAGACAGAGCCCTTAAAAGGGAAGGAACCTACGGTGGAGATGCAATCCGGCAATCTGACAGCTCAGAATTCTCACGGAGATCTGACGGTCTCGATTTCCCGCGGAGATCTGACGGTTCGCAAGGAGTAGATCCATACGCTGCATTGGACGGTGGAGATAGTTCCATGTTTAAATCATCCGACGGCTAGATTTATTCCGCATCAATTAGGAATTTCGGCCAAAATTCCAGGGGGAGAGGTAAATTATACTGTGAGCATTGCAAACGTCCACATCATACCATTGATAATTGCTGGAAATTACATGGCAAGCCAGGAGAAAAAAGCAAAAAGAAAGAGTATTCTGCAGCTTACCAGGGAACTGGACCTACTGGACCAAGTAGTGACCGACCAATTACTTATGGGCAATATCAGCAATTGATGCAGGCACTGCAGAAAACATATATTGGAAATAAGGGATGAAGTTTCTCAGGTATATCCCATTGCCTGATCAATTCAATTTCAAAAAGGGCATGGATAGTTGACTCAGGAGCAAGTGATCATATCATTTGTGATATAAATTTTTTCTCAAAAATGCATAGGAAATTGGACACACCTATTTTTGTGCAACTTCCAAATGGGAGCATTACTCATGTCACATTGACAGGACTGTTCAACTTAGCTCCCAAATTATCCTGCAAAATGTCCTTTATGTCCCACAATTTCAGTTCAACCTCATTTCTGTATACAAAGTCTGCAAGGAAAATTCCTGTCAAATACTCTTCAATGCTGACACATGTTTTTTTCAGGCCCTTTCGACTGGGAAACTGATAGGCTTGGGTAGTCTTTTTGAAGGTTTATATTTATGGACCAGTATTCCAAGTCATCTTGCTTTGAATTCAATTCCTTTCAATAAATTGTCATTGTGTAATGCTATTGCCAATGATAAAGACTTTGTTTTACATTCAAGAATGGGACATAGTATTTCTTTTCCATATTCTACATGTCCTATCTGTCCCCTTGCAAAACAATCTCGCACATCTTTCCCTTTGCATACAAAGCGTTCCACCACTATCTTTTCTTTAATTCATGTGGATGTCTGGGGACCATATCACACAGCACATCGTGATGGTTCACGATATTTTCTAACAATTGTGGATGATCACTCTCGGGCCACATGGGTATTCTTGATGCAATCAAAGGCTCAAGTTCCGTCTCAATTGAAAACGTTCATCACCTTGACTAAAAATCAGTTTGGGAAGTCAATCCAGCGAATACGAACTGACAATGGGAAGGAATTTTTTAGTCATGATTGCAGATCACTTTTCTTGCTCCATGGTATTTTACATGAAAGCTCCTGTATTTATACTCCACAACAGAATGGAGTGGTGGAACGTAAGCATCGTCACTTGCTAGAAGTTGCCCGAGCTTTGAAGTTTCAGGGATCCATTCCGGCAACATATTAGGGAGATTGTGTCCTCATTGCAGCCTATCTCATCAACCGTATGCCTACTCGGATATTAGCTGGTAAATCACCCTTCGAATTACTTCATAAGAAAAAACCAGCAATAGATCATCTACAAGTTTTCGGTTGTCTTTGCTATATTGCAACTATGGGGCCTCGAGACAAAATGAGCCCATGAGCCAGGAGGTGCATTTTCATGGGTTATTCTACCTTACATAAGGGTTATTATGTTCTAGATCCAACAACAGGAGAATTTTTTGTAAGCAGGGATATCATTTTTCACGAAACTATCTTTACATTTCGTGAATCTACAGAGGATTTGGATATCTCCACCAGTTCTCATCGCTCCTCAATTTAGGAAAATGTATCTCCTGAATATTTTCTCGCAGCATCACCAGGCCAAGATATCCCCTCTTCTTCGATTGATGATCAATCAATTCCGCAAGCAACCTTGGAAAGTGAACCTATTCCAATGAACATTGAAGATGATTCTGGTGATCAAACAACCAGTTATGCTACGGAACCATCTCCACCTCCACCACCAACGGATCATCCACGACGTTCGGGGTGAGCTACGAAACCGCCGACGTGGACCAAGGACTATGTCTGCGCCTCTCTTAATGGACCAGGTATTCACTATCCAATATCTTCTTATGTCTCCTTTGACAAGCTTTCGTCGGAGCATAGATGTTGCATTAGTCATATATCGGATGAGAAAGAATCATCTAGTTATGATGAGGCATCCAAAGACCCACGGTGGCAAAAGGCCATGGAAGCAGAATTACAGGCTTTAACTGATAATCACACATGGGAGACAGTTCCTTTGCCCTCAAATAGGAAGTCTATAGGATGCAAATGGGTCTATAAAGTCAAGTATAGAGCTAATGGATCCATTGAAAGAAAGCTCGATTAGTGGCGAAGGGATATACGCAACGAGAAGGTTTCGACTATCACGAAACTTTTTCTCCAGTAGCTAAAGATGTTACCGTCCGCTCATTTTTATCAGTTGTAGCCATCCATGATTGGACGTTACACCAAATGGACATTCATAACGCCTTTCTCCATGGAGATCTAGATGAAGAAATTTACATGGATATTCCTCAGGGCTTACGGAGACAGGGGGAGAATAGAGTATGTCGTCTCCGCAAATCCCTTTATAGGCTGAAACAAGCTTCCAGACAATGGTATGCTAAATTTGCTAATGCTCTCATCAGTGCAAACTTCAAACAATCTAAATATGATTATGCCTTATTTACGTGGACCAAAGGTACGTCATCTATTTACTTGATGATTTATGTTGATGACATTCTTATCATGGGAAATGATGAAGTTGCAATAAAGAGCCTGAAGAAATATTTACATACTACATTTCATATAAAAGATCTGGGAGCGCCAAAATATTTTCTTGGGATTGAGATTGCTCGATCCCACCAAGGAATCTCCCTCAATCAGAGGAAGTTTGTGTTGGAAATTATATCAGAAGCTGGCTTGTCAGGATGCAGGCCAGCCGTCATTCCTATCGAGCAAAATATCAGATTGACTGCAGTAGATCACACTGGAGAAACTTCTCAGGATGATCCTATATTACAGGATCCGACGAGTTATCGAAAACTCGTTGGAAAACTTATTTATCTGACTATGACCAGGCCTGATATATCATATGCAATGCAAAATCTCAGTCAACTTATGCACAAACCAAAGGAATCCCATATGAATGCCGCTTTAAAGGTCGTGAAGTATTTGAAGGGATGTCCAGGACTCGGGATACTTCTATCTAGAAGATGCAACATGGAAATGACAGCATATTGCGATGCAGATTATGCAACGTGTCCTATGAGTCGAAGATCCATAACTGGGTTTTGTATTAAGTTGGGAGATTCTCTTCTTTCATGGAAAACCGAGAAGCAAGCAACGGTTTCTCTATCCTCAGCTGAAGCGGAATATCGGGCTATGGCAAAGACCACATGTGAAATTGTGTGGATGCGAGGATTACTTGGTGATCTCGGAATATAGCTAAAAGGACCGACGAGATTATTCTATGACAACTAGTCAGCTCTAAAGCTTGCAACAATTCCTGTAATGCACGAGAGGACCAAGCACATAGAGGTGGATTGCCATTTTACTTGGGAGAAGATTCAAGAAGGGACAATCGAGACAAGAGGGATTGGAACTGCTGAACAACCTACAGATGTGTTTACCAAAGCCCTATGTCAAAAACAACATGCATATCTACTGAGCAAGCTAGGCGTCTTGGACATCTACAAGCCATCAGCTTGAGGGGGAGTGTTGGAAGATATGCAGAAGATTCTTGAAATATATCGGGAATTGATTTATTCACATTCTGATTGTAAAGAATCAATTAGACATTAGATTGATTTGTAAGATATTACATTGCCTTTCTTTGTGTATACATTTTGTAATATAAACAGCAAAGCCATGTACATTGATAACAGTCAGAATACAAGAAAATCTTCTACCAAAAAACCTTGTCCTTCTTTCCTCCGCTTCTTGCTTGCCTTCGGTTTCTGACAGAAACATATTTGAAAAACAATTGATAATTGCTTTTGTGTGCCCGAGGGCTTTGCCCTAACTGCCAGTTGGTTTTTCCAGGTGCTGCGTACTACTCCGCTCAAGAAATGCAACAGGAGAAGTGAAGCTGTTTGCCCCAATATTTAGATTCACGGCTCGACTTTGGATGATATGGACTGATGTATCATTGGGAAAGGTTTGGCCAAAAAATGGCTGGATCGAAAATAGCTATATGATCTGCACACCTTACCTTTCAGCCTGTAAGTAGAGAACACTTTTTTCTTTCCATGAAGAACAAACTGCTGAAACTGCTATCAATAGACAAAAGTAAAGATCACAAGAGCCATACAACTTTCAGTTCAAAGTATGGATTGCGACAGTCCCTGAATATGGCAAAATAAGTCGACCCTGTAGATCTGCTCCTTCAAGTTCTTGAGCCCACGCTTCAATTTTCCCATGGCCAGCAACACTTTGGTGAGATTTTCGTCGAAGGAGGACATGACCTCCCTCAATTGAGTCCTCTTGGCACAAGACTCCACTTAAGCCTTTTCTCCAACAACAGCAATAGGGATAACATCTGATTCCAACATTCACCTGGTATGCACTACCAACTCTCTTAACCATTCTCTCTACTGCTCAGTCTAATACCATTTGTCAGAGGGTAGAAACTTGAGATCGTGAACCGTGCAGCACCTAGGCTTCACATGACTCATTCACCCCTTACTGTAATCGTCTAAGCTCAGCCTACCACTGAACTATTGCTCACTTGCTCACTTGGCCCATCTTGAATCATACGGACGAGTGTTTACACTTGAACTGATAGTTATTCTTGTAATTGAAATTCCAACCAGCTAGCTTGCCCTTGACATCATTATCAACACCTCTATAAAAAAAAAAAAAAAATCAATGTTTGAGGAGGAGGAATGTGACATTTGGATGCTGCAACGTTCTCTCTAAGAATACTTGAATGTCCTCTTATGAAAATTACAATTGACTGCAGTAGTGGCAGGGTTTGGGGTTTAGTTAATACTGATGGTCACAAGTTAATGTAGATTGGATGAGCAGATCCTTCTTCTGAAAATAGCATTTTTGTCGAACCCGAGAGCGATCACAATCAGAGTAGGAAAGGTTCCATTCATGCTACTAGCATATCCTTTGCAGGCTTTTAGCGATCAAATTTCCAAAATAAAAGTAAGCTGCTCCAATTTTTTGTCTTCCAAGAGGAAAGGTTGACATGTAAGCTCTGTGGAGAGAAGTATGGTTAACCAGGCGTATTATACCTGCTCTAGGAGCTGAAGAAGCTTTGTATCGATTTTCATCTCTTCTATGAGACATCATCTGGTATCTGGTCAGAGTTGTAGATTGAATAGAATTACACGGAGAGGGAAAATTCCTACTTCTGGTTTGAAAGTGACTGTTGAGTTTTGCCACCTTGGAATGTTATGCTAGGAAGTGTGCTTTGAATACAATTCAGTGGCAATGTACCACACGTAAAAGTTGCTGTGGCCAATTTTTATGATAGTGCCTAGAACACACTATAAGAATGAAGCATCTATCTTTGGCTGGCCACGCCAATATAGCTCAATCCAAATCCATGCAAAGCATTGTTCTATAACAAGCTCTGTTAAACATTCCATACCCATTAGGTTGAAGGCACTCTGGTTGCCTGAGAATGAGGAATGTCGCACAGTGTTGTTGATTAATGGGGGCCTTTTTCAGACGAATCAAGAGTCGGTTCTTTTCCAAGGAAAGAGTCCCCTTATGAAGCATTGTCCTATAGCAAGTGTTAAACAGTGCATACCCAATGGGTTGGAGGCACTCTAATTGCCCGAGAGCGAGGAATGTCGTGCAATGTTGCTAATCAAGGGGAGAGTTTTTTTGTGACGGATCGAGAGTCAATGCTTCTCCAAGGAAAGAGTCCCCTCGTGACCTCAACTTTTGCGGGATCTTTCTTTCGCTGCTGAGTAAATCACGGAGCTTGTTTTCCAGGTGATGCTTCCAATGCTTCCAAGCCATTATTGTTAACATGAGCTGTCAATTAAGGCCTCAATAGGAGAGTTTTTCTATTTAAGGTCTTTATATATACATATGTATCTTCTTATTTGTAGGAGATCTCCTGATTTGTAGTGATTTATAGGAGATCTCCAGATTTGCAGGAGATTCTAGGATGGTTACGTCGGTGTATATATGCATGGTTATATTCTTGTAAAAAGTATGGAACACAGTAGTGAAAAATTGTTTTACTGTTCAACATGGTATCAGAGCAAATGATCTAGGGACTCTGTGTTCTGATCACAATCCGAATTCCTTGTTGTGGCGTAGTCACGCGGTGGTTTCGTGTGGATTGCCACACTGACTGCACCCTTTATCGGGATTCATGGCGGATGACAAGCCACCCATCAAGATAATTCCTCCGGCTCTAGCGGAAGGCACTGTAGTCCCGCATCAGGCTTCGGGAGGTACTTCCACTACTGATGCACTCCCTGAATCCTTGATGTCCAAGTTGACACAAATCTTGACTCACCATCAAGCCTCACCTTCTCATGCTGAAAACTCCGCCCCACCAATTGCAGTCAAGTTGGATGGCCGTAATTATGGCCTTTGGTCCCAAGTTGTCGAGACATATATCTCCGGGAAGGACAAATTGGGATATATCAATGGGGATTTCCCACCCCCACTTCCGACCGACCCTAATTTTCGGAAGTGGAAGACTGACGACAGTACAGTTAAAGGATGGCTCATCAATTCCATGGACCCAGCGTTGATTGGGAATTTTATCCGTTTCCCAACAGGTAAAGGCAGTATGGGATTCGATGGCTACTACGTTCTTTGATGGCATCGATGTCTCCCAAGTGTATGATTTAAAGCGATGTTTATCTCGACTAAAGCAAGCAGGCGGCCCGATTGAAAAGTATTATAATGATCTTCAGGGTTTATGGTGGGAGGTTGATTTTCGACGGCCTAATCCCATGACTTGTCCTCGTGATATCGAGCGCTACAACACTCTTGTGCAAGAAGACCGTGTATATCTTTTCCTTGACGGGCTTGATGACCGCCTTGACAAAGTCAGGGCTGATGTTCTACAGATGCATCCCTTCCCGACGGTGGAGCAAGCGTACGCCAGGGTGAGGCAAGAGGATGTATGTCAAGCTGTTATGTTATCTTCAATTGAACCATCTAGCACCGCGGCAGCCCTAGTGTCGCGTGGTGGAAATGTTATCTCACACTTTCTCGAGGCCAACAATGACTCCAAAGCTCTCTAGATGGTCCCTCCTAATACTGCGTCTAGTGGAGGGAGGACTAACAAAGGTTCGAAGGCTAAACCACAACATCCAGGAGGCTGTACTCATTGTGGTAATGCTAAACATACAAAAGATACTTGTTTTAAATTGCACGGTTATCCGGATTGGTGGAAGGAGTTGCAGAATAAGAAAAAGACAGAAAATGCTATAGGACAGGGGCAGGCATCATTGGCTACCGGGACCTCACCCCTTTCCTTAGTACCGCAGGTAGATGCTACCAATACTTCTGATGCGGCTCCTGAAGGTAACACTGGGTGTGCACTTGTTAGTAATTCTCAGTGTGGCGGGGAGGGGTGGATTGTTGATTTTGGGGCAACGAATCACATGACACCCAATCGTAATGATATTATATGCTACACTACTCCGATGAGATAGAGTATCTATAATGCGAATGGCACTAGCTATCCTATCACTGGGGCTGGCAATGTTGATCTTACACCTTCTTTATCATTGTCTCACACTTTATTAGTGCCCTCTCTGTCTAACCGGTTACTCTCTATTGGCCAACTCACTGATGCTTTGAAGTGTTGTGTTCTTATGTATCCATCTTTTTGCTTATTTCAGGATATCCTCACGAAGGAGATTATTATTGTGGACCTGAGCAGGTCCTTAAAAGGCTCAAGGGGAAAACCACCCAGCCGGAGGAAGTTCCTCCAATGGGAAAATAACCCAACAGGAGGGAGAACCTCCCCGGGGTGAGAGACCCCAGCTGGGTGCCCCGTATTCCCTTGGGATGGGAAGAAAAATAAACTCACCCCACTGCCCCTCCCGCCACCATAGTCCGGTTAATACCGGCTAAGGGAGGCGCACACCGGTGAAGACCGGGTTGGAGGCCACCGGCCACTCTCCACGGAGATTAGGACCGGCAGGATCAACCTGTCTAATGAGTCTGGTGCGGGAACTCACTGATGCTTTGAAGTGTTGTGTTCTTATGTATCCATCTTTTTGCTTATTTCAGGATATCCTCACGAAGGAGATTATTGGTCGTGGTACTAAAAGGGGGGGCTGTACTATGTTGATGACTTTCATGCAGGCCGAGCACATCACACAAGTAATGGGTCTACTAATAAAGAGAAAGCGATTTGGTTATGGCATCGTCATTTAGGACACCCGTCTTTTGGGTATTTAAAACATTTATTTCCAAAATTGTTTCATAATTTGTCAGATACTAAATTCCAATGTGAGACATGTATTTTGGCAAAAAGTCATCGTGCCTCTTTTCCTTTGAGTTTTAATAAAAGCATCAGGCTGTTTTCTTTGGTTCATTTGGACGTGTGGGGCGCTTCACCGCTTACTACTCTATTTGGGATTCGTTGGTTTGTAACATTTGTGGATGATTGTACCCGGATGTCTTGGGTTTATTTAATGAAACATAAAGATGAAGTGGCAACAATATTCCGTATGTTTCATCGGATGATTGCAACAGAGTTTGGGACTCAAATTCAAGTCCTTCGTAGCAACAATGGTGGGGAATATATTAACCAGCATCTTGCAGTTTACTATCAGGACCACGGGCTTATACATGAAACGTCTTGCACTAGGACACCCCAATAGAATGGTATCGCTGAAAGGAAGAACCGCCATATCCTCGAGACGGCACGAGCACTCCTCATAGGTGGTCAGGTTCCATCTCGTTTTTGGGATGCCGCCATGGTTAAAGCGGTACATTTGATGAATAGAATGCCCTCTCGTGTGTTGAATTTTCAGATCTCACTTCAAGCACTTGCATCCTATGTTCCTCTTCCTTCCACTCATGACACTACCTCCCAAAGTGTTTGGGTGTGTGGCGTACGTCCATCTCCACAAGAACCAATGGACAAAACTTGATCCGTGTGCGATGAAGTGTGTTTTCATTGGTTCTGGCACTCATCAAAAAGGATACCGTTGTTACAATCCGGCTACCAAGAAAACCCACATCACAATGGATGTCACATTCGTTGAGTCCGAATTATTTTTTCCCACACCCAATTGTACCTTTCAGGGGGAGACTTCTAGTGAAAGGACAAATTGGTGGGAATGTGGTGTGATGGCAAGGCTTGCAGCTGATTTTGCTTTTAAAAAAAATGACCCCGCAATGCCAACACCTAACACAAGGACTGGTAACACACAAGCTAAGCTGTAAGTTGACAAGCGGGTTCACATGCTGCAGCAGGCAGCGTTGGCCAGCAATGGTGTGGTCACAAATCATGGTGGGACAATGGAAAATGAGCAGCAGTACACAAAGGAATTTGATCATCAAGCTGATTTGGTGCAAGATACACATAAACAATCTCAAGAACAGCTCCCTCCACTTCAAAATACCCATTTTTTAGTACCTAACAATTCTCCTGAGGATACTCCTGAGGTAAGTTCTCTTACCACACAGAATTTGTCTGTTGATACTGATTTAGCTGTTTGTTATAAATTGCCCGATAGACATAATCGCGGCAAGGCTCCTAATAGGTACCCTCTAAATGTGGAAGAACGAAGGTTGAAGTATCCAATTACTAATTATGTTTTGACAAAGTAGTTATCGGGACCTTTAAAGGCATTTGTCTCGAATGTCTCTGCAAGTAGAGTTCCTAGTGGAGTATAGGAGGCATTGAGGGATCCCAAGTGGGTTCAAGCAATGCAAGAAGAGACGGAGGCTTTACAGAAAAATAAGACTTGGAGACTTGTCGAGTTACTGAAGGGAAAGAAGGCAGTAGGATGTAAATGGGTCTTCACCATCAAATATAAAGCAGATGGTTTTGTTGAGAGGTACAAGGCACGTCTTGTAGCAAAGGGATATACCCAAACCTATGGCGTGGACTACCAGGAAACATTATCTCCAGTTGCAAAACTGAACACTGTGCGGGTATGTTATCATTGCAGCAAATTTGGACTGGCCCTTACATCAATTTGATGTAAAGAATGCGTTCTTACATGGAGATTTGGAAGAAGAGATCTACATGGAAATTCCACCAGGATATGCGTGTGCTGATAAATCGGAAGTGGTATGTAAACTCGAGTGGTCGTTGTACAGATTAAAGCAATCACCACGGGCTTGGTTTGGTCGCTTTAGCTCTGCAATGAAAAGGTATGGGTACACTCAAAGTAATTCAGACCATACGTTGTTCCTGAAATGGTAGCATAACAAAGTGGCAGCATTGATTATATACGTAGATGACATGATCATCACAGGGGATGACATAGAGGAGATCACAAAACTTCAAAGGAAACTGGCAAATGAGTTCGAGATGAAGAACTTAGGGGGCCTGAAATATTTTTTCAGTATTGAAGTGGCGATCAAATGATGGTATATTCTTGTCTCAACGAAAGTATGTGTTGGACTTGTTGGCTGAGGTGGGGATGTTGGATTGCAAACTTGCTGATACCCCTATAGTATAGAATCATAAACTTGGAGTTTTCCCTAATCAGGTATCGACCAATAAGGACCGATATCAAAGGTTGGTAGGGAGATTAATTTATCTATTGCACACTCGGCTTGACATTGCATATGCTGTAGGAATTGTAAGTCAATTTATGCACGCTCCTAGTCAAGATCATATGAATGCTGTAGTTCAAATTTTACACTACTTGAAGTCAGCACCAGGAAAAGGACTTTTCTTTGCAAAGAATAATCACCATGAGGTGGAAGGATTTACGGATGCTGATTGGGCTGGCAATACCTCGGATAGGAGATCGACGTCAGACTACTTCACATTTGTGGGAGGAAACTTGGTTACATGGAGGAGCAAGAAACAAAAAATAGTAGCTTTGTCAAGTGCTGAAGCTGAGTTTCGGGGGATGGCTAAAGGACTATCTGAGCTTTTGTGGCTAAAGAAGTTGGTGACAGATCTTGGTTTTCCACCTACATTAGGAATGCGATTGTTTTGTGATAATAAGACCGCGATTCAGATTTCCCACAACCCAGTTCAACATGACTGCACTAAACATGTTGAAGTTGATAGGCATTTTATCAAGCAAAATCTGGATGATAGGGTGATGAGTTTTTCATTTATCAAATCTGAAGACCAGTTGGCAGACATACTTACAAAGGCTGTATCGAGTCGAGCTTTCCACAGCTCACTTGTCAAGCTGGGTATCAAAGATATTTTCTCACCAGTTTGAGGGGGAGTGTTAACATGAGCTGTCAATTAGGACCTCAATAGGAGAGTTTTTCTATTTAGGGTCTTTATATATATATGTATCTTCTGATTTGTAGGAGATCTCCTGATTTGTAGTTATTTATAGGAGATCTCCAGATTTGTAGGAGATTCTGGGATGGTTACGTTGGTGTATATATGCGTGGTTATATTCTTGTAAAAAGTATGGAACACAGTAGAGAAAAATTGTTTTACTGTTCAACAATTATCACTTAAGCAATCAGTATATCACGGGATATTAGAGTTTCATATGGACAGATTGAAGATTGAGGGTGAATCTTTTTCCCCCTTTAATGGTCCTATTAGAATGGGGGCTTGAGCACCTCATTTATGTGATATGCGGGGTTGGATATGTCAGCTTCTGACACGTTAATTATATAGGCTTGTATTGTTGTTTGTGGAGTTTTGGATTTCATCTGAGCGTTTGGAAGGATAATCAAAGATCTTCGTTGTAATCACCCAAAGCGAAGTCGAATCTAATGTACTCTGGAGTGTACTCCAAATGCATGTTGTGGTTTGAATTTACTTTGATACCAGAAGTTTCCGGCTTGTTGCATCCGCTTATTTGCTCTATCTTACTGAACGTATATGCAGGAGCACGATGAAATTACAGTTCCTTCTCTTGTGGACAAGATAGGGTTCTTTAGCCTTTCGCGTCTTCTTCTCCGTTGCGATTGAACAGGGGAGCTGCACCAGAAGACTTGTAGTTGACTTATTATCATGACTTTCACTGCAGGTCGAATTGCGTTGACGGTCTTTTTTAGTCGTCCAGAGTCCCGTCATCATACACTTTTTCCCCTGGAAATCTGCTCCGTGCATGGTACATGTGGGGCACGCTTGTCCGATCTGACCTGCCCCACCTTTGCATTTTCTCGGTCAAAATTCCTAGACTGAGACGTCATGGATCCTCCTGTCCGGGGTATGTCACTTTTGTATTTTCTCGGTCCAGATTCCTAGATCGAAACGTCATTGATGCTCTGGTCCTGTGGCATGCACCCCTCCCCTTTTTCCCTTCTCCTTTTTTTCTTTCCCTTTCTGTCATGCTTGCGCTTGGCCCTTTTTATTGGAGCTGAGGCCGTCCACTTTTCTTGTTCTCCTCTCCATCTTCTTCGGTTCGTCTCGAATTGTAAGGATTGCCAGTGAAGTCGCTACTTCGGTTCATGTGCGTGTCAAGGTATTGGCGTTCAGGAACATCTGAAGTGCTTCAATCCACGGATTCCTCCATATGTAGTTTCTCAAGATTTGCCACGTAAAGTTTGTATGATGGTAGAAGTTATTTTAGTTACTTTGTCAATTGTTCAATTTTGCTCGAGTTCAAGCATGCATGCAGGTGTGGCAAACAAATAGGAAAGCGTACATACATGGACATGAGATTAAAAGATTGTCAAGTTTTTTCGTTCAAAGATATTTCCTTGTTTTTAGGATTCTCGATAGCATTTCAATAGAAAATGACTCTGATGCTGTTTTTGTTAATTCAAACTAGCATTTTGACGTTGGTCGGCGGTTGTACTCCGACCACCGTGATTGGCTAATGCTTGAAAGTGAACCGGTTCACGGGCATTGTTTTTTTTTTTTTTTTTTTTTTTGTTAAAAAAAAAAAAGACACGTATTGTTCCTTGGTGACCATTAGTTGCAAGCTCCAGCTCCGTGGACTCGCTCACACCGCAAACCGTCTCATCATCAGCAGCTGACCGTGAATTCTTTGAGCCGGTCCCGTTTTGGAAATAAAAAATCCAAATAGGGTAATTTTCTTGAACTAAATTTCATCTTGATACTATTGCCAAAATTGAAATATTTGATGTCAATAGTGATTTCATCGAGACTTTAGGCATTATCCAATAGGATATTATTGGCAAAAAAAAAAAAACTTTAATTGCTAATTTGATCCGTAAGACTTCGGATTATTTTTTTAATTATGTTGATTTTGATGATATTTTGACTTTAAAATCATTAAAATTATTAATTTGATCCATGAGACTTTGGATCAATTTTTAATTATTTTGATTTTTCTTGACTGTTGTGATGTTTAGGGTTAGAATAATTGTTAATTTAATTCATGAGACAATGAATTATTTTTTCAATTATTTTAATCATTTATTTGATATATTGGATATAATGCTTATATTTGGAAATTGCTTGTTTTGAAAAAATCCAAAAAAAATCAAATTGTGTATCAAAGTTTCTTAAAAAAATCAACTCGCACTAGTAATCCTCTTCCCCGATGATTCTCTCAAATCGAATCTTTTCCTTACAGATCACGTGAATCGACGTGCCAAAATCGAGCTCGGAGGAGGCGAGGCTTTCCACAAGGGGAGAGCCCATCGATCGCCCGATTCACTCGCACGTGGTGAGGGTCCGTTCCCGCACCAACAGGAGGAACCGCCAGCCTCCGTAGCGCTTCATCAGGCCGAGATATTGGACTTGATCGCCGGAGCAGGTGCTGGTGAGGTGCGTGTCGTCCCTTTATAGACAGCCATCTCTTCATGGCGTGGACCCTCGGCTTCTTTCGTGAGCATCGCCTGAGCCTTTGCCGTATAGATCAGGGTTCCCTGACGGACGAGGTAGAGAGACAGTACCCTCGGCAGTGGAGATATGTCAGGTTGCTAGGGTCTTGCCGTTCTACCCTTTGCATTGCTAATGTGGCCGACCGTAAGGTTGCTATATGGGATCCGATCTCTGATCACCATAGCGTCTTGCCACCAGATGCTGAGATACTCCATGGATTGGGTCTCTCTGTTTATGGATTTGGGTATGACAAACTCAATGCTGAGTTTGTGTTGTTGAGGGTGGTTCAGACCTTGCGAAGGCCAATTGTATCTGAAGTTAGCATCTATAAATCAGAAGCTAACGTGTGGAGGCGGCTTCAAGGGATGCCATACTTTCTGGTTGAGCCGGGCAGAATGGGGATTTACCTGCGTGGCCGTCTGCACTGGATAATGAGACGTGAGTGGGTGCGAAATTCGGCAAAAGTGTTGGTGGCTTTTGATATTCGTACTGAGAGTTTTGTGGAGGTGGACCAGCCTAATGTTATAGACAATAGGCTTCGCATGGATTTGGCCGTCTTGGAAGAGCATCTTTGCCTTACCGTTTATCGTGAGCCAGGGGTTGTCGATGTGTGGATTATGAGAGAATATGGATTGAACCGAACATGGGATGTGTTGTTCTCGCTACGTGACCACTGGTGGAGTTTCCGACCTGTCCGGCCATTGGCTTACTCCCAGGATGGTGGTCAAGTTTTGGTGGAAGTGGGTAGTGAGACTACGACTCTTGGTTGTTACAATTTATGTACCAAAGACATCGAGCAATTACACCATATAAACGGCATGCCAAGGACCTTCATAGCAGCAGAAACTTTTTCGTGGTATTAGAGAACTGCCAAGATATGGGGTAAGTATTTCATGAAAAGTAGCTAGTTCTTTCGCGTTTTGTAGATAGGCCTTTAATTAATAACCTGGTTAGATGTGAAGTAAAAGAAACTTTTTTCCTCGGCATAAATATACTGCTTGAGGATAGCTCTTTTTAGAGGAAGAAGATCTGTTCAACTGATGCGAGGGATGGTGGGATCCTCTCTTTTTTGTGGACTAGATAACTTTGGGAATTCAAGGAGAATTCAAGGAGAGCTACTAAAGTGGTTTTGTGATCTAATTAATTTGAAAATATGGACAAAGAATAGAGGAGATGATTGAGAAATAAGGGGAGCTAATGTGGGAATTGGGAACTTGGAATTGAAGATTACAAGCCAAATCATGTTTCAAAAAAACAAAATAGTCGTGTACTCCTTTATTTTTATCTGTATTTTTGCTGATGAAAGAAAGAATAAGGTTGTTTGAAAGGAGAATCCATGCTATAGGAGAGGAGTCTATGCGTAGTGCATGTGAGTAGAACACATTCACTAAGATTTCTGTGGAAACAATAGGTTAGAGAACATCTATTTAAGAGCTAAAACGGACAAAAAAGAAAAAGGGAACGTTTTTCATTGCTCTAATTTGTAGGGTACCAATGAGTTGGATCGAAGTTCCCTTCATCGCAATTACTGTTTTATTCAACATGTTAGCTTTGGGACCACGGAAATTAAGGGAAAAAGACGCGTGTTACTTTATTCTAATTACGTTCCATCGACCGTACCGTTATGGCTGCTTAATGATAGATTTAATTGTCGGTTTGCTTAGTCTATTAGCGGGGGACTAATACCTGCCATTAGTTATCATTGTTATATAGAATCTGCAACATAATGTCTCTGGTAAATATTTTGGTGACTTGGCTTACTCGATTTTCACTCTTGTTGTAGGTCTTTTAGTTACCTAGAAGCTGCCTTCCTCTTGTCCAGGTACGACAACCTTCCAGACTATTTCCAGCTACTCTCTGAGCTAATGTAGTCGGGTAAGTGATTTTGCCGAACAAACTTCATCGAGCATGATATTTTGTAAATAGGACTTTAATTAAGAAAATACAGCTCCATTTGGGCTGTCTATCTTATTGAGGAGGGAGGCGGACATTTATTGTACCTAATTAGTGAAATTTGCATTGGATAGTGTTTTCCTTCTCTTGATAAACCATCCTATGATGGCACATGCTGTCTTGTCCCATTGGTATGACATGCAATGGAGGAATGAAACGGGAGCGAAAGTTTTAGATATCTAGTATGAAGGAGATCTTGAAGGATTCTATTGGCGAGTTTCCCTGACATTTGCACTTTATAACTTGACATATATGAGGTGCTTTATAGAGTTTATTTGGATCCTGTCGTGTTTGTTCGATGTCGTTGATGCATCATTCGTGATAACTTTTAGACATAAATTGCTATAAAAAATGAAAACCTTTTCTGTTTACTAACTATTTCAAGTAAGAGATCATTTTTTCCAAATCGTTCATCTTTTGCAAAGTAAACAAAACCTTAAAGTCTTGCTTCTTTCCTTTGATTTTGCCTTGTAACATCGTCACAGGAACATTCAAAGTGCTTCAATTTGAATTCCTCCTTGTGTAGTTTCTTAGAATTGCCATGTAAAGTTTGTACGATGGTAGACACTAGTTACAAGTTACTTGCTTAATTGCTCAATTTGCTCAGAGTTCGAGCACATATTCAGGTGCGGTAAGAAAACAGGAAAGCGTTTATATATGGACTTGAGATTGGATGATCACCAAGATATTTGTTTGAACTTGTTATTTGAATTCTCGACAGCATTTCAATATGAAAAGACTTCGATACTGTTTTTCTAATCCAAACTAGCATTTCAATGCTGACCATCGGTTGTGTAGTCTGACCACAATGACTAGCTATGCTTGGAAGTGAACCGGTTCACGGAAACAAAGGCATTGCTAGTTACTCAAGCATCCTCATTCACCCTTTACCTTATCACCAACTTTACGCTTCCATCCATAATACAACCTCAAGCTGTCACACTGAATGAGCCAATTTATGAAGCCATCCATTCTACAAAGGTAACAATTTAAGGAGTAAAATTACTAAAATTCTGGGTTAGATGAAGTAGAGGTAGCTAAATTTTATATTATATAAACGGGCCAATTTGAATTGGATCATTTTCAATCCAATCTAATTTCGATGCTATCCACTCATTTGACGGGTGAACCAATTGGCTACAAGCCCAATTGCTTCAATTTGCCACCGTTAATAGTTAGTCAATCCTCATAAATGGCATAAGCTTATAACATTGTTGCTTCCAATCAGTTTGAAACTTTCATCGTATGAGAATTTTTTTCCCTCCCAATTAATGATATCTTACGCGTGTTAGATTGTCCTTTTGTTGGTAAAACTATTTCCAGAAAACAACTTGTAAGTGCTTCTGCGTGGCCAAGGCTTGCCATGATTGCTAATTAGTTTTTCCCCATGTGCCCTGTGTATTGGTAAGAGAAGGAAATGCAATAGGAAAAATGAGCCAAGAGGACGTGCCATAATTTTTGTACTACACTCGTTTTAAATGTCAAAAAATTTCAAACAGTCATTAAGTGCCTTTAAAGATGCCGTTGAAGTCCTTTCTTGCCCCACTTTAAGGATTCAAGACTAAAGTAGGTTGCAATTCAAAACCTAACCCCTGTTTCCACTTGCAAATCAAAATCAATGCTTCATCTCAAACGCCACGCCCCTCCTCCTTCGGCCACCACCACCATCATCATTTGAACTCCCTCTCTTTCTCTCTCTCTCTCCCTAAGTCCTCGGTGCCCATAATTCCTCCTCCCTTCATTTTGAAAGCCACGTCGCATTATTTATTCTAAAACAATGGCACGTGATATTTTCGGCAACACGAGTGGCCAATATAACTTGAATGATCGATTTTTAGAAGTCGTGGCACTTAAATGATGTCGTGGCACTTAAATGATCACCTGGAAAGTTACAGCGACAAAATGAGCATCGTACGATGGCGCTGTTAGTGTCCTTCTCCAAAGAATTGAGGAGCCAAAAGCTAGTTGCTTTTTAGTAGTGGGATAAGTGGCTTAACTTTTGACAATCTTTTGAAGGACAGGAATATTAATGGATTTATCCGAACTGCATATTTTTACCTTTCCAAGCAGTAGAGAAGTAAAATTTTCGTTCCATGAAAACGAACGGCCAAAATTGCTGTCAGCAGAACGCAAAGAGGAACAAATTAGCACAAGAAAACCTACTGTCAGACAAGTGTCACGGGCCGATCGATTGGGATCGTGACCGTGCGGCGACTCGGGCACTTTAGGATCGGGATGGATCGCTGAAGCGCCTAAGCCAAGCCTTTCACAGTCGAACGCTCACTCGCTCGCCTTACCCGGATCGTAGAGAGAGAAAGAATCTAGAGAGAGGAGCTCTGGAAAGAAGACTTGCTTTGTATTGCGGAAGTAGTGGATGATTACAACTGAAGGAGGACACCCCTTTTTATAGTTGAGGGCCTCGGATTACAACCTTTGATCTTGTATTCTACGGGCGGACGAGATCGTACCGCCTCAACTACCGGCATAAGTGCCAACTACCGTCTACCAACATAAATAAACGGAACGGAATACCGTAATCTAGCTAAATGACAGGTTCGCCCGCTCTTGTAATTTGGAGAGAAGGTTTGGTGGGAATCCGAGTGAGAGCAGGAGGTCCACGGGCGAGTTGGGGTCGACTCTGGGGAACCTCTCGGGTCGTCCATCTTTCGGCCCGTGACATTCTCCCCCACTCATTCGAGCGACGTCCTCGTCGCTCTCAGCTCGGCGAGCAGCCTTGCGAGCTTTGGCACGAGCCTTCTTGTTCTTGTTGCGCTTCGCTCGGACGGTCATGAACGAAGGACCACAACCTTCAATGATGAAGTCGGACGCACGCGGTTCGGTCTTCGGCTTGGACGGAACACATGGCACGCACTCAACCTCGGGGAAGAGCGCTTGGATGGGCATAGCGTTCGTTGGAGTCGGATCCAACTCAACCTTCGGCTTCACCTTGGACAGCTTGTTGATGCGCATGACAGCCTTCAAGCTCTTGTCGAGGCGACGGATCGACGCGATGGTCTTGGTGTCGACCACTCCTTTGATCATGGGGATCATGGACGGGCATTTTTGATCGAGGAGCATCAAACACTTGGTCCTCATGTCGATCATGGCTATCGAAAAATTGCATTCCAAGTATGAGATCATAGTCGTCAAGAGGGATTACCTCGAACGCCATTCGGCCCTTCCATCCACCAATCTTGACGTCCACGTCGGGTGTTGATCCTACGCCATGGAAGTCGCCCGAATTGATCGGCTTGTACGACTTCTCGGATGGCTCAACGGGAAGCTTCAAGGTTTTCGCAACCTCGGTCGACATGAACATGTTGGATGCGCCGGTGTCGACCAAAGCATAAAGCGTTAGGCCGCCCACTTCGACCTCCACGAAGAACATGTCGGTGTTTGGAGTGATCCCTTCTCCTTTGGTCGGCGATCGGGCTCGGGCCGAGTTGATCATCTTCACAGCCCCAATCCGGATCTGCCGTTTGTCTTCTTTTTGTGCCTCTTTCTCTTCCTCAATGGCAAGGAGAGCGTTGAGACGGTTCCTCTTCGGGCACTTTTGGGTCCAGTGTGGACCTTTGCAGAGAAAGCAAGGAGAGGGTGGAGGTTGATCGTACTTACTCGTGTAGTCGATCGGTGGTCGACCTCTTTGGAAGGACGGCTTGGAAGACCCTTCTCCCCACGTCTTGGCTCGGCCGACTTGATCGGGCACACCTCGGGGAGTGTTTCTACCTTCGTCGTCGAGTCGATCCGACCTCCATTCTCTTGCTCGGTTGTTTCTCGGTTCAACCCTGGTGAGGTCGACGAGTGACTCGGCCATGCTCAGCGCACGCGCCAGACTACTCACATCCCGCCGCTTCAGCTCAAGTTGTGCCCATGGCTTGAGTCCATCCATGAACGCTCCGAAAGCCTCCTCTTCGCTCAGGTTGCGAATCTGGAGTTTGAGCTCCGTGAACTCCTTCACGTACTCTCGGATCGTGCCTCTTTGCTCGAGGCGATGGAGCATGCTACGAGCTTCTTGTTGAGCGAACTCGGGGAAGAAGTAGTCGCGGAATTCCCTCACGAAGTCGTCCCACGTGTTCACGGGATCAGCACCGCGTCTACTCTCATCGCACCTATTTCGCCACCACAGCATCGCCGTATCAGACAAGAACATGGAAGCGGTTCGTACCTTGATCGACTCGTCTTGTATGTTGACAGCGCCGAAGTACTGCTCCATGCTCCACACGAAGTTGTCCACCTCTTGGGCGGATCGGTTGCCTTTGAACTCCTTTGGCTTCGGGACCTCGATCTTGGTCACCGTTTGAGCAGGCGCCGCACCATTCGTGATGCTTAACTTGCATAGGGCGAGCTCGGTCTTGAGCTCTTGGATCTCGGCCTTCATGGCTTCGACCTCGTCCCTACACGGGCTTACCTCCTCAATTATTTGGACGCGCTCGTTCAAACCATCGATCGATGCTTCGAGAGCTTCGTCTTTGTCGAACAATGGAGCCGTGGCTTGGTTGATGCCGGTCGTGAAGTCTTCACGGATTAAGCCTTCAACCTCCATGATCCGGTCTCGCACGTCGTCAAGACCTTCCATGAGTTCGAACACAGCAGTCCGGACCTTCGCGATCTTCTCATCGAACGTAGCCGCAGCGTCCACCGACTGATCTCTCTTCTTTGCTTTGCTGCGCGTGTCTATGCCAGGCGCATTCTCTCCAACCACAGCTGCATCGTGGCTCGACATTCTTTCAAACAGTTGGTGCTCTTCAATCTCTTGGAAACGAATCTCTCTTTAGCTCTGATACCACTTGTCACGGGCCGATCGATTGGGATCGTGACCGTGCGGCGACTCGGGCACTTTAGGATCGGGATGGATCGCCGAAGCGCCTAAGCCAAGCCTTTCACAATCGAACGCTCACTCACTCGCCTTACCCGGATCGTAGAGAGAGAAAGAATCTAGAGAGAGGAGCTCTGGAAAGAAGACTTGCTTTGTATTGCGGAAGTAGTGGATGATTACAACTGAAGGAGGACACCCCTTTTTATAGTTGAGGGCCTCGGATTACAACCTTTGATCTTGTATTCTACGGGCGGACGAGATCGTACCGCCTCAACTACTAGCATAAGTGCCAACTACCGTCTACCAACATAAATAAACGGAACGGAATACCGTAATCTAGCTAAATGACAGGTTCGCCCGCTCTTGTAATTTGGAGAGAAGGTTTGGTGGGAATCCGAGTGAGAGCAGGAGGTCCACGGGCGAGTTGGGGTCGACTCTGGGGAACCTCTCGGGTCGTCCATCTTTCGGCCCGTGACACAAGCCTGCTGACAAAACGACTTGAAATTCAAGTTATGCATGGCAAGATTCCCTGAAGATGGCATAATAGGTCTATACTTGAACCGATAGCTACTCTTGTTCTGGACTTCCAACCAGCTAACCTGCCATTGACATCATTATCAAAGCGATTACGAAAAATTGATGCTCTAGAACTCTACAAGGGTGTGATGCCGCCACAGGAAGAATGTGACATTTGGAATCTGCAACATTCTCCCCAAGAATACTTCAATGTCCTCAATCGAAATTACAGTTTACTGCATTAGTGGCAAGGGTTGGGCCTACAAACGTCCTCCAAATGGATGGATTGTAAGTTCCTCTTGAAAGATTTTTGTTAATAATGATTGTCACAATTTGATGTAGAGTGTATGAGCAGAGCCTCTAAAATTGACACTTTCTTGGAATCCAACGGCAATCGCGATCTGTGCAGGAAAGAGTCCATTCATGCCAGTAGCATATGCATGTAGACTTTTATTGATCAGAGTTATAAAATGAAAATAAGTTGCTCCAATGTTTGTCTTCCAAGAGGAAAGAGTGATGTTGTAAGAGTTGTGGAGAGAAGCATGGGTAATCGTGGGTGCGATCCTGGCTCTAGCAGTTGAAGAATCTCCGTCGATTTTAATCTCTTCTATAAGACATCATTTGATATTTTGTCACTCACACATTAAATAGAGTTGCTGGGCAACGGAAGATACCTACATCCGGTTTGAAAGTGTCTGCTGGGAGTAGCCATCATGGTGAGTTATGCTAGGAAGTTTGCTTTTGATACGGTTGAATACTAATACCGCACCTGAAAGTTGCTGCCGTCATTTTGTATGATAGTGCCTAGAATACTATTAGACCTTAGCATTTATCATGGCTCGGCCACGTTCGATCTAGTTCAATACAAATGCATGTGAAGCATTGTTCCATAACAAGCTTTGCTACACTGTCCATAGCCAATGGGTTGAACACAATCTGATTGCATTGTCGTGGCAAGTTGTTGATCAATGGGAGAGCTATTTTCTGAAAAATTGGAAGTCAGTTGTTCTCCGGTGAAAGAGTTCCCTTATGACCTCAACTTTTGGAGAGTCTTTCTTTTGCTGCCGGGTCAACCACAAAGCTTGTTTTCCAAGTGATGCTTCCGAGCCATCTCTCGCTTGGGCGAACAGTATATCACTTATTATTAGAGTTTCACCTGGACAGATTGAAGATCGAAGTAGAATACTTCTACACTTTTTTCATCATTTTTGTTCATCATTCTATTGGCAAGTTGAATTAGCATTCTAATCCCGAACCCGTCAACTATCTATGAACTGCTCGGCTACTCTTGTGGTGAGAGTAGGTCGCCACATGCCAATCAGGGGACGGATTAGGAACGGCTCCTTCAAGGGCCTTCCTGGGACATCGAATAGTCAACTCAAAACTAGTACAGATAAGAGGAATCCAATTGCTTAATTAAAACAAAGCATTGCGATGGTTCACGTGGATGCTCACGCAATGTGATTTCTACCCAATGCTCTAAATGTTAAAGTGAAGAAATTCAACCAAGCACAATTAAATAGAGGAAGTAACTATGACTCTCTTAAGATAGCCAGATGCCTTGTCATCTAATTAGTGATGCGCATGGATGAACTAACGAGATTCCCATGGTCTCTGTCTACTATTTAGTGAAATCATAGCCAAGGGAATGAGCTTGGCAAAATCAACGAGGAAAGAAGACCCTGTTGAGCTTGACTCTAGTCTAACTTTGTGAAATGACTTGAGAGTTGTAGAGGGAGCTACAAACGACAAAAGTGAAATACCACTACTTTTAACGTT
The DNA here is from genome assembly GCA_017140395.1 of Eucalyptus lansdowneana. Classification (NCBI taxonomy): domain Eukaryota; kingdom Viridiplantae; phylum Streptophyta; class Magnoliopsida; order Myrtales; family Myrtaceae; genus Eucalyptus; species Eucalyptus lansdowneana. Next base: position 73,448,045 of record CM029487.1, on the reverse strand, counting down.
ATTTTACTTATTCCATAAACGGAGGTGGGGCAATGTCCCTTCTTTTAGATCTAAGGTCCGCGAACACGAACCGATCCGAGTAAAAGACATTATCAGGTGGGGAGTTTGGCTAGGGCAGCACATCTGTTAAAAAATACCGTAGGTGTCCTAATATAAGCTCAACAAGAACAGAAATCCCGTGTATACCAAAATGGTAAAAGTTCGTTTGATTATGATTTTCAGTACGAATACAAACCATAAAAGCATGGCCAATCGATCTTTTAGATCTTCAGAATTTGAAGCTAGAGGCGTCAAAAAAGTTACCACGGGGATAACTAGCTTGTGGTGGCCAAATGTTCATAGTGATGTTGCTTTTTGATCCTTTGATGTTGGCTCTTCCTATCATTGTGAAGTAGAATTCACCAAGTGTCGAATTATTCACCCACCAATAAGGAACGTGAGCTGAGTTTAGACTATCGTGAAACAAGCTAGTTTTATCCAACTAATGATTGTGTCACAATTAATGAGCCATTCATAGTTTCACAACCTGAATTTGTTCATACTATACATGCATAGCTTAATCTTTGAAACAAGTGTATGACTACTAGCAGAACCAACCAGGTAGCATTCCTTCACAATGTTTGCCGAGCATGATCCATGATTCCATCGCAAAGCTTGAAGGCTTTACTTGGTCAAAGATAAGGCAAGAGCATCATTCCGGTGAACCAATAAATGCTTAACAATTTAGGAACAAGGGCCAATGACCCCATACCCATGAAGAGGTTTCGCATCCAAGAGAACAAGTAGGCATTCTTGGTCCATCTGAACAATCAAATGAGATCATGTTCATGGAACAGGAACCCTACTGTCTGGTCCAACCGAGCATCCCAAAGGATGCTATGATGGAAGGGACAACCAAAGGCACACATGTTCATCACAATAGGCATGCAACACAGGACCCACGCTTTTTGCATATAACGTTAGCTCGTGGAGCAACAACTGATTGAAAATGAGAGAAGAGTTCGATGCACCAACATAGAGCCTGCCAACACACACATTCTTATTGTCTTTCACATGCCATTGCATACACTAGAAATAAACCAAGCCGACTCATCCATAGCTCCTCAAGCATGAGAACTCGAGGACCACATGGACTCATCGAATGAGGTCACATCTGCACTGCTAGACGCTAGAACACCAATATGTTGTTCAGATCGTGGCTTGATAGTGCATGGCTCATTCGTTCATGCCCGAAGCATGGTCTCATCTTACTGAAAGGCATAGATTCATCAATTCCCAAGTGACTCGGTCACCAATTCATCCTTTATGGCCGCTTGGCTTGAACACAACCCATGCACTTAGCCATGATGCCTGCATGAGGGGAGCCATTTTAGTTAAGGGCAAAGCACATTGAAGTAAAGTATCATCATATACGTTAATTGATAGATGATGAGATATTGTCATTGAAGAAGACCTTTGGTGCAAGAAATCCAGTACATATGTTAACCAAGGCTATCACCGCTAAGAGATTGAGGTTGTGCATTGCCTCAACTGGCCTCCTTGGTTAGTAATGAGGAGACTACCGCACTAAGACATTTTTTGTTATAAAGACAAGTGAAGATATAAAAGACTATTGCTAGTTTAAAGATCACTCTCCCGATGGGAGATTGATGGAGTTGTGGGGTTCGATAGAGGAAAATAATATAAAAATAGAAGGGCTTTTCATTGTTAATAGCATACATGTAATTTATTTGTTATAGTAGAGAAGAATTATTATTGCTAATGGCATATATGCAATTTTCATCATAACTTCGTATGCTTTAACTCCTACAAAATGGGACAATATCTTTTATAGTTGTAACTTGTAACTCTGAAACTCCGAGCTCATGTGCTTTATTTTCTGATTTTGATTGGACTTTCCATGTAAAATTTCGCTTGCCTTGTTCTCCAATTTCTTCTCATCAACGTTGCATATTCCTAACATAAGGGTCCTGCATAATCAGCATAAGAGAATCATTGGAGAGACTCCTTTAGCATCTGCGTAAAAAGAGGAAAGAAATACTCTGTAACAATGCGATGTTTAATTGTGATAAGCTGAAATGGATCAAGGTTTGGAAGATTTGTCCACAATCCTAAACAGGTTCTTCTCAGAGATGATTGTCTTATCTTTTTGGCTGGACAATATACGGGCCGTGGGTTGGCAAGCGTAAGCTAGTCAGGCGCCCGGTGGATCTTGGGTATAAAAATAAAAAAATCAATGTTTTCAATATAAATTCATTCCAGGCTCCTTTTTTAATTATTTATCTTTTTATGAATTTGAATCAAATTAATTTAATTAAAATAATCATAAAATGATAATTTATCATGTATCTATAAAATATACATTTAATATACAACATGTCGAACGTGTCGAAATTCTCTATTTTTGAAAAAATGACATATCAACGTGTCGTGTCATGTGTTGGTGTCGATACTATTTAGCTCATGATTATTCTCCTTTTTGTTTTGTCAAATATTGTGTGGCCCAACTTGACAAAGTTGAATAAAACATGCACATTCTTCTCGCTTTCTTTGTCTCCTACATATGCAAAAAAAAAAAAAAAAAATGTAAAATGAAATCCATGGGCAATTTCTTCTTTTCACAATTGTGGTTGAACATAAATGCAATCATGAGTAGCTGGACTGAAGGACAAGTCCCACGGAATCATAAGGTTGGCCAATCTAATTTATTTAGACTAAATATTATTCAATAGACTCAAACTCGAGACATATTTTAATATGCCATATAGCCAGCCATCACCCTATTCTTGTATACAACGGGAAGAATGGATGCATTCAAGTTCGGCAAATGAAGTCAGTCTCCTAAATCCTGAATGTCTCGATATCCTGTCATTTACAAGGAAAAGGAGAAAGAAGCCACAATAGTAAGATCTAAATATTACCTATGAAACCGCGTCAACTTTGGAGAAGTGGGGAAGAAAAAGCCCAACCTTAGCGGGTCATGCAGGCTGTACTGTCAAAAATGATTGCTGTTGGGAGCTATAGTTCCCACTCAAACCATTTTGCTATTGCCAAACGAAACTCTTCTGGTCATTAAATACCACCATCCCGAAGGAATATTGGCATTTTGTGAGTGCACTTACACAGAGGATCTAAGCACTGTAAGCTTGGTTCACAGTAATCCCATTTTTATCCCTTTCGATCTGCCTGTAACAGGTGAAATTTCCCAGGGCAATTTTCACAAATGGTTCTTGAATTTGTTCATCATTGTTCTTATGATTGTGTATTTGTGTATTCTTTGCTCGTCTGCTCGCTGTTTCAAGCACTTCAAAGCAGCACAATTTACAATATAACTGCATCAAGGCCACTCATTCAGAACCAAACCCTTGTCTCTCCTTGTAAAATCTTCGAGCTCGGGTTCTTCGGGCCTAATGGATCAGAAAAGCAGTACGTAGGAATATGGTACAAGAACACGACTTTCTCCAAAGTTGTCTGGGTGGCCAACAGGGACAAGCCACTTGGACACAAAGATCAATCTGCAAGTTTGATAATTGGCGGAGATGGAAATCTGAAGCTTCTAGATGGGCGAAAAAATGCTGTCTGGTCTACAAATGTCATGGCGAAGTCTAATTATTCTGCAGCAGTGCTTTTAGACTTTGGAAACCTTGTTCTTCAAGACGGGAATGCAAATAAAATGTGGGAAAGCTTCGATGAGCCAACCGACACTCTCCTGCCAAACATGAAGATCGGAGTAAATGTGAAAACAGGAAAGAAAAAATACTTGATTTCCTGGAAAGGTGAAGATGATCCATCGCCCGGAAGCTTTGTCCTTGGAGTGACACCAGAGACACCCCTCAGCTTTTCGCTTGGAATGGATCAAGTCCATACTGGAGAAGCGGACAGTGGGATAAATCCAAGTTTAATGGAATACCGACCATGAGCAACAAATACCTGAGCGGCCATCAGCTTGTGCAAAATATCAACCAGGGAACGACATATTATTTCCGCAATTATTACAACAACTCCTTTGGATATGTTTTCATCTCATCGGAAGGATCTATAGAGTCTGTTCGTTGGGGGGATGGATGGTCAACAAACTGGGAAGCATCACGAACTAACCGGTGTGAAATTTATGGAACATGTGGTCCTTTCGGAGTTTGCGATACGTTTAGTTCACCTATATGCAGCTGCTTAAAAGGGTTTAAACCCAGGTCAGATGAAGAGTGGAACAGAGGAAACTGGACTGGAGGGTGCGTTAGGAAAAAGGAATTGAATTGTCAGAAATCCGCACATGCAGCAGCTATGACGACTGTGGAAAAAGATGTGTTCTGGCCAATGAAACATATGAAATTGCCTGATTCTGCTGATTATTTGTCAAACATAGCTGATGCAGAAGGATGTCGAAGTTGGTGCCTAGGAAACTGCTCGTGCTTGGCCTTTTCTTATGTGGATACTGTAGGATGTATGGCTTGGTGTAAAAACCTCATAGATACTCAGCAATTCTCCAGAGAAGGCAAAGATCTATTTCTTCGACTTGTGGATGTGGATAAAGGTTGGAAAGGTTGAATTAATTTGCATTTAATCTTGCACTGCCTGTGGTTCTTATAATGTATTTTCCCAGTTCAGGTGTACCTACGAAGACAAAACTCATCATCAGCCTAAGTACTATTTCTGGCATCGTGTTATTCGGAGCTGGCATTTCAGTGCGTGGTCTTTTCAAGTGGAGAGGTAATAAAAGATGTGCAGTTCATGGCTGTTTTAGTGAGATTTCATGTTAACCAAGACATAAGAACATTGTATCATTTGTAAAGCAATGGCTTCCGAAGCTTGGCAATCACTACAATAGAAACACTGTTGCTTCTCATATTCTCACACTTATTATCAGTCGTTTTCGTTCTGCTTGTAAAATTGCAGGGAAATTTAGGAAGATGACAATCCCGAGGGTCCTTAATTCAAAGGCCATAGCCAACAGATCAGAGGAATTGCTGAGGGAAACTGCATGGAAAGAGCAAATGAAGCAAGGCGATGCGTTGGAATTAATGGTTTATGATTTGGACAGCATACTCCTTGCAACGAACAACTTCGACGTGAAGAACAAACTTGGGCAGGGAGGGTTTGGCCTTGTTTATAAGGTAAAGAAAAAGCCTTCGCCGAGGGAAATACAGAGATTATCCAAGATCTGATTGTTATGTTCGTTTGAAAACAGGGAAAGCTGAACGATGGTAAGGACATAGCTGTGAAAAGACTTTTGAGTAGCTCAGGCCAAGGCGTTGCAGAGTTCAAGAATGAGATCCTTTTGATATCCAAACTTCAACACCGAAATCTGGTGAGACTTGTTGGTTACTGCACTGAAGGAGAAGAAAAGATACTAGTGTATGAGTACTTGCCGAACAAGAGCTTGGACGCCTTTCTTTTCGGTTTGTCTCACTCGCTGAAGAACTTATTTCTGCTTTCAACAAAATACGGTACTGAAACTAGATATTGTTTCTGTTTACCACCTTGTTTAGATTCAAAAGAGAAGGCAAAACTCAGCTGGGGCATCCGCTTCCACATTATCCAAGGCATTGCAAGAGGGCTGCTCTACCTCCACCGTGATTCTTGCCTCAGGGTCATACATCGAGATTTGAAAGTGAGCAACATTCTCTTGGACGAAAAAATGAATCCCAAGATTTCAGATTTTGGGCTAGCAAGGATGTTTGAAGGCACTCAAGTTTTCCTAAATACTCACAAAGTTGTGGGGACACTGTAAGCATTCTATCATCAGTCTTAAGAGTACTTACTCATGAGGCAATTTGTCACCTAGACAGCAGATTAGCAGTTTAATGTGCTCACCTTTCCCTTCATGCATGTTCCAACTATTGTCCTTTAATATGACCAAGAAAATTCTTCCATTTACATCCAATGGTTCCAATAAGCCAATTATGAGGTGGCTAGTACTATCACCTTGAGGGGATGAATGTGTGATTATGCACAATTAAAGCGAAATTTAAAACAATGAAGTTCAATATTGTGAAAGAACAACATTTGATGAAAACTACGAAGGGATTAGAACTATTGTGTGTAATAAAATATCAATCAAAATGAAAGAGAGGTTAAGGGCCAGAATATATTGCACATGACAGTTATAGTGGCAACAGTTATAGTAGTTCGGCTTATAGTAAGCTAACATCCACTCTCTCATTCCGAATTTCCGATAGCTTATTGGTTGGATTTCACTTAGAATCAATTAGAGATTATAGAGTTTGAGTACTCTCCAGAATGTGTGATCGTATCTTCTAATCTCACATAGTCACTCTAAACGACAGCCTCTCAAAGATTACAATTTCAACTCAAAGAGACAAGTATGAAAATGTCGAGGTTCTCTTTGAACTTTAGAATTATAGACTTCAAATCTTGTTTTCTTTTAGCACCATGATCTCCTTTTATACTCTTCAATTTCCAAGCTGACCGTTGGACTGAGGATCATTCATCCAATCCTCCCGTTGGACCTAAATGATATGAGAAGATCTGATTGCTACTTGGATCACAAGATTAGAATCTTCTTATAATTCCATTGCCCATACATCAGACGTTGGGTTTCCATAAGTAGAGTTCGTCGTTAGGTAAGAGCGCCTCAAAATGATTTTCATATGAATCAGGAATCCTTAATGTTTTGTCAATCTTCAAAACATATTGGGAAGTTTTCTCAACAAGTTTGTTCATAGTAATTATTAACCAGTTCTGTAACGCAAATGCTAAAAGGTATTAGAAAGGCAGTGCTAGTCGATTTGGTTTCTGACCTCTCATGCCATCGTCCTTGAGTCTGATTTTTTGTTTGAACTGTATTTCGTGAACCTTCCATTTGTATGAGTTTTCATACCTTTATTATGATGATGGCATCCTAGTATGAGAACATAACATGTCCAAGTCATACAGGGGTTACATGTCTCCCGAATATGCCATGGGTGGGATATTTTCTGAAAAATCTGATGTTTATAGCTTTGGCGTACTGATATTGGAGCTTATCAGCAGCAAGAAGAACACAAGTTTAGATTACCATGGACAGCATCTCAATCTCCTGACCTATGTAAGCGTCAGATCTAACTTCAAACTAATATCTCCATTCAGGTTTCAATCATCGGTAATCCCTGGGACAATCTAAAAATCAACCGGTTGTTACAGGTATGGCACTTGTGGCGTGAAGGCAGAGGATTGGACCTAATGGATGAAGCCATTGGTGACGCATTTTTGCCTTCAGAAGTGATGAGATGCATTCAATTAGGGCTTCTCTGTGTGCAGGAACATGCCACAGATAGACCCGACATGTCAGCTGTGGTTCTAATGCTAAGTGGGCAGTCTGATCTTCCACAGCCAAAGCAACCAGCATTTACATTTCAATGCTCAACGACTCATGAAGTCCAATCAGAAGAAGAATACATTCGGTCCAGGAATACCATCACCATTACTATGGCTGAAGGAAGATAAAACTCTAATATGTATTGTCTCTGACTAATTCATCTTTCCAGGAATTCAGTGTTTATCAAATTATCTGCTTGAATAAACTGTTGTTGCACTAATGCGTTGATCTATGATGTAAACATAGAGACAGTGAGGGGCTCCCAGTTGCCATCGCTCTATTAGAAGAGTTTTATGTGTGCACGAAGGCACAAAAATTCAGAATGTCTGTATGCATCGAGATAATCTCAATATGCATATGAATACTTTGAGTGTTCTTCACTGTGGAATTGGTATGTGACTGCGCATTCATTTTGGTTGTCAAAATTGATACCATTCTGATGTCAAAGCATATTCTTGATTTGCTCTGAGAAGTTGATGTCATTTTGAGTGTTCTGTTGAATTGATGATACTCCCTCCTTGCAGTTCCAGTAACTTTTCCATCAAGTTTTGATTAAGAAGTGGAAAAAGAAAAGGAGAGCAGGAAAGTCTTCCTATGGACCTTTTGGTCTTGGAGATGGTCAATAGCCAAATTATGTGATCCAGGATCATTGTCACACACCGACTATCCTATACAAAAACAAGCCTTCTTTGAGCCAAAAAAGAAAGGGAGTTTTAGGAAAATGACAATCCCAAGACTGCTTAAGTCATTGGCGACAGCCAACAAATCAGAGGAACTGCTAACAGAATTTGCATGGAAAGAGCGAATGAAGCAAGGTGACTCATCTGAATTGCTGGTGTATGATTTTGACAGCGTACTCCTTGTGACAGACAACTTCAGTGTGAAAAACAAACTTGGGCAGGGATGGTTTGCCCCGTTTATAAGGTAAAAATAAGCCTTCTCTGAGGGAAATACAGAGATCAACCAAGATCTGATAGCTATGTTCATTTGGAAACAGGGAAAGGTGAATGATGGTAAGGAGATAGCTGTGAAGAGACTTTCGAGCAGCTCAGGCTAAGGCATAGCAGAGTTCAAGAATGAGATCCTTCTAATATCCAAACTGCAACACCGAAATCTGGGGACACTTGTTGGTTACTGCACAGAAGGAGAAGAAAAGATAATAGTGTATGAGTACTTGCCGAACAAGAGCCAGGATGCCTTTCTTTCTGGTTTGTCTCACTCTCTGAAGAAGTAATTTCCATTTTCAACAAAATATGGTATTGAAACTAGATATTGTTTCTGTTTGCTACCTTGTTCAGATTCAACAGAGAAGGCAAAACTTCGCTGGGCCATACAAGAGGGCTGCCCACTTATATGCCAAAGACAAAACTGTGAGACTCGGTATGGGATAGGTCAAAGCAGACAATACCTCGAGTAAGTTAATCTAGGGATGTCACAATATGGTATTATAGTAGGACCCTCTCCAGTAGGTGTGTGGTTCAAGGATGACTCGGGCAAAAGCTGGCGGGCCTATAACAACCTAGTCTGACGAGGGTGGGGAGTGGCTGCCTGGGCTATATGACTTGGACAAGGAGCAACTCTTAGTAGGCTTTTAGGATAGCAAATGGGGCAGGAATGAACCGAACTATACACTCGAATAGAGAGAAACCGATTCTAGAAAATATATATATGCGACTTTTGACGTAACGACAAGCTTTGCTTTGGAACTCCAAAGTTAGGCGAGCCTAGGTTAGAGTACTATCAAGATGGGTGATCTCTTGGGAAAGTGTCTGTCTATACGCCAAATGATAAAACTGTGAGACTTGGTATGCAACGGGTCAAAGCAGGCAATACCTTGAGTGAGTTAATCCAAGGATGTCGCGGTATATCCCAAGTCCAAAATTAGATGGGAGAAGCCTTGTTGAGTCATATATAAGCTAACACCCATCTCCAAATGTTCACGAGTTTGTGTGGTTATTTAGACTACTCATTTTGGGAGCTTGTCCCACGTGGACTAGGCCATCTTGTTACAATCATCCTCCAATATTTTCGTGTTTTGACTCTTGCCAAGCATCGAACGATAGGAGTTCATCAATTTTCTTCTTAATGGGTAATATCATCATTACAATGGTATGATTCTACTGAGATTTTCATACATATTTTAGATTATGCCTCTTGTTGCTGCAAGGCTGTGACAATCTACAAGTCAATTTCAAATTAAATGAATGGGATAATTACACAAATAGTCTCTGAACTTTGATTTAATGTGCAAAGTCATCCTAAAACTTTTAATTTGTATAATTTGATCCTTGAATTTAGGCCTAATGTGTAACGTAATCCCTAAACTTTTGATTTATTTAATGTATAAAAGTTTATCGAGCATACTGAATATTAGATCAAAATTTAGAGACTATATTGAATAAATTAAAAATTCAAGAATGACATTGCCATTACACCGAAGTTCCTGGATTTTCCCCCAATGAAAATACGAAAGAAAGGACAGTTGTCGAAGTAACTGGAATGAACTTTTAACTCCAAGTTAACCTTACTTGACCCAAGTGCAGTCAGCGCAAAATTTGTAAATGATCAATGGTCAACCCAACCCACAATAGAAGCAATTTGAATGTGGAAAAACCAACTTCAGGAGAAGAAAAAACTTGAAGCATACAGACAAGGTCAGAGCAACAAGGGAGAGCGATGGTTTTCCTTTCTGTGAGTGTAAGTCCTTAGCAATTTTTAGGAGAAGAATAACACAGGTGTCACAACTTTCATACGTCACTCACTTAAGTCTTGCCATAACTTTTTGTTTGCTCACTTAAGTTCTATATTAGAGTAAAATCGATCATTTGAGTGTAATTTCCTACAAATCATCAAACATGGATTTTTTTATTAATTTCCCATCCGACATGAATTTTTTATTGTTTAATTTTTTAATTTTTTAATTTTGAATTTTGTTTTTGTTTTTGTTTTCCTTTTTTTAGGGCCAATGAGGATCAACGGTGGCCCTTGCCTAGTTTGGGTGAGGCCTTCACAGCTGGCAAGGTTTGTGGGTGAACCTCGTTGGCCTTGAAAAAAAGGCAAAAAAGGAAAAGAAAAAGAAAATTTAAAATTTTAAAAATTTAAAAACTTATAATAATTATCATCATGGGTTTTTAGCTTTGTCAGCTTAGGATGAATATCACGTGCCATGTTGTGAATATGGCACTCAAATGCATTCATATTACAAGTGTGCAAAAAGTCCTTTCATTTTTTGCTTTGTGTGGCTGAAGCAAAGAAGTCATCCGGAATTCCATGCACATGCTTTGCTTTGCGACTCAATTAGGGGTCTCATGATCTAGGAAGCACCGACACTCTTCAAGAACCTTCGTGTTGTATTGAACACTCCGACACATAATTGACACTTTCCGACACTCTTCAATACTCTTGAACACTCAATCAACATGTGTTGGATTTTTCGATACCTGGTCAACTCTCTCGATACTCTCCGACATGCGAGTTGGAAATTTCGACTTGTGAGTTCAGAATTCCGACATGTACGGGTCAATTTTAAAAATTTTCAATAAATGATAAGTCAAAATGTAAATATGTAAGAAAATAAAAAATAATAAAAATAACAAATGGGAAAACAAGAAAAACCTAGTCTTTTCTTCTCTTCCGACTCTCACTTCTCATGACACAATTTATTCCCCCAAGTTTATTTTTTCTCTTTTCTTCCAACACACTTTGACACTAGAGTCCAGAAGGTGGATCGCTTGTTTTTTTCCCTTTAAATTTTATGGATTATTGGAGCGGAGTTGAATTTGTCAAATTGAAACAATGAATGATATTAACAAATAATGGATTAATGTTTTTAATGTAAATTCATTTTCGGCTCTTTTTTTATTATTTATTTATTTGTAAATTTAAATCAAATTAATTTGATTAAAATAATCATAAAAATAATAATTCACCATGTATATATAAAAATATATATTTAATATATAACGTGTTAAAATTCTCTATTTTTGAGAAACAATTTCGACTTGTCGATGTCGTGTTGCGTTGTGTCGCGCTCACGCGTCACGTGTCGCGTGTTGACGTGGGTTCTACTTAACTCATGATTGTTCTCCTTTTTGTTTTGTCAAATATTGTGTGGCCCAGCTTGACAAAGTTGAATAAAACATGCACGTTCTTCTCGCTTTCTTTGTCTCCTACACATGCAAGAAACATATGCAAAATGAAATCCATACACAATCTTCTTCTTTTTACAATTGCGGCTGAACAAAAATGCAATCGTGATTCTCTTACCTTTTACCAAAAAAAAAAAATATATATATATATATATATATATATAAAATGCAATCGTGAGTAGCTGGACCAAAGGAGAAGTCCCACAGAATCACGAGGTCGGCCAATCTAATTTATTTAGACTAAATATTATTCAATGAGTTCAAGCTCAAGACATATTTTAACATGTCATATAGCCAGTCATCACCCTATTCTTGTATACAACAGGAAGAATGGATACATTCAAATTCAGCAGATGAATTCAATCTCCTAAATCCTGAATGTCTCGATATCCTGTCATTTATAAGGAAAAAGGAAAAGAAGCCACAAATACTTCTATTGGTTCAGTAAGATCTAAACATTACCTGTGAAAGCGCGTCAACTTTGGAGAGATGGAGAAGAAAAGCCCAACCTTAGCGGGTCATGGAGGCTATACTTTGAAAAATGATTGCTGTTGGGAGCCCCAGTTCCCACTCAAACCATTTTACTATTGCCAAACGAAACTCTTCTGGTCATTAAATACCACTATCCCGAAGGAATATTGGCTTTTTGTGAGTGCACTTACACAGAGGATCTAAGCACTGTAAGCTTGGCTCACAGTAATCCCATTTTTATCCTTTTCGATCTGCCTGTAACAGGTGAAATTTCCCAGGGCAATTTTCACAAATGCTTCTTGAATTTGTTCATCATTGTTCTTATGATTGTGTATTTGTGTATTCCTTGCTCGTCTGCTCGCTGTTTCAAGCACTTCAAAGCAGCTCAATTTACAATATAACTGCATCAAGGCCACTCATTCAGAACCAAACCCTTGTCTCTCCTAGTAAAATCTTCGAGCTCGGGTTCTTCACGCCTAATGGATCAGAAAAGCAGTACGTAGGAATATGGTACAAGAACACGACTTTCTCCAAAGTTGTCTGGGTGGCCAACAGGGACAAGCCACTTGGACACAAAGATCACTCCGCGAGTTTGATAATTAGCGGAGATGGAAATCTGAAGCTTCTTGATGGGCAACAAAATACTGTCTGGTCTACAAATGTCATGGCGAAGTCTAATTATTCTGCAGCAGTGCTTTTAGACTTTGGAAACCTCGTTCTTCAAGACGGAATGCAAATAAGATGTGGGAAAGCTTCGATGAGCCGACCGACACTCTCCTGCCAAACATGAAGATTGGAGTAAATGTGAAAACAGGAAAGAAAAAATACTTGATTTCCTGGAAAGGTGAAGATGATCCATCACCCGGAAGCTTTGTCCTTGGAGTGACATCAGAGACACCGCCTCAGCTTTTCGCTTGGAATGGATCAAGTCCATACTGGAGAAGCGGACAGTGGGATAAATCCAAGTTTAATGGAATGCCGACCATGAGCAACACATATCTGAGTGGCTATGAGCTCCAGCAAAATATCGACCAGGGAACAACGTATTATTCCCGCAATAATTACAACAACTCCTTCCTTGGATGTAGTTTCATCTCTTCAGAAGGATCTTTAGAGTCTCTTCGTTGGGGCGATGGATGGTCAATAAACTGGGAAGTATCACGAACTAACCGGTGTGAAATTTATGGAACATGTGGTCCTTTTGGAGTTTGCAACACGTTTAGTTCACCGTTATGCAGTTGCCTAAAAGGGTTTAAACCCAGGTCAGATGAAGAGTGGAACAGAGGAAACTGGACCGGAGGGTGCGTTCGGAAAATGGAATTGAATTGTCAGAAATCCACACGTGCAGCAGCTATGACGACTGTGGAAAAAGACGTGTTCTGGCAAATGAAACATATGAAATTGCCTGATTCTGCTGATTATTTGTCAAACATAGCTGATGCAGAAGGATGTCGAAGTTGGTGCCTGGGAAACTGCTCGTGCTTGGCCTTTTCTTATGTCGATGCTGTAGGATGTATGGCTTGGTGTAAAAACCTCATAGATACTCAGCAATTCTCTAGAGAAGGCAAAGATCTATTTATTCGACTTGTGGATGTGGACAAAGGTTGGAAAGGTTGAATTAATTTGCGTTTAATCTTGCACTGCCTGTGGTTCTTGTAATGTATTTTCCCAGTTCAGGTGTACCTACGAAGACAAAACTCATCATCAGCCTAAGTACTATTTCTGGCATCATGTTATTTGGAGCTGGCATTTCAGTGTGTGGTCTTTTCAAGTGGAGAGGTAATAAAAGACGTGCAGTTTATGGCTGTTTTAAGTGTGATTTCATGTTAACCGAGACGTAAGAATCTTGTATAATTGGTAAAGCAATGGCTTCAGAAGCTTGGCAATCACTACAATAGAAACACTGTTGCTTCTCATGTTCTCATGCTTATTATCAGTCGTTTTTGTTTTGTTTGTAAAATTGCAGGGAAATTTAGGAAAATGACAATCCCAAGGGTCCTTAATTCAAAGGCCACAGCCAACAGATCAGAGGAATTGCTGAGGGAAACTGCATGGAAAGAGCAAATGAAGCAAGGTGATGCATCGGAATTAATGGTTTTTGATTTGGACAGCATACTCCTTGCAACAAACAACTTCAACATGAAGAACAAACTCGGGCAGGGAGGGTTTGGCCTTGTTTATAAGGTAAAGAAAAAGCCTTTGCCGAGGGAAATCCAGAGATTATCCAAGATCTGATAGTTATGTTCGTTTGAAAACAGGGAAAGCTGAACGATGGTAAGGACATAGCTGTGAAAAGACTTTTGAGCAGCTCAGGCCAAGGCATTGCAGAGTTCAAGAATGAGATCCTCCTGATATCAAAACTTCAACACCGAAATCTGGTGAGACTTGTTGGTTACTGCACTGAAGGAGAAGAAAAGATACTAGTGTATGAGTACTTGCCGAACAAGAGCTTGGACGCCTTTCTTTTCGGTTTGTCTCACTCTCTGAAGAACTTATTTCTGCTTTCAACAAAATACGGTAGTGAAACTGGATATTGTTTCTGTTTACCACCTTGTTTAGATTCAAAAGAGAAGGCAAAACTCAGCTGGGGCATCCGCTTCCACATTATCCAAGGCATTGCAAGAGGGCTGCTCTACCTCCACCGCGATTCTTGCCTCAGGATCATACATCGAGATTTGAAAGTGAGCAACATTCTCTTGGACGAAAAAATGAATCCTAAGATTTCAGATTTTGGGCTAGCGCGGATGTTTGAAGGCACTCAAGTTTTCGTAAATACTCACAAAGTTGCGGGGACACTGTAAGCATTCTATCATCAGTCTTAAAAGTACTTACTCATGAGGCAATTTGTCACCTAGACAGCAGATTAGCAGTTTAATGTGATCACCTTTCCCTTCATGCATGTTCCTACTGTTGTCCTTTAATATGACCAAGAAAATTCTCCATTTACATCCAATGGTTCCAATAAGCCAGTTATGAGGTGGCTAGTACTATCACCTTGAGGGGATGAATATGTGATTATGCACAATTAAAGCGGAATTTAAAACAATGAAGTTCCATATTTTGAAAGAACAACATTTGATGAAAACTACGCAGGGATCAGAACTACTGCGTGCAATAAAATATCAATCAAAATGAAAGAGAGGTTAAGGGATAGAATATATTGCACATGACAGTTATAGTGGCAACAGTTATAGTAGTTTGGCTTATAGTAAGCTAACATCCACTCTCTCATTCCGAATTTCCGATAGCCTATTGGCTGGATTTCACTGGAGAATCAATTAGAGATTACAGAGTCTGAGTACTCTCCAGAATGTGTGATCGTATCTTCTAATCTCACATAGTCACTCTAAACGACAGCCTCTCGGAGATTACAATTTCAACTCAGAGAGACAAGTATGAAAATGTGAAGGCTCTCTTTGAACTTTAGAATATAGACTTCAAATCTTGTTTTCTTTTAGCACCATGATCTCCTTTTATACACTTCAATTTCCAAGTTGACCGTTGGACTGAGGATCATTCATCCAATCCACCCGTTGGACCTAAATGATATGAGAAGATTTGATTGCTACTTAGATCACAAGATTAGAATCTTCTTATGATTCCATTGCCCATACAACAGACGTTGGGTTTCCATAAGTAGAGTTCTTCGTTAGGTAAGAGCGCCTCAAAATGATTCTCATATGAATCAGGAATCCTTAAGGTTTTGTTAATCTTCAAAACATATTGGGAAGTTTTCTCAACAAGTTTGTTCATAGATAATTATAAACCAGTTCTGTAATGCAAATGCTAAAAGGTATTAGAAAAGGCAGTACTAGTAGATTTGGTTTCTGACCTCTCATGCCATCGTCCTTGAGTCTGAATTTTTGTTTGAACTGTATTTCGTGAACCTTCCATTTGTATAAGTTTTTATACCTTTATTATGATGATGGCATCCTAGTATGAGAACATAACATGTCCAAGTCATACAGGGGTTACATGTCTCCCGAATATGCCATGGGTGGGATATTTTCTGAAAAATCTGATGTTTATAGCTTTGGCGTACTGATTTTGGAGCTTATCAGCAGCAAGAAGAACACAAGTTTAGATTACCATGGACAGCATCTCAATCTCCTGACCCATGTAAGCATCAGATCTAACTTCAAACTAATATCTCCATTCAGGTTTCAATCATCGGTAATCCCTGGGACAATCTAAAAATCAACCGGTTGTTACAGGTATGGCATTTGTGGGGTGAAGGCAGAGGATTGGCCCTAATGGATGAAGCCATTGCTGACGCATTTTCGCTGTCAGAAGTGATGAGATGCATTCAATTAGGGTTTCTCTGTGTGCAGGAACATGCCACAGATAGACCCGACATGTCAGCTGTGGTTCTAATGCTAAGTGGGCAGTCTGATCTTCCACAGCCAAAGCAACCGGCATTTACATTTCAACGCTCAACGACTCATGAAGTCCAATCAGAAGAAGAATACATTCGGTCCAGGAATACCATCACCATTACTATGGCTGAAGGAAGATAAAACTCTAATATGCATTGTCTCTGACTAATTCTTCTTTCCAGGAATTCAGTGTTTATCAAATTATCTGCTTGAATAAATAATGTGTTGTTGCACTATTACGTTGATCTATGATGTAAACATAGAGATAGTGAGGGGCTCCCAGTTGCCATCGCTCTATTAGAAGAGTTTTATGTGTGCACGAAGGCACAAAATTTCAGAATGTCTGTATGCATCGAGATAATCTCAATATGAATATGAATACTTTGAGTGTTCTTCACTGTGGAATTGGTATGTGACTGCGCATTCATTTTGGTTGTCAAAATTGATACCATTCTGATGTCAAAGCATATTCTTGATTTGCTCTGAGAAGTCGATGTCATTTTGAGTGTCCTGTCCAATTGATGATACTCCCTCCTTGCAGTTCCAGTAACTTTTCCATCAAGTTTTGATTAAGAAGTGGAAAAAGAAAGGAGAGCAGGAAAGTCTTCCTATGGACCTTTTGGTCTTGGAGATGGTCAATAGCCAAATTATGTGATCCAGGATCATTGTCACACACCGACTATCCTATATAAAAACAAGCCTTCTTTGAGCCAAAAAAGAAAGGGAGTTTTAGGAAAATGACAATCCCAAGACTGCTTAAGTCATTGGCGACAGCCAACAAATCAGAGGAACTGCTAACAGAATTTGCATGGAAAGAGCGAATGAAGCAAGGTGACGCATCTAAATTGCTGGTGTAAGATTTTGACAGCGTATTCCTTGCGACAGACAACTTCAATGTGAAAAACAAACTTGGGCAGGGATGGTCGTTTATAAGGTAAAAATAAGCCTTCTCCGAGGGAAATACAGAGATCAACCAAGATCTGATAGCTATGTTCATTTGGAAACAAGGAAAGCTGAATGATAGCAAGGAGATAGCTGTGAAGAGACTTTCGAGCAGCTCAGGCCAAGGCATAGCAGAGTTCAAGAATGAGATCCTTCTAATATCCAAACTGCAACACCGAAATCTGGTGAGACTTGTCGGTTACTGCACAGAAGGAGAAGAAAAGATAATAGTGTATGAGTACTTGCTGAACAAGAGCCAGGACGCCTTTCTTTCTGGTTTGTCTCACTCTGTGAAGAAGTAATTTCTATTTTCAACAAAATATGGTACTGAAACTAGATATTGTTTCTGTTTGCTACCTTGTTCAGATTCAACAGAGAAGGCAAAACTTCGCTGGGCCATACAAGAGGGCTGCTCTGCCTCCAATGCAATTCTTGCCCCAGGGTCATACATCAAGTTTTGAAAGAGAGCAACATTCTCTTGGATGAAAAGATGAATCCCACGATTTCATATTTTGGGCTGGCACAAATATTCGAAGGCACTCAAGATTTGGTTAATAAGTACTCACAAAGTTGTTGGCACACTGTAAGCTTTCTATCGCCCCTCTTAAGAGTAGATACTCATGAGGCAATTTGTCACCTAAACAGCAGATTAGCCGTATAATGCGCTCACCTTTCCCCTCGTGCATGTTCCTACTTTTGTCCTCTAATATGACCGAGAAAACTTCTCCATGTACATCCAATGGTCCAATAAGTCAGCTCGCTCCGAGGTAATTGTAGACCAGCGCTGAAATACAAATGCTAAAAGGTACGAGAAAAACAGTACTTGTCGAGTTGGAAGTATCACCCTCCAATTTTCTGACCTCTCATGCAATCATCGTAGAGACTATGATTCTTTGTTTGAACCGGATATCATGAATCCTTCACATGTATGATCTGTATACCTTTATCATGAGTATGGCATCCTATGTACGAATATAACATGTCCAAGCCATACAGTGGCTACATGTCTCTGGAGTATGCCATGGGTGGGATACTTTCTGAAAAATCAGATGTTTATAGCTTTGGAGTACTAATATTGGAGCTGATCAGCATCAACCTGTCTACCGGAAAGCTTTCCTCAGGACTTTACCTAAGCAAAAGCCTAATGAACCGGCCTTGATTCAAGTTGGAAGACTGATATGATCAATCCAACCACTTCCACCGTTGCCATGACATAGCAAGGCTTGGGCTAGCAGATCCTGCAATTTGTGCCGGGTCAAAACTCATAATAGGCAGCTGAAATAATTCAATGAGGAGAATAATAGGCAGAGCTATGATGCCAAAATCACATCTCACTGCTAACAAGTCCGTCCGTTTAAGAAAAACTCGTCATTCTCGTAGAAGAGATTCCGCAACATAAACTGAACCCAATTCAGGTAACTGATGACCGTACTCACTTTTTCTCCTCCATTTCCTTATGTTCATGTATATCACTTGGCAATAGTTACAAGGATATCATCTTGGTTTACATTAGCTTGCCTTTTAACTTTCGATCGTGACATTTTGTACAGTGAAAAAAGGTTGAAACCTGAAATTCGTAATTAGAACTCGGAGTAGGAGGAGCACTCGCCTAGAACCGGATGCATGCACACTTTTCCATTGAAAATCACGGTCGGTCTCGAAAGAGAAGAAGGTCAAATAGCCTAAATTAAAGAGTCGAGCTTTGTTATTTCCCTTCATATATTTGGGATTTATTTGCTGGTTAGCGCAGTTACTTGCAACGGGAGATGTGAAAATGTATCAAGCTCTAAATTCATCTCACTTCCCAGGGCTATTTCAGTTATGGTGTAAGGTCATATCTAGTCTGTTGAATTGACCGTCAAGACATGGTGCATAAAGCAGGAAGCAAGTGTTTTTAACATTCATTCGCAAGCAAATATTTATTCTGTCAAGTACAATCCAGGATCTAGCATTCATGCTGCGGTGCGTATCTGCTTTTCTCAGTCTATGATTTAACCAATGGATTTTCCACTTTAAGACATGAAATTCTGGACAGATCAACGAACCCTGTGCACTTTTGAGTTAAGTTGAGCTTGTTAACTTGACTTGACATTTACCTTAGAACATGCTCGAGAAAGAACATCTTGATACTATACACAACCAGGAAGTAAGACATTTGGAACTGATTATACATATGCGTCGTCATCATAGATTGTCGGAGATATTGGTGATGATGGCTCATCTCTCATAGCCATATCGTCGGTGTTTCCACAAAGGTCATCACCAATCCTGCTGCTCGGCACTAGTTCGCTTCTTCTGACAGGAATGAGACCGAAGAGGATGCAAGTTCATATTTTATCTGTGACGGCATTGGAAGAACGATAGCGCAGCCGCAAGCAGTGAGGAACGGTCAAAGGTACTCGTCCTTGCAGCCTGAATGATCAGCTTAACGAAGAAAATAACAGGATTGAATCATGAAGGTTGCGCAGCATGTTATGCTGAACTGTTAGGCATGAAATAAACGCTGGAACATGATTTTAATGTTAAGTCTCTAACTTCTGTTTTGAATAGAGGAGAATTGTTCCTAGCGTCCCAAAAATGTTTGGTTAATCATCATCATTAGTGAAGCGATACGCTCTAATATGGGCCAGGCCGGGCCGAATTCGACGGGGCCTGCAGTACTTCCTCGTTTGTTGTCTCCATTTGTGACTTCGACCTATTTGCCCTTTCAATCGCGAGGTGCGTAAGCAGTTCGGCTCGGGAAGACGAAGAAAGCAAAACAGTAGCATACGGGTGGCCCCATCGAGCCGTATCCGGATCCAGAAACTTTTTCGGCATATCCAAACGGAAATCATGCGGGAAAAGCAAAGGACCCTTTTAGGAAAGGTGTCGACCGTCCGTGCAACTTGTGATTCACACGGATCATCCGTGCTTCTCACTGATCGATCGTTGTCGACGCATGATCCACCGACGTAGAAAAACACGACACGCCACGATCACTTCGACAGGTCGCAATCCGTCCACCTACTCAAGACATAAACAAACCATTGCCAAAGCCACTTTCCGGGCGAGGTAGGCCTAGTCCCGGAAACACGAGCCACCAGAATTTGTTGCCATCTCGTGCACGATTCATTTGTATAGTCGACGAAACTATGCATGATCTATAGTGATCGTGATAAACGTAAGAAGCGTTTATGCTTTAAGATATGCTCATGCTAAAAAGATTCTTTATGACTGATGGACCTACATAAACAAGTCTAGAGGAATGGAAAGTTCACGTTGGTAGCAAGATGTTATGTCTATGGTATCTACATCACTATCATTGTTAAATTATCTTGACAAGAATAGTTTATCATATCCAAGAAGCAACATAGCACATGGATATTAATAGGTGGACTATGTGAATATCGACAATGCTACTTAGTGGATGTCAACTAAGCTACTGCGTGGATATTTCAAAGATTACATTTGAATATCAGAGAGGCAAACACTAGATATTTGCAAGCAACTGCATGGATATTAGCATAATTTGCACTTGAATATTAGTAAGCGTTGAATATTATGAGAGTACTACAATGGCTGAATATCAAGAGACCACTTACTCTACCTACAGCCACAATCTTATCACAAACTTCAAAACTATTACTTTCAGATAATTCATCTCATCCCTTGATAACTTTTATGATTTGGTATGGATTCCAATTTTAGAAGATATTGATTTAATTTCTATCTTAAGATTATATTTGTGATATAATTAATCATGCAAGATATCTTAATTGATTGAAAATCGTCCCAAAGACAAAATTCTTTCCTTAATTGAGGAACTCCACATATGGAACTAAGATTTAACTGTATTGACGATTAAATTGATGGGTTCTTTGATTGTTCCATCTCAATGTCTATCCTAATCTTCTTATCAATTGTCCAACGACTAGTTTGGAGATTGATCTTCATGAAAATTATCCTACCAGGATGTTTTGGATGCCAATGAGTATTAAAGAAGACCAACGCGTTGAAGAGAGCAATCTACGATTAACAATTCCAAAGTTCAAAAGAGCTTCACATTGTTTCATTGTTTTTAGTGAGATTACAAATGTAATCATTTGAAAAGTGCTGGCAAAGACTTTGGTGCAAGATAATGAGTCATATCAACTTGTATATAGGCAATACAACCTCGAGGAGAAAAGCTTGAGAATAAGCAGCACTTACTACTGTAATTTCTAATCAATTTACTATTAGAATCCACAAAGCTATCGGTGTGGGAGAGTAGATATAGGTCTACACAAAGCTGAATCACTATAAAGCACTCTGTGCAAAGTCTTCTATCTCTCTGATTATATTTATTTATTACTCAACAGAAACACCGCACTCAACAATCTAAGTACCACTAGAATTTGATCATGTTCATAACGACTCTCTTAAGTACTATTAGAATTTGTTCATATCAATACTTTCTTTCTCATAGTCACACCCATATCCACTCGACTCTAGCATTTATTTGTCAAGTTTTCTAAAATCACATATTCATACCCTCTAAATAATACTATTAGCCACTTCAGAATTGATTTGCTCGATGGCCAAGTAGCTACAAAAGCACAACCATATCACAGGGTTCGCCCCTTAGGACATT
Source organism: Eucalyptus lansdowneana (assembly GCA_017140395.1). Taxonomy (NCBI): domain Eukaryota; kingdom Viridiplantae; phylum Streptophyta; class Magnoliopsida; order Myrtales; family Myrtaceae; genus Eucalyptus; species Eucalyptus lansdowneana. Next base: position 73,426,184 of record CM029487.1, on the reverse strand, counting down.
GGACTTCACTAGCGTGACCGAAATTTCCTCCTCAACAGCTCTTGCACGTAATGAAGTTGGAAGATGAGCTCGTTGCTTTCACATTCGTAGGCACGATGCCCATTTGCCGGACAAGCAGCCTTGGTCATAACCAAGCAAAGGGATTTGCACTCTCTCGATGATAACAATTGTTTTTATGTCGACTCAATAAAATTGAACTGAACAGATTTGAAATCTATTAACCAATAGAATGTGAGATTTTGTGAGACTACTCCAAATTGTTCTAAAAACTTAAATCATTCATCTAATAGTTTAAGTTATTAATATAATCGATAGTGGCCCGTAAAATCTCACATAGTATCGAACGGGAGTTTTTGAGTTCAAATTTCTTCAGACTATTATAATGATCCAATTCCATTATAAATTTTTTGGTTCAATTTGGTGTCGGGACGATCAAAACCAAACTGAGTTAAGGAATATTCGGTTCTCAAACTTCACTTTCAAAGCCAGCCACCGGCCATATTAAATATTGATGGACCTGCTTGAGTTTTCTATAGTGCCGCTTTCGTCCCACTTTCACCGAATCGACATGGTTAATTAAGAAAAACTAGCCTCTCCACCCGTCAAATTCCAATCAGATTAATCTATCAATTTCCTAAGTTTCCAGGAATTGTCCTTGGGACCATTTTTTACTATACGCCGCATCATCCGTCAACTAAAGTTTAGGACAAATTCATGTACTTCTCGTCCCCTTTTCCCCTTTCGCTTCCCCGATTTAGCAATTTTCTTTTCTTTTTATAAGTAAAAGGGCGAGGAAGGGTACTCGGAGCAATTATCCCTATGACTCAAAGAAAATAACTCAAATGATCTTTGAATGTGATTCGATGTGCAATGCACCTCTTAATTTCTAATTTGTTCAATGTGATCTTCGCGCTTTTAGTGCGATATTGATGTAGTCAAGACTATATGAAAATATTCAACGTTGTCTCTACTTGATTAACGCAAGAACAATATTGAATATTTTTATATAATTTAAGGATCCGATGGAGCAATACATCGAAGCAAAAGTTGATAATAAAATACTATGGATCGTATGACACATCGAACCATTATACTGATCCAATTCCATTATAAATTTTTCAGTTCAGTTTGGTGCCGAGACGATCAAAACCAAACTGAGTTAAGGAATATTCGGTTCTCAAACTTCACTTTCAAAGCCAGCCACCAGCCATATTAAAAATTGGTGGACCTGCTTGAGTTGTCTATAGTGCCGCTTTCGTTCCACTTTCCCCGAATCGACATCGTTAATTAAGAAAAACTAGTCTCTCCACCCGTCAAATTCCAATCAGATTAATCTATCATTTTCCTAAGTTTCCAGGAATTGTCCGTGGGACCATTTTTTACTATACGCCGCATCATCCGTCAACTAAAGTTTAGGACAAATTCATGTACTTCTCGTCCCCTTTTTCCCCTTTCGCTTTCTCCGATTTAGCAATTTTTCTTTTATTTTTTAATAAGTAAAAGGGCGAGGAAGGGTACTCAAAGCAATTATCCCTATGACTCAAAGAAAATAACTCAAATGATCTTTGAATTTGATTCGATGTGCAATGCGATCTCTTAATTTCTAATTCGTTCAATGTGATCTTCAGGTTTTTAGTGCATATTCAATGTAATCCAGAGATCATATGAAAATATTCGACGTTATCGCACTTAAATTAATGCAAGAATAATATTGAATATTTTTATATAATTTTAGGGCGTAACAAAACATGTAGATTGAGTCAAAGTTCATAATAAAAAATTAGAGATCATATAACACATCGAACCAAAGGCTCAGAAACCATTTGTGTTATGATTCATAAAATCCACCAAGAGGGCTTCACACTCATCACGGAAATGTTCAATCAAAAGCCGCCCTCCCCGTTCCTTACATGAACGGACCCACCACAAGCCCCATCGACGTGGTCGAAAGTTTAGAGATATTCAAACGCTCGAAAATACAAATTGATCTAAAATTCATTCGTGACTTGGCTCGACTTCCTTCAAGAGAAAGGAGTTGGGTTTCCAAATGTCCCTCGAAAGCCCCACCAATGTGCCCGAAATTTAGAGATAACAAATGCTCCAAAATACAAATTGATCGAAGATACGCTCGTGACTTGCCTTGAAATCTCTTTGAAGGAACTTTAAAATCTTTCGATTCTTGGGAAAGTGGGATAGAGTGGCGCTTCGGGCGCAATAAGGTCCCGACTCCATTATTCCTCATGTCCACAACTCTCATATGAGGGTAGGGGAGCGACCTGGATCCCAGCGACGCTTTCCCGAAATGCGGGGCATGATACAGGGGAAATAAAAAGGTTCGGGAAATATGCGACGCCTTTCCCTTGAAACGAAGGCGTGATACAGGGAAATGAAAGGTCCGGGGGAAATGAAAAGGGTTAGGTTTCCAAATAAACCCTCGAAAGCCCCACCAATGTGCCCGAAATTTAGAGATAACAAATGCTTGAAAATACAAATTGATCGAAGGTACGCCCGTGACTTGCCTCGAAATCTCTTTCGAGGAGGGGCCCAGGTTGCCAGGGTCGTCCTCTCCTCCCCCCCAATTTTAGCAAGAAAATTTCGACGCTCTTTTCCTTGCGTCTTCCTTGCTGGCCACGCCAAAAGCGCGCGGGTCGGGTACTAGTGTGCCCGAAATTTAGAGATAACAAATGCTCGAAAATACAAATTTGATCAAAGATTCGCCCGTGACTTGCCTCGGAATCTCTTTCGAGGAGGGCCCAGGTTGCCGTGTCGTCCTCTCCTCCCCCCAATTTTAGCAAGAAAATTTCGACGCTCTTTCCTTGCGTCTTCCTTGCTGCCCACGCCAAAAGCGCGCAAGATCGGGTACTAGTGTGCCCGAAATTTAGAGATAACAAATGCTCGAAAATACAAATTTGATCAAAGATTCGCCCGTGACTTGCCTCGAAATCTCTTTCGAGGAGGGACCCGGGTTGCCGGGTCGTCCTCCCCCCAATTTTAGCAAGAAAATTTCGACGCTCTTTCCTTGCGTCTTCCTTGCTGCCCACGCCAAAAGCGCGCGAGCCCGTCTTCCGCGTAGAAAATAAAAGGTCAAACGGATCAGGCCCGAGAACAACATCTCCTTTCGCCTATCAAATCCCTAAATTCCAGACGCCTTTCTCCGCTCGAAGATCCCGATCCCCGATTCCCGATTCCGGGAATCGAATTCCAGAAATCGAACTTTTGCCCACCGGCGATAGCCTCCCCGATTCCGACCTCCCGTTTTAAATTTCCCTTTTTGGCGCGAAATGCCCATGAAACTCGACGCCCCCAACGGCGGCGCCGCTGCCGCGACGGCGGCGGCGAACGGGGGAGGCGGAGAGGAGAGAGACGGGGACGAGCTGTTCGTGCCGCCGCTCAACTTCGCGATGGTCGACGGCGGCGTGTTCAGGTCCGGCTTCCCCGACGGCGCCAACTTCGGCTTCTTGCAGTCGCTCCGGGCTCCGGTCCGTCATGTGAGTGCTGCGGCGACGTCGCCGGCGGCGGCGGCGGCGGCTGTTACTTCGGGGGCGGTTTGCGCTCGGTCGTTTCCGTGTGTGTCTTGAATGTGGGCCTGATTGTGGTTGTGGGTTTTGTGGGATTGTTGCAGATGTCTGTGCCCCGAGCCTTATCAGGAGGCGAACAGCGAGTTCCTCGCGGCCAATGGGATTCGGCTTTTCCAATTCGGGATCGAGAATTGCAAGGTAAATGCTCTGGAGCGGCCCTTCGTTCTTTCCTTTTCTCGGGTGACGGAATCGGAATTTAATCGTTGGGTGTGAATTGGCGATTGGGGATAGAAGTTATAACCGTTGGAATCTGTGGTTGTTGACGATAAATGTCTTCTTTCGTATCACTTTGTATGGGATTCTTATTCAAATCTAGCAAAGTGATGTCGCGATTTTGGAGATACCCTTTTCCCGTTTTCGAATGACTATGAGGTTTGGTTACTTGGTGCGATACTGAGATATGCTTCAAATGTTTATTTTTATTTTTAAATGGTGTGGTCCGTGGGTTTTTGTCAATGAATTAGCTGCGGAGTCTTCTTAATGCTTCTGCTCGCATGTTGCATGGAGCGAGGATAGTCTAACCTTCACTTAATGTGGTTTACTATCATAGACTATCTTATGCCACGTTAGAGGCTACTTTTAGAGCATGACCTGCTTTTGTCCTTGACTTGTGTTCGTATGGAAAATAATCTACTCGTGGCTGTTTACTCACATGATCCATGTGCTATGCAATCAACTTTTTAAGATAGGACGGCTACTGGGTAATTTAAATTATTGCCCATATCTCTTTGCAAAAAGAAAAGGGTAGACAGCAGAGATGACAACAAAATACTTTATCTGCGAATCTTCCTGCCTCCAGTGAATCTGCCAAAAAATAAACTGCCCATCCTGACTATTCAAAGATGGATGCTGGGCTAGCTGTTGGTAGCCCTCAGCCTTTGATGTATCAAGGCGAAGAATAATGGCCTTAAGCATTGTTGAGCAGGTGTGCTTTCATAAGAAACCAGTACTGCTCGTTTTCTTGCACCTCGGACACTTTGAGTGCATCTGATATCAGTGGTATCATGCTTCGAAGGATCTTACTGGTCATCGTAATCAATCTTCTTGCCAGACAATGATAATCCTGTTCTTCTGTGCCTCCTAAACAAATGTCCCGTGACTTGTGTTTTGCTGCTAGGAATTTGAATCCATGTCAAGTGGATGCATTCATATCAGAAGTGTTCACAAGACTCGAGAATACGAAGTAAATTGCTTCAATTGCTCTCTGTAATTTGCACTTGCTTGGGGTGTGATAAAATCTCTTTTTGTGCAGATACACATGGCTTTCCTGTGTTTCAATTTATGGATGACCTTGCTTTTTATGAGTCCTTCGCATACCAGCTGGAACTACAGATGGTGCTAATATTAGGTTGAACCAACCCTGCCATGGGACCTCACTAGTGTTGAAAATCTGAGATGTGAAACAGGTGGACAATATTAGATAATAAAAAATAAATATATAAAATGCAAGTTGCATCATTGCAGGGTGTTGGGAAATTGGACAGCAAATAATTTTGGTTTGTAACAAGCTATTGAGCTAAGAGAACTGAAGATTGTGATTAGGGGGTATCAAACAATAATTTCTGGTCAGACGATGAGGCTTGTTACTGTATATTGTAGCAGATTCATGCTACTTCATTTATTGAAGTAGTAAAATTCTCTTGCTCCAGCAAAAAGAAGAAAAAATAAACAACAAAGCTCTTTTCTGAATCTTCTACAAGATATGTACATTATAGCTTTCACGTTTTTCTAATCTACGTCAACATTTTAAGTCCTCATGAGATGATTCGTATATAGATATACATGGCTGTAGTAGAAAAATTGCATTTTATTTCGAATAAAATGACATATTTGGTCCAAGAATGTCCTAACATAATGTAACAGTTCTTATAATTGATCAATGTTATTCTGTACAGGAACCTTTCATCAATATTCCAGATGAAGCAATTCGTGAAGCGCTGAAAGTACTCCTTGGTATAACTAAATATATGACGTGACTTCACATTATGAGTGGTTAGCTTGCCTGTTGGACATTTGCTCAAGTATTTGGTTCTTTCCTTGTGGTCGCAGATGTAAGGAACCACCCTGTCTTAATCCACTGTAAACGTGGGAAGGTACCTTGTTTCCTCTTTACCCATTATTTTCTTGAAGATTGAGGTATAAGCCCATGTTGACCAACGATCTGCTCATCAATGGCTTGCAGCACCGAACTGGTTGTCTTGTGGGATGCCTAAGAAAGTTACAGAGGTGGTGTCTGTCTTCTATCTTTGATGAGTACCAGAGGTTTGCTGGCACGAAAGCTAGAGTATCGGATCAGAGATTTATAGAGTTGTTCGATATCTCGAGCTTGAAGCACTCAATGTCATTTTCGTGTTTAAAAGATGATGATGTTGATATTTCAGCTGTTGCTGCCAACTATCAAGGGTTCAAAAGGAGTGTCCGAGTTAGTGAAGTCAAGTCACAGTATGTTTCCTATCTTTAATACTTTCAACATCTCTTCCAGGGTAGATTAGTGTGCAAAGTAGAAAATTTTAATTTTTGGGGACTATTGGGTGGAATATCTGGGAGTGACAGGCTGCAATCACAGCTTGTTGTTAACTGCTCTCTGTGTATCTTTTCCATTTGTTCATCAGAGTCACTGACTATGTTAGTTGATATGTCAGCTTCTCATTTCGACAAGAGATCATGGCATTAGTTGGGTTAGTTGGGCATTTTGAGCTGTGTGGCACTTGCCAATCTCATTTTCTTTTGCTGGAAAGGACCACGCATGGGCTGGCTTTCGAGCTGTCGCTAGCAACCAACCACCGTGGTATCAAAAATTGGGTATCATAGTTGTTGCCTTCCGAGAGCAGAACAGGATGCAAAGTAAGATGTTCATAGCATGGATGAGTGGGTGAACTTTATCTTGAGTAGTAGTAGTGGCATTTTTCATGGTAGGGGCCCACGAATGCGACCTCTCCACGCAATGGGCATTTCACCCACCCTACCTCGCCCCAATCGTGGGTGGCTACTATACCACCCTACTCAGCGGTAGCTAGAGCAAGCTCTGATATGAAGTCTACCTTCTTTACCGAGAGGTCCCCAAATTCCTTATTTTTATCTTTCCGACAGAGAGGGAATACGAAAGACAACACAGGGTCTCCCACAGGGAGGTTTACCCGTCTATTTAGCCTTTCGTTGAGCCTTTAAGGATTTACTCAAGTCCAAACCTTTTTCTCAATCCTATCATAGTGGTGGGGGGCTGCGAATGCGACCTTTCCACGCATTTTCCGCGTGATGGCCACATCATGATTCTGAGGTGCAGGCTGATAGGGTTTTTTTATGTGCAAGTTGAAGTACCGCTATCTGAAGAGATTAGACATTGGTGGGGGATCACCCTCACCTCCCCCAAGCTTTTGCTCTTCCCCAGTAGTAGTGCGGCCTCTATTCTGATGAGGGAGCACTTCTCCAAGTTGGATTTTCCTGTGATATGCACTCCACGGAGCACGTACATGTATGTAATCACGTGACTTCTGGCTTAGGGCAAACTTGCCATCGAATCTCGCTGCTGAGCAGCGGAACTGTCGAGGCAAAAAGAGATTGTGCATCGTACACAGCATCGAGTTCCTCTCTTCTCGATGAAGTTTTATAATATAAAGGTCGAGGCCAAGAAGTCTGTCTAGGGGCGGATGATGGGATCGTAAGGGGTGACGCTAAAGATTATAGCATGCCGTGCCAAATAATGCGATGGACTGCAATTAAGTACATAATCGGATGAAATATATCGTGGGTCAATATTGATATGAGATTTTTTATGACTTTTATATTAGCATTATTGTATTTCGAATGATAGAGAAAATATGTTTTGGGCCCCGGAAAAATTCTGTTCTTCGCACGAAAAGAATTAGGTGGAGATTGGGTTCGTTTCCAACCAGTCGATGTTTTACCTAAACGTCGCCATTGCTGTTAGATAATTTAGCATTAAATCACGCAATCATTTAATAGCTTTTCAAATTCTTGATCTGACTTTTCGGCGTGATATCATTTGTGGTTTTGGTGTAGCTGTTAAATTGCCGCCGTTGGATTTTTTTATGAAAAGCATGACAAGTGCCCCGGTCAAAGGTTTGAACCCATCTCTAGGGGCGGGCGGGCACATTGGTCAAAAAGGAGATCTAA